>QLNU02015003.1:129585184-129598780 GCA_006491805.2 Dysdera silvatica | reverse complement strand
TTTCAGTTCTCAAATATTCTATCGTATTGGTATTTACTCCAACCCTTTTTGTGTACTTTGCAATCTGCACGAAGAAATGAACTTGGCTCACTCTCTTACGCTTACTTCATTCAGTTCCATCCTGGGAAACGGTATTGGGAAGCAAAGAATTGAATGGACGCATAGACATCTTCTGTAGCCACCTCCGGTTGGCTTCAGACGTCTCTACCAGCCATTGAGAAGAAAATATTCGAAATTAAAAGTATCTTTCACATCATTAGATCTTTCTTTTTCCGCTGCTGCTGCTCGTGCTGTTTGTGTTTTGGGATTTCCATGCGCCTGGAAAATCTGAAATTGTCAGAGCATTTCAAATCATCTCTAAAGGTTAGGGGAAAAGCCGAGGGGGACGACGACATTTTTTTTGTCAAACCTGGAAAACGTTAGGGGAAACCTTCTTAACTTCTGTTTTAAATGGCTGAACCTTCCACGAACATAAAGCTATTTTCTCAGCAGCCGAAGTTCAGTTGAAAATGGCATGTGGTTAGTCAGGGAATTGTGCCAAAAAGTCGGGGTAAAAAACAAAATTCTTTAATCAAACCTGGAGAACTTAAGGAAAAATTCTTAACTTCTGTTTTAAATGGCTGAACTTTCCACGAACGTGATGCCATTTTCCCAGAAACTGAAGTTCAGTTGAAAATAACATGTGGTTGGTTAGTGAATATTGCCAGAAAAATCGGAAAAAACCTAAAAATCATCAGGCTGCACATTGGAGAAAAAAAAAATTCCCCTCACACCTTTTCTTTTTTTTTTTAGGAAATAACCTAAAAAAGTGAGGGGAATTTTTTTTTTCTCCAATGTGAGTGAGCAGCCTGATGTTTTATGGGGCAAGGCAGCTAAGATCTTGCTGAGCCAGGTCCTACAAATTTCGCAAGAATCCTAACCACTTTCGTCTATATCTGTCTAGATCTGTCTAGCCAGCTGTCTAGGCTACCAAGGGCGGCCTTTTGAATAAATCTGAATTCTGCGGAACAAATCTTTCTATTAATATATATGCTCTTATGTTTATATATTTTTGAATTATAATCTTAACATGAACACGTCTAAAATACAACATTGTAAAGAAAGTTCAACGAAATAATTCTCCCTGATTGGTTGACACCATTAAAACATGCAGCCTTCCAACATAAAACCTCTGGGATTACAGTGCCGCCTCCGGCGGCCACCCTTCCCAATGAAACCCTTGCACAATCCTCCTCCTCCTCCTCCAACATAAAACCTGGGATTACAGCGCCGCCTCCAGCGGCCACCCTTCCCAATGAAATCCTTGCACAATTCCTCCTCCTCTTCCTCCTCCAACATAAAACTAGGATTGCAGTGCTGTCTTTCGGTGGCCACCCTCCCCATTAAAATCATGCCTAATCTAAAGTCCCACATGAAAAGGTTCCTCACCCCTGACCCAGAGGATCAAACTCCAAAATACGGATTTTTAAAAAAAACACAAAAGCTGGAGTTGGAGTACACATCAGTCACATGGTGGCCAAATACATTGTCACCACAAGGGTGTTCTGCTGCTCAGGAAGACTAAACCAAACTTCACACCTTGAATTATTTTATGCAATGTACTTAACTGCTAAAATAAAGTTTTCCTTCTTCATTGTTATTCATTTATAAATGTAAAAATGTAATGTGTAATTATTTTTCGTTTTTTAGCTGAGTGCAAATGTCTTGCTGTTTCTGTGTGCCAACATGCTTGGGATCCTATCTTATTTCTTCTCTGAGAGGCGACAACGTCGCGCCTTCTTGGAGACGAGGCAGAGCCTTGAAGCGAAGTTAGTGCTTGAGGAAGAATCACTAGAACAAGTAAACGTCATTGGAAATATTTACTTTATGTTTCTGACAATTATTTTTATTTGATTGGATGTTTTTTCACAAAACTTCAATTAAAAATACAGTAATTGTTCCATTAACGAATCTGAAGGAAGAGAGAAAAAATATTATTAATCGGAATGTTGTATTAAAAAAGGATTAATTTTAATGTTTCGTTTGATTTCCTATCACCATCGCAGGTTTAGGGATGTTGATACATTTGATAAAGGCATTGGGCGTTTAGAAATTTTTATTATTATTATTTGAATTACACCTTACAATTTAATAAAGTTACATGCAGTACAATAATAATACAATACATTAGAGCAACAGTTCTTCAACTGTGGTCTGTGGACACCCAGGGGTTCGTGAGACCCTCCCAGTGCCCCACAAAAGTTCGGAAAAATACTAAGACACGAGCATTTGCTCTTTAATGCTAAGAATAAATTACGAGGGAAGGAAAAATTCTTTCCTTAAATAGTGAAAATTAGTGATGAAACACTAGAAATAAATATGTATGATGCAAATTTGGGGCGTTAAACTTTGAGTTAATTCTTGGGGGGTCCGCAAGGGCGAGTGATCTCTGAAGGGGGTCCGCGGTCTAGGAAAGTTAAAGAACCGCTGCATCAGAGTAATCAAGTGACGAGATATAACTTACCTTTTTATTTTTTCAAATTTAGTTGCTAGATATGAATTTTATTTTTTATTTTTTTTAGCAGTGCACCAGAAATTGAATAAGTGGATGCTCTCAGTTCCTTAAACCATTGTAAAACAGGCATTAAAATCTTAACAAATACAGTTATATATAAAAGTCTCCACACTCGCATATTTAATCTGGAAACTACAATCAGTTGAAATTATCATTGTTTAGCTCTGATCTTATGACGCATATGTTAACATTTTGTTCTTGTTAAGCGGGATAGATTTTTCCAAGGTAGTGCTGTAGCCAAGATTTAATTTCGGGGGTGGGTCGAAAATTTTTACAGCATGTATCAATGCACTCGCAGTATACGAGTCCCTAGCCAACCCTCATTAAAAATTTAGTTTCGTGGGGCGGTCCCCAAAATCCCCCCTCTAGATATGGACATGTTCCACGGACCATTGATTATCAGTTCGTGATAAACGGTATTTTGTGTTAACCGTGTTCGTAACAAAAGAATAGAACTGACCGGGGTTTACCGTAAGTGGTAAAATTTCGTTACTAATCCAGTGTCCAAGAAAAGATTCCTCAACGTTTCGAGAACTACTGTTCCCTGTATCAAGCAAAGTGTCGGGAAGCTGAGAATGTTCCGTATTTATACCCCCCGGTTCTGGGTTTTCCCAGAGCAGATCCGCACTCAAATTTTCCCTGAACTTTTCATCTCGATTTCCCCCATCTTCGTGCACCAAATTTGTATGATTCAGGAATAGGTTTTGAGACGTTCATGGTCCGATTCCTCAGTTGAAAAGTGACCCAGGATTCAAGTAAAAGTCTACGAGGGCGGGAAGCTACATCATTTTATGAAGAAATTTTGCAGCATTCCAATCAGGAGCATGTCCCTGCATCTGTCTGCCGAAAGATTGGATATTTCACCTTTTTCGACAGAATGCTGATGCCCCTTTTTCCTCTTACGACCAGTTCTTCTCATCTCACCCTTATACGCTTGTATATAAATAGGTTGCAGTATGTTGACTGATTGTTTAAAATGCATCAACATTGAATTGAGATGCGATTTGGAGCCATGTTCCCCGTCTATGGTGATTACCACTCTATTATGACGCCAACTGTCTCGTTTTACATTACCTGTGGACTGTGAACACTCACCATTTTCACGTGCCGTTAATATTTGTCCAAAATTTTCATATTCTCGGTATACTTTTGCTACTGTTGTCCGTGAAAATTCAAATGCATTCACTATTCGGAGATACTGTGCCCTATCCTTCTGGCTTCTACAATATTCCGGCGCTCAAACAGTGGTAAATAGTCAACATAGCCCATATTTTATCAAACATACTCCGAAACACGATTAACAGAATTCGCTCCCGTTACAAAACATTATTTTCTTTACGAGGACTTTATGTAAGATTCATTACTGTTACGTATTGCAGTGGAATCCCCATATTCAGAGCGTAGCTGTTGGGGCAGGGCTGAGCCCTGGAAATGTAGTCAGCCCCCCTGAAAAATATTTTTTTCTCAAAAATCAAATATTGTAGAATTTTATTTTAAATTTTTTATTTTGTACGAAATTGTACATAACAATGGGAATTGTTCTTTGACGTTAAAAATGTATTCGAAACAGCTTTCTACGGTAGATTTTGCGTATATAATGTTATTTTTTTCAGAAGTGTGAGTCTTCGTATACTTTATGATAAGGTCAGGGGAAATATAGAGTGGTATACTAAAATTTGTAAGTTTGCAATGAAAATTTATGTTAAGAAATTTATTCATTAACGTTAAATATATCAGTGTGTTTATATATTTAGTAATATTACAGAGGGTGCTTACACATTTTTAGAACGATTTCAATAGAGGATTAAAAAATGAAAATATTTTGTTAAAAAAAGGATCTGGCAACATGTTATCATTTCAAATTAAGATTATCGTCTGCTACTTTCAAATTCATTTTTCATTCAAAATGGCGCCTGTAAATAAGCTGTGGGTCGAAGGATACGTTTTTGCGCTTTCCGAAGAGAAATATTCTTATTCCACTATTAAAAAACGTTGTGAAACGCATGGTATAAAGATTTCTAAGTGCAAAATAAGCAACATTATTAATAGAAAAGGGAAAGACCGTCAATCAGAACTTCTACATAAAAAGAGGACTCCAAATGAATATCCGAACAAGGTACGTACTGTTGCAAATATTTCTAAAGTGAGATCACTGATAACAAGAGAAAATCCCCCGATGCAGAAATCAATTGCAAACTCTTTAAACACTTCTTTTACAACAGTAAATAAAATAATAAACCAAGATTTATAACTTAAAAAAGCTAAAAAACATAATCTTCACCGTCTTTTGTCGAGACATGTGGTTCAACGCAAGACAAGTTGCAGAATCCTGTATGAAAATTACTTATCAGAAGATAAATGGAAATACGTTGTTACCCTTGATGAAGCATGGGTTTACATAAATGATTGTAACAAAAAAAGGTCCATTTACTATCGCAAGCGCGGAGAAAAAAATGTCCAAACTTGGTTCCGAGAATGCAAAGAAAGCTTCAGTAAAGGCTTTATGATTGTCGCAGGTTTCTCTTACAATGGGAAATTAAAAATAAAAAAAACTGGAAAAAAAGGTTAAAATCAACTCATCATCTCATCAGGAGAATGTCAGAAGAAATTCCATTTCTTTATCCCAACGATTTTCAGAATGTGAAACTGCACCAAAAGGATATCAGCAGTCATACCTCGAAAACTACCACTGCATTCCTTGAAAAAATGAAAATTGATACAGGTAATGCATCCTATAGGACAGGAGATGCATGTAGGATGATGATGCCTATAGGTAATGCACCTACAGGATATGCTTTCCAACATATTCCTGAGAAGTCCCCTGTTGTTTCTCCTATGAACTATTGTGCCTTTGGTCTGCTGAAAAGAGCTCTCTCTAAGCGCAAACCCACTACCATTGATGGACTTTGGAAAGTTGTGGAACAACAATGACAAGCAGTACCTCTGGAAACGTTGCAAAAAGCCCTTCTATCATGGAAAACATGATGCAGACTTATAGTTCAGAAACAAGGTTATCAGATGGAATATTTAAAAAAATAATCTTTACATTTTAAACATTAAAAAATGGCTCCGAAATCATTCTAAAAATGTGTAAACACCCTCTGTAAATATATTAATAAAATACATAAAAACATTTACGAATTTTAATACACCTCTGTAGCTTTCTGAGTCCCGTGTAACTTTCAAAGCCCTACCCCGTAACAAGCTTCTAGCTACGGCCCTGCCTATATTTCGAAATTCTAGAAAAAAACTTCGACACATGGAAGGGATATCTTTCATACAGAGAAGTATGACCCACTTATAACGAGATCGCATTTAGCGAATTTCCAGATATAGCGAGGAAAATATGGATTTTGTTTGGTATAATTTGGTTAAGCTCAATATAATTTACCGCTTTTAACGAATAAGTCTTTTTTTGGACCCCGAAATTAACGAGCAATTTAAAAAATAAAATAAGCAATCAAACTTTTTGTAAAAATTCCGTTTTTAAATGCAATTGGTCGCTATAACCGGCGTTGGTTTTAATCGATTCCAGCGCATTTTTATGGATTTGGGAAGAGAAATTTCCCTAATTACCCGCCCCATGCATCCCGCCACCGTTTTTATACATGTGTATTGTACAGTATATTATATTTAAAGATCCATTTCCTAATTAGTACAATCTACTTTGAAAATAAGTAAATATGAATGGCATTATATATACGTCATGTACATATAGATCACTAAAAAAAAAGGAATTAGCGTGAAAAGGAACTGAACGTACTTTGAAAAACACCATATTTATGTAGTATTGATATGCATTTATATTTGTGTAATAACCTTTCTAATTCCATGCTATGTAATATAATAAGTAATATAATAATAATATATATTCATCATAAAAGTGTTTATACTTACCTGGAAATATATCGTCAGGAACACTTTCAGAGAATTGAAAAAAAAATGATGTTTTAGAAACTTTAACGAATAAAAAAAAATTGTCTTACAAAAATTTTATGTATAGAGACAGTTTTTGCATACAATGGCCAGGGGGATTTATAAAGCTTTCATATATAGAGATTTCCGATATATGGAAGTTCGATGTATGCTTGTTCTACTGTATTTCTATAATTAGATTGCATCCACTTCCCTGGAAGAGTAGGGAGCAGTTAGAAACTGTATGCTCTATTATAACT
The DNA here is from genome assembly GCA_006491805.2 of Dysdera silvatica. Lineage (NCBI taxonomy): Eukaryota > Metazoa > Arthropoda > Arachnida > Araneae > Dysderidae > Dysdera > Dysdera silvatica. The sequence goes on along the minus strand of QLNU02015003.1, from coordinate 129,592,051 downwards.
GACACTTTAGTTCCGTAGAGGTAATCTGCGAAAATTCAAATTAATATTTAAAATAATCACTTTTTCATAATGTTTAAAAAATAATAAACTTCCCATTTTGTGTTTATTAAATATGAAAAATTATTCAAACTTCAGAAGACATCAGTTCATAGCCGTACGCAGAAAGTTCGTAAGTGGGGGTTATAGGCTGAATTCTGGGGTGGGGGTTACAGAGCTACAACTCATATATTCCTATGTTAAATATACAAAATTTCATTGCAATGGGGGGTTACAACCCTCGTTAACACCCCTTGCATACGCCAATGCATCAGTTCTCCGAATTTAACTGCTAACTATAATATATGTTTCAGAATATAACTGCGAGTGCTAAATTTCAGCTGCCTGTTCAGCTGAACAAGGCAGAGCGATATCACATCCTCAAAACTTTCATTTCCACCATTCGAAAAATACTTCACTTCAATCAACTTGGATAACAAAAGAATATAGATCAATGTACAGTATCAAACTCATCTGATAAATTTGCTGTTTGGGTAATGTCCTTTAGAACAAAACATATGAGTCAATAACTTTCTTTTAAAAGTAGGTGAGTATGCCTCAAACAATAAGTCTTCGTAGAACGAAGGCCACTCTCAGTAATGTTATGGCGGAAGAAGAAACAGAGGTTTCACTTACTTAATAATGAGCCTCCTTTTTTTTTTCTATACGTTGAAAAAAGTAATATATATATATATTGCCCTTGGATCCCTTTACAGCTTCGACCTCTGTACATTATATAATTTTCCCATCATACGAACGTTTTATGATAGCTCTTACTTACATTACACAATGTATTATTAATGCCATTTTGCTATTTTTCTGGCCAAAAATACGCCATAGCCTCCCCACCACCACTTTATCAAATTTGGATCACAATGAATTTTTTATTCCATACCTTTCAAGCAATTTGTTAACGCTGTTTTGAACAGAAAACCCCCTTTTTCCGATAACGTCTTTGGCAAACATCTCATTATTACCTTAAAATAGAATCGGGTGAGGTCTTTGCCTGCCCGCATTTGCGATTGGTTAAGCGATCGAGGTCGGCTTATTTTAAGGAGAACCGAAAATCGATTATTTTTTCAATTATCGGGCGTAGCGCGGGAATATGCGGTTAAAACCCGGGAAAAAGGACTTCTGTAGATCGCATAAAAACTTTGATCTATCATCTGCCATCAAATGGGTTTTAAAAACGTCTCTGTTCTTCACCTTATTGAACAGAATGATGAATTGGCCGTTGTCATAGCATATTCGCGCGTCTGTTCCGCTTAGTTTCCTATTACTCAAAGTGCAGAAAAATCGATGAAAATCGATATAGGCAAGCCAATCGATAAGATTCAACACTTACCAAATAATTAAAGCTTTGAAAAAGATAACGCACACACAAACATACTTCCCGTCTTTTATTTTTAACACTCGTAGAATTTCACTCTTGTAATTTTCTTTGGCTTTGTTATAAATATTAATAAATTAATAATAATAATTCATGTAAATATAAATATACTTTCAGGAACGGCTTCTGCTATCTGTATTACCCCAACACGTAGCTGCAGAAATTCGAGACGATTTGGGCGCAGTCGTACAAGGACAGTTCAAAAAAATTTACATGAGTAGACACGAGAATGTAAGGTGAGTTTTAAAATTTTTAGACCATTTTTTCTATATTACTTTTGAAGATTTTATGGGAAAAGTTGTATATGTTCAGAAATTTTAATACTGCCATCAGTGGACATGAAAATTAAAGTGGACACCTTATAAAACACTGTTGCATCTACAAAGACTGTGGCCTGCACCTGGTGGCATCAGTCTTTGACAAAGAATATGCGTATAAATAATTGTGCTCAAAACATTTGCTCTTTCTTCTTCTTCTTCTTAACATATAAGTTCTCCATATCTTCATAGTATCTCCATATTATCTCCTTAGTATCTCCTTAGTATCTCCTTAGTATCTCCTTATCATCTCCATAGTATCTTCTTAATATCTTTATAGTCAGGGATCGACAAATAGCGGCAAACCGTAATCGCCAAACAAGAACGATACTCGCCCACTTCTTAATAAGAAAGGCCTATAAGAAAGAACCTATTAGAAAAAAAAATTTCCTACTCACGAATTGTAAAATCTAATCGCTAATAGCGACTAAATTTTTTAGTCTTTGTTTATAGTGCTTCCATAGTATCTTCTCTTAACATATAATAGTATCTTGTCTTAACATATAATAGTATCTTCTCTTAACATCTTTATAGTACCTTTTGAACATCTTCGTAGTGTCTTCTTAGCACCTTTATAGTATCTCCTGAATATCTTCTTAGTATCTTCTCAATACCTTAGATTTCTGCAGCCACGATGTATCTATATGAAAATTTGTGGTGGATATATCCACCTTTTTAGTGTCGGATGTATCCACTCATTCATTTATCCCTCCTTCCATCTTTCACATTCATTTTTCTTAATTTGCACTGTATAATGATTTCATTATGTCACAACGCAGCGCCCGCATAATATTAATTTAGCGCATTTATAAAATTCTGTAGTTAATTATAATCTGTGCTTGGAAGCACCTTCGTAACCATCTGCAGAATCAAACATAACGGCTAATTTGAGCACATTGTTAGTTAACGAATGCAATAAGAAAACGGAAAACCAAAGCCCTTTTAGCCATTTTCCAAATGGGTAAATTCATTTCCGAAAATAATTTTTTTTTGTTCTTTCAAATCCTCTGTCGCCCAGTCTGTTTCTCCCTCCCGTTTCAAATTAGTTGGCATTTCTGCCCAATTAGCAACTCCGCTGCGGCTTCAAAGGTGAGTCTGAAAGCTCCCGCCTGTTAGTTAGGGGGAAATTCGGATTTCAAAATTTTCCGGAGATGAATGCGCTGATGCGAAATGCATTGCTCTTGGGACCGTGGCATTTTCAAAGACTGTCATCGTTGAGTGAAAAGAGGTGAAAAGAAGTATTCTTCGTGCTTTTGTTCAAAAGGCAGATGACGTTTGGTGAGTAAGAAAAAAGTAAAAAAAAGAAAAAAAAATCTCGAATTATTTTGTAGATGAGATTCGGCATGCATTTTAGTTAATGAAAATATTTTTAGGGAAACAAAAAGTTGCTATTTTTGTATTTAAAAACAAAACCGTAATTTCTTATCTTTTGAAATTTTAAAACAGAAATATTTTATATAAATTTAGAAATATCGATTTTTTTAAGTGCATATATGTATGCACTACGGCATAATGTAGATACATACCCTATGTGACCATAGGCATAGAGTTATATGGGCCTGTGGGGCCCCAAGTCCCCCAATAATTTGAAATAAATTGAAATTTTACATATATTGTAATGTATAAATGTACATAATATGTGCTTGCCCGGCCCCAATAATTTTACAAACTCTACGTTGATGTATATGACATTGTTATTTTGCACTTAAGCAAGTAACGTTCTTGCTTAGTAATAGATTGGGGCACTAACTAACGCAGCAGGTGCCCTAGACTCTCTTACAGAGGCGCCAGAAATGTAAACAAGAGAGAGGTGATATCATATGAGCCTAGAACACGCGAAGCGAAATAATCTTTGAGCCTAAGAAAGGAATTTATTTGTAGTTTGTACATTTTACGTCTCTAGATTACGCTGTCATCTAAAATGGATTCAGGGCCTACTGTAAAAATAAATAAATAAAAAACCTGCTATGATGCAATGGTAACGCGTTCATCTAAAGTGCCGTTAACATTGGGTTCGACCTCCAACGAAGGGGGTCGAACGCTTACCAACTAACTGCTCGCTGTAGCCCGCTAGTTGGCTACCTAGGCATTTAAGGTTCGAATTCCTTGGGAAAATGTAGGCCCACCACCACCCTGCTGTAACGTCGTAGTAACAGTGGCGCTCAGAAATTTTTTTTTTTCAGGGGTGGGGATCATCCATAAGTTCGAAAAAAAAGATAAATGTTTTCGTCTGACGATTATGATAGATTTGCCTTTGGAAGAAGCATATTTAATTGAAAAATCCTTTCTTTCTTTCTTTTTGGTTTTACGGCTCAAAGACTACAGTGGTCATGCTGCGCCGGGACCTACTGTTTTCCGAGGAATCCGAACCTCTTAAGGCCTAGGGAACCAAACCCCGGACTACAGTGAGCAGTGCGATCTTTTACGAGATCTCTGTAATTGAAAAATCAATTAACTGAAATTTATGTTCTGCGAAAATAACATTATCGTATCCCAGGGATAGGTGACATACGCGGAGTGATTTAAAAAAAAGTTGTTTTCATAGATTAGTCTATATATAGAGAGAGAGAAAGACAGACTAATCTCTCGAAACACCCTTAGCGTCATTTCCATCTGAACTGCATTTTCTCCTCGTCTTAATCTTATCACTGTCACACAAGTTAGCTTATCACTACGTTAGTGTTAAAACGAGAAGGCTAAAAGCCGATATTTGTTCTTTTAAAACCTTTTGATTATAGAATATGGATTCATACAGCATAGCTGTTTACGTTTAAGTTCTTTTAAACCGTGCACTAAATGTACAAGCACATTTTCAAAAAAAGAAATTCTTCTAATGCATTAGAAATAATATCAAACAACAATGTCAATCAATCAACGTTTATTGGCGTAGTGATACCAACGCCGATGGTATGGCGTGATTAGATGGTGAAACGTTCGAAAGAAAATAAATATTTCTGCCTTCGGTGGGACCTGAACCCACGACCTTCCACTTGCCGGGCGGAGGCTCTACCCACTGAGCTACGAAGGACAATACATAATCTCTTTACGAACCTATATATATGCTGCCATTTATTTCGCAGAATGGCGTAGTACATAGACTACTATTAAACCAACAAAAGAGACTGGTGTTAAATTGATCGAAACGCACGTTGCAGATGGCTAAGGCTGCATTTATTTTATAAATCGAACGAACTTTTCGTGGTTTCAGTGGTAAAGCCCACCCGGCAAGTGAAGGTTTGGTTCAGGTCCCACCAGCGAAATATTTATTTCTCGAACGTTTCACCATCCAATCACCAATGCCTACTCATGCTGGCATCACTAACAATGTTACTGATTGATTGATATCGTTGTTTGATTTAATCTGCGTAGTGTTCGATTTATATAAAATAAATACATAGAAATAATATGTCAAAAAATCTACTTAATTTGTATTAATAAGTGGATACTATCATAAGCATTTACAATTTGAGGAATGGCACAATTTGATATGTCGTTCTGCTGGCAGAGTGATTCTAGAGGAGGGGTCAGCAACCTACGTGGCACGCGGAGTGATTCTAGAGCATGAATCAGCAACCTACATGCCAAACGTGGCACGCGGAATGATTCTAGAGCAGGGGTAAGCAACCTACGTGGCACGCGGAGTGATTCTAGAGCATGAATCAGCAACCTACATGCCAAACGTGGCACGCGGAATGATTCTAGAGCAGGGGTAAGCAACCTACGTGCCAAATGTAGCACGCGGGCCAGTTTTTAACGGCGCATTGAACGATTAAAAAACAAAAATCCGAATATGTTTGTTACAATTAAAAATCTATTTGATGGATATTGATAGTACGGCAATAGAAAACATTCACATAAACATTCACAATCTCATAAATCATCAATCACAAACTCATAAACATTCACATCCTCGTAGGTGAAGGTTGGCACGCGGAATGATATGTAGCATTCGGCGCACCACCACTGAAAGGTTGCCAACCCCTGTTCTAGAACATTACTTCATCCCAACGCCCTAAAAAGTTACCGATCCCTGTTCTACAACATTACTTTGGCACAACACCCTAAAAAGGTTTCCGACCCCTTTTCTAAAGCATGTCTTGGGCCCAACGCCCTATAAAGGTTTCCGATCCCTGTTCTAGAGCATTACTTCTTCCCAAAGCCCTAAAAAGGTTGCCGACCCCTGTTCTAGAACATTATTTCGTCCCAACGCCCTAAAAAAGTTGCCTATCCCTGTTCTACAATATTACTTTGGTCCAACGCCCTAAAAAGTTATTTGACCCCTAATATATTCTTTCAAATACTGCATGGTGCATTCATTGAAGGTCCCTGCATTAAAGTGGTGCCATTCCATTACTTCGAATTAGTCGAGAGCTCATATACTATACTTTCTGCTCCTTCATCACATGGAAATTAAGTAATATATAAAGAAATAATTTAAATTTGTTATTTAATTATTATTTAATAATTAGCAATATATAGATCGCCTAATAATAATATAAATAACTTCTTTATGCACCTGAAAAATATTATAGAAAATATACAAAATTAAAAATAAATATACTAGGCGACATGAATATAGATATAAACAAAAAAGTATAAATAGTAACAGAATGCTAAACCTAATGGAGAGTAAAGGGTTAATGAATATAATAAATGAGCCAACAAGAATAAAAAAACACAGAATCCACAATAGATCTCTTTTTTACAAACTCAAATAATACAAAGGCAGAAGTACTAACATCATATTTTACCATTCATAGACCTATAATAATATCAATTAAAGAAAACTATAAAAAAATATTTATAAAAAAGTAGGAGTACAAAGTGATAAGCAGATTAATAACTTAAAAGAAAATCTGCAGTTATTAAATTGGAACCAGATATTTGAAACAATACCAGCAGATATGGAAAATAAATATGAATATTTTATTAATATTCTAAAAGATAAATTTTGAAGAATTTTTTTCCAGAAAAGGCAATAAAAATAAAACATAAGATAGAAACAACTGGTTTAATAATAAAATGAGAAAAAAAAATAAAGGAAAGAAATAAGACATATAAAAAATATTTAATCATAAAAATCAACAACAGTGGATTAAATTTATAAAAATCAGAAATGAGACA
>QLNU02015003.1:129542312-129585084 GCA_006491805.2 Dysdera silvatica | reverse complement strand
TAGAGAGTCGAACCAAACACATCGCTGGTAGATAATTACCGCAAGTATGAAAGGAAGGAAGAATCCAAACAGACCCTTCTATGAAAAGGAACAATGTGTATGAATTGACCGTAAAATCTTTCTATATTGTATTTTTATTGCAATTGTATATGGCAGTGTTCGAAATTAGCAGGTGCATTGTGCACATGAAATTTTATCTGTGCACATGAATTTTTAATTTGGGTGCACGCAGTGCACCTAACTATTCAAAATATGGCTACTTACGTTTATTTTTCAAGAACAGTGACCTATGGACTAATTTTATATAATTTTCTCAACGTATCTGCATTTGCTTTGTATTTTTTTTTTATTACAAATGAATGTTCAATTATTTTTAAAGTTGCATTTTTTTAGCTTACATGCTTAAATATAATAGCTACACTTGCATTTTACCCGTTTTTAATGTTGAGGTTTACTTTCTATTATGCTCACTGTAGTCCGGGGTTTGGTTCCCTAGGCCATAAGAGGTTCGGATTCCTCGGAAAACAGTAGGTCCCGGCGCAGCATGACCATTGTAGTCTTTGAGCCGTAAAACCACAAAACAAACAAACAAACAAACTTCCTATTATACAGTAGACTCTCTTTTAACGAACACCTTTTTAACAAACCTTTCAACGAACAACAATAAATTCCCGGCCGTTAGCCCAATAAGACCTATGTTATTTCTCTCTCCTTATATCGAACAGGAATGATCAAGATTGTTCTATAAAACGAACAAAATATACTTCAAAGAAAAGAAAAGAAATCAAGAAATACAGGAAGAAAAGATCACTTTTGCAATTTTTGTTTTCCAAATGCTTTTGCCCATGCAAAGCCACAGGCGGGAGGTGTGGGGGGAAGAGCAGAGAAACGAGCAGAGGAATTCAAACTGTCTGCTATTGGTTGAGCGCAGGGAAGCGACTGTTTTCGCCATGCTGGTTCTGGGATTACAGCGCCGTCTCCGGCGGCCACCCTTCCCAATGAAATCCTTGCACAACTCCTCCTCCTCGCCATTCTGGTTTTGTGAAAGCATCTGTTGACGTCCAGGAAATCACCATAGAAAGAGAACCAGAAGATGAAGAGCTGACTAGGAGTATTGATCCAGAAATAAGTTTTGCGAATTTGTGAATTTTGATGCGGAATTGGTTTGCACGGAAGAAGCGACAGACGAGAGCCTCGTTCGCGAAACTCAAACGGTGGGCTTTAAAGTGCCAGAAAATGTGATCGACTCCTCTGACGATGATGAACCTGAACGTGAATCAAAGCCTACAACGAAAGACGTTTTTAATGCAATTGCGTGCATTACACGTTTTTGTGAAGAAGAGGACAATTCGAAATGTGTGTTGGACATGTTATCCAAGGTTGAGAACTTTGTTTTTCGACGCAGGAAGCTCATGCAACCACAGATTACTGGATATTTCCAGCCGCAATAAGTAATGTACACTGTAGTTAACAATAATATACTAGTATAACGTACAACAATAAGTTACTTTGAATTACGAAACTGTATTTTTTTTTTCATTAAATCAAAAAAAATATTTTAAGGTTCAGTTTTGAACCAGTACTAGTGATGCGTACTGGTAATTCCCTATAACGAATTTTCTGTATAACGAATTATTTTTAGGGTCCCCAGGTGTTCGTTATAAAGAGAGTTTACTGTATTAGCTACTTGTACACTTAACTAGTATTTAGTGCACCTAAATCACAAGACTTTGATGCACTTGTGCACCTGATTTAAAAAGTTAATTTGGACCCCTAGTGTATGGAGAAATCTGGATGAAAGCAACACGAAGGTAATTAAATCATTACAGACTAAATTTTTAAAAGTCATGGAAGAAAACACAAACTTAAATTATAATTTATTATTTGTAAAATGTGGTATATTACCGACTGACAAAATTAATGAATATTGTGCACTAAAAATAATGTATGGAAGGATAAAAGAAAAACGATTGGATAATACAGATATCCAATATCATGCAAACAACAGAAAGTTAAAAAGAAGCAAACAAATTAGACTACCAAAGGTTAGAACAGAAATGTATAGAAAGAGAATAGAATATACGGGAATAAAGCTTTGGCAACCAAATAGTCTTTAAAGATGTTAATAATATAAGAGCGTTTAAAAAGAAATTAATTGTATATTTATTAAACGGAGTTTGTGCGCCAGCGGATTAATAGGGTCCTCAACCGGTTAAATTTTATAATTTTTATTGGAGACCCGTCACGGAAAAGTGAAAGTTGTAGTGTCTTGATTGTACTTTGTGAAATTTGTTGTATTTTATATTTAATCTCAAGACTGGATTCAATATGTATCCCTTGTGACAAATAAACATTATTATTATTTATACAAATCGAACACTACGCAGATTAAATTAAGAAACAATTTTTATTAACATTCTTTAGGCGTAGTAATATGAACGCCGATGTTATGTCACAGTTAGATGGTGAAACGTTCGTAAAGAAAGGAAAGTTTTTTGCGTCTGGTGGGGCACGATCCCACGGCCGTCTGCTATCTCGGCAGGTGCTCTTACCAACTGAACTACAAACGACAAACACTCATTTCCTTACGAAATAACATTTAACATGGTTTCGGAAAATACGCTTTAGATACGTTCGTAAGGGACTACGTGTTTGTCATCTGTAGCTTAGTTGGTAAGAGCACCTGCCTGATGGTCGAAGGTCGTGGAGCCTTGCCCCACCAGACGCAAAAAACATTTCTTTTCTTTACGAACGTTTCACCATCTAACCATGCCATAACATCGGCGTTACTATTACTACGCCTAAAAAACGTTGATAAAAATTGTTTCCAATTGTTATTATTATTAAACTCTGTAAGACTACAGTTCTTCTTCTTCTTTCGCTTTGCCATTTCCCATGTTATATGGGGATGGCGTTATGGTCCTTTAATCTTCTCTTCCACAATCTTCTATCCAATGCCTCTTCTCTACTCCATCCATACTCTTCCAGATCTTCGGTCACTTTATCCTTCCATCTCAGATGTGGTCTTCCCCTCTTCCTCTTACCCATTACCACCAGCTTATCCAATACCTTTCCCACATATTCCTCATTTCTCCGCTCCATATGCCCAAGCCATCTTAACCTATGTTCTTGTATTTTTTTCCCTATGGGTCCAACCTTGACCGTACCTCTAATTAGGTTATTCCTTATTTTATCCCTCCTTGTAACACCTATATAAGGCTACAGTTGTTTATTAAATATACGTAGTTCAATTAAATTTCAGCACCCCCGGTTTGAGGCTCAAAATAGAGCTCTCTGACTTATATATTGAAAGTGAGTATGTCATGCCCTTCTCACGGACGACACAATTACCACAGATTGGCAATTAACCACTCAACGGGTAAATTTTATGGTGAGGTTCGGAGGGAGGGAGGGAGGGAGGGAGGGGGAAAAACATCATCTCTCAGGCCGGACTCGAGTCAGCAACCTCTTGGTTGGAACCTAAACTTCTTACCAACTGGACCATATCTGCGTATTCGTATTTGTAAATTTACGTGTATACAATTCCTAGTAATCCATAATGTACAGCTTTGTTCTCAACCTCTTTCGCCCACACCTCTTTTTACCATCTCGAATGTCATCCCTCACCTAAATTTTTTTCTTTGGTAGCATTGGTATTGTTACGGTTTGAATTTACCATTATGTCAGCAATCTTCCCTGGCGCGTCGTACGCTTCGATACCCAGTCAACGAAAATGGCGCATCCGTGTTCTTCGTTAATCTTCAAGTAGAGGTGAACTGTGTCTTCAAATATCCCTCCTTGTTGAAAGATATTATTACTAACTGACGTATAGTTTCCTAACGTGCTTGTTGGAGGCGGTGAGAGACACCTTATATAACAAATACAAAGAAAATATTTATTGAATTTCACTGCATGTAGACAAAACTCTTGAATAACGTGAACTATTAGCTGGCTTAGTTTTCGTTTTCTAAATTACATTCTGATTCTTTCACGCAACAACATATAACTAGAGATGGATCTCGAGACCCATGCGACTTAATCAAATATTTTTAAAGTATATTAATAATTTAAAGAATAACTCTAGTCGCATGTAAGATAATGTGGAGAGGACAAAGGCGGCTGTGACTGAGTCAACACTAAATAACGGCGCCAACACCCCCCTTCTCCGAAACCATTCCCCGTTGAGAACCCATGCTAGCATCAATTATCGCAATTAATTCAGAGTTTTTGCGCAACCGGTGAACCTGGAATTGTTAGGGGAATTTGAAATCGTCCCTAAAGTTTCAGGAAAAAACGAGATCGTTTGGTCAAACCTGGAAAATTCAGGGAAAACCTCCTTAGCTTCTGTTTTGAATAGCTAAATCTCCCACGAACGTGAAACCATTTTCCTCGCAACCAGAACCGTTTCTTGATGTTTTGCCGCCCTAGGCGAGGATTGGAAAAATGCCGCCCCCAACCTTTTTCTACCATCCCTCTTTGGCTTATATCTCCCTCCCTCTCTACCACCACCAACACCCAGCGGTAGAACAATGTAAATCTTCTTTTATACTTTAAACCCTTACTTAAACTCCTGTTTGTAAAAATTGCAACACCATGAAGGAATCATGTGATTGAGCTGAAACTTTCAGGAAATGCAAATTAGGGTATGCTATTCAAATGATTAGAATTTCAGAGTCATCACGCATGCGTGGGCTGAGCAGCGCCCTCTGAACTGCTGATGGATCCGTATAAATAGAGGGCTGTAGCGGGGCGTGTATGGCTATCTGCTAGTGGTAAACGTTACATGAGACGTCACTATGCCTCTACGACGAAAGAGGGCGACATTTCAGCAAGTTACGGAGTTTGAACGGGGACGAATGATCGGCTTTCGTGAAGGAGGGTTTTCTTATCGTGCAATAGCAGCTCGTATGGGGCGTAACAGCAGCACAGTGATGCGAGTGTGGAAGCAGTGGGTTCAAGAGAACCAGACAACTCGGAAATCCGGGAGTGGACGCCGAAAGGTGACGTCAGCACGGGATGATAGACACCTGGTCCGCATGGCGGTGACGGACCGTTTTGCTTCATCTGGACAGTTGGCAGAACGTTGGTGCACTGCTACAGGTGTATCATTGTGTGCTTCATCAATTCGTCGGCGTCTACTGCACCGTGGACTGCGTGCAAGAGTTCCTTTATACAGGATCCTCCTGACGCAAAACCATCGGCGCCTGCGGCTACAATGGGCTCATGGACATAGAGACTGGCGTGCTGATTGGCAACAAGTGGTGTTTTCTGATGAATCCCGCTTTAATTTGGGGTACAGTGATGGCCGCATCCGTGTTAGACGCTATACCGGTGAACGCCACCTTCCGGAGTGCATTATCCAACGTCATAGTGGACGAACCCCCAGCGTTATGGTCTGGGGTGCGATTGCGTATCATGGACGATCTCAGCTGCTACGAATTGTGGGTAATCTTAACAGCAACCGGTACATCAATGAAGTTCTGGAGCCCGAAGTTGTTCCCTTCCTTCAAGGCATTCCCGGAGCTGTATTTCAACAGGACAATGCCCGCCCACATATTGCCAGGAATGTTCAAGACTTCTTTTCATCACAACAGATACAGCTTCTTCCTTGGCCTGCCTATTCGCCGGATATGTCGCCGATTGAACATGTGTGGGATTTCGTTGGTCGGCGTCTCGCTCGTGATCCTCGTCCCATAGCTACTACAGATGAACTTTGGGGTCGCATACAAGCAATCTGGAATGCTCTTCCTCAGGCACACATTCAACATCTGTTTGATTCCATGCCACGTCGTATAGCATCACTTATTGCAGCGCGTGGTGGCTTCACCAAATACTGATTTTCGACATGTAATATTGTTTTTTTGCTTTGTAATTTTAATCGTTTATTTGTATCAACACAGGTCGTTTGTACATTAAATTTCATTCAATTCGGACGAGTCCTTCATGGTGTTGCAATTTTTACAAACATGAGGATATGTTTATATTTTAGACTTATATTAGTTATTTTGTAACGTTAGGGTACTGTGAATAGTAAAACAATTGCTACATGTTATAATTGTTTAATTTCAACATTTTATATTTTTGAAAACTGGGATATTAAGAGAGTAATATTTCAAAACACAACGTTGTATTATCAGAGCTAGAAGGCTTAAATGTATTAGATATAGAAAAAAAACTTGTGTGCAAAATTAAACAATTAAACACATCAAGAAATTTTACATTCGTCAAAGTAAAGACTTTTTAAGTAATTGTCCCGTATGCTTTTGAAAACAATTATATGTTTTAATTTTTCTTCTTTTTCATTTTTTCTCCTCATTTGCTCAGTTTTTTCTTTGTTTGATTTAAAATTAAAATTTTTACGCTATTTTGCCGCCCTAGGCAGTCGCCTACTCTGGCCTAATGGTAGAAACGGCCCTACTTGCAACCGAAGTTCAGTTGAAAGTTGCTTGCGATTGGTTAGGGACAAACTTGGAAAAATTAGGAAAATTTTTCCCCAATGTGTGAGAGAGAGAGAGAGAGAGAACCCTATAATTAGAACTGAACACGGTTCAGGTATGATCGAACACTCCACTTTAAAATAACAATAAGCTTCCAGTAAAAACAAATACTTATTTCTTATAAAAATTGTTTATCTAATTGTGTATGTAATAAATATATTATCAGGATGTTTCTTTTCAAACTCATGTTTTACTACCAGAGACGTTTCTTAAACTTAAATTCCATTACCAGGGACGTTTCCCCCTAACCTATATGCTTGAGTTACTTTTACTGTTCGTATTTCATTATATCTGTAACCGCATTTTGTAGCACGGGTTTGTCATTATACGTTGTATTATCGTTAGTCGTCCTGACGGAAATAGCCCAGGCCTATTGAAACAGCTGTAAATGATTTAACTTTATTAAACTGTGTTAATTTGTTGCCTTTTCAATTAATTTAATTAAATCAGTTAGAATTCTCCTCAAATACTAATTTATCTTTGTGGTGGTGGTGCTCTTTCCTCACATCCCCAAGAGTTTTCATTCAAAGCCGATTAACTTGCAGTTGGGCTTACAACTCAAATCATGGATTGTAATTTCCGAAGCTCATTTGTGTTTTACCGCGAAAAACATGCAAATTGCTAAGGAATCCTAATCTTTATTGTCGGGGGATTCAAACCTAGGAGTGCGGTTTTGTGGAGGTGGAAAAAAGGTTTCAGCCCACGCTTAGTCGAGTGGAATCCAAATGCTTTAACATAACGCCACCGCAAAGCGTGACTCCCAAAACAAGGAGAGACTTTTTATGCTTTGAAGAAAGAAAGACCTTTTGTTCATTATGTATACGTTCGCGCTTGGATATTTTTTTTTTCTAACATTGGTTTTTCTAAAGAATATTTTCTGCAATCAACGTTTTACTATAGTTCTGTAATAACCTTCAGCCTCACTATATTAGTTCTACGGTACATACATTTTGTACGCTGATATCCAAAATTAATGCAACAAACATAAAATATCCATGCCGTATGTCACTGGTTTGTTTGTTTGTTTCTCAAGAGTTCGTGTTATGCTGTTGTTTTGTATGCAAGAATTAATAAATGATCTGGAAGTGTTGACCGAGCAAGCGGTACTGTACTTCCAGGAGAGGGAGGGAGGGACATAGAGTCCAAGAGATGAGGAAAGAAGGAAGAGGTAGAATCTCCATTTCGGGATCAGAGCTTTTAACGAGATGTGGCAGAAGAATCTACGTTGGGTTTTGGTGAACAAGGTGATGTGTGGAGCACCACCTCAAATACCCACCGACAGCATAGCACGGTTTGAAAGTTTTGGAAGACCAGAAATTGTGGAAGGGGTTTAGCCAAGGACGAAGCGATGTCCCCCAAAAGGCCAAATCCCCAACTTCCCTGGTGTTATCTTTATTGAGAGAAAAGTTTATAGTATGAAGTAGGAGACAAATTATAAGCACAGTGATAGTTCATCCACGAAAACGAAGGTGATAGTAGAAGAGGAGTTCCAAGCTTTCAGAATTCGTTTGTTAGAAATGATTATATATGACCAGTGGTTCCCAAATGTTTCGTCTCGTGGAATCGTTTTTAAGAAAAAGTTTGATTGAGAAGATCCTGGCTCTTTTTTTACTTTTAATGTGTTCTTTAAGTAGGGACTGTCTATATGTAAATAATAGTTAGAAAATGTAGTAACTAATGAGGCGTTAAATTTTGCACAATTCGTCAGTGTCTGGTTTTATTGAAGATAGCTGCAAACGAACGTCAGGTTCAGCGTCGAGGCAACTTCTGCGTTTGATTTTAGTTGCTGCATAGGCAAAAAATCCAGATTTGCATAAGTAACTTTTTGCAAACGTAAGAAAAAATGCGTTTGCTTTGTTGGCCAGCGATTTAAATTCATTCTTTAAGCTTAAACAAAATTCAGAACATGACTTGGTTTATTTAGAAAGCAATCTTCGAAGCACTGTCTGACGTGATGTCTATGGTGCATTCATAATTAGTTGATATCAAGCAAGTTGATTTTTTCTCGAACTAACGTCAAATAGATTTACCATCCAGTTATCCTCGTTCGGCGTTACTTCTCGGAACGCTTGGTGATTTTTTAATACGCTTAAAATATGATATTAAGATAATAATGTACGAGGGCGAATCAGAAAGTCTTTGCCCCTATTTTTTATTAGCCAAAATAAGGTACATACAGGTAATTACAAATATACGTACTATTCTACGTACCTTACACTATTTTTCCACATAGTCCCCACACCGGTTCAGACATTTGTCCCATCGCAGCACTAAATTTGAGATGCCCCTGTGGTAGAATTCGTCCGGCTGACTGTGGAACCACCGTCGGACTGCTGTCTTGGCTTCATCGTTGCACGTGAATCGCTGTCCTGCCAGGAACTTCTTCAGCGGACCGAAAACGTGGAAATCACTAGGGGCGAGGTCCGGACTGTATGCAATCAGAACTGCCGACAAGCTCAGGTCATTTCACTGGGAGAGTCTGGACCACCCACCATACAGTCCGGACCTCGCCCCTAGTGATTTCCACGTTTTCGGTCCGCTGAAGAAGTTCCTGGCAGGACAGCGATTCACGTGCAACGATGAAGCCAAGACAGCAGTCCGACGGTGGTTCCACAGTCAGCCAGACGAATTCTACCGCCGGATTTCTTCATCCTGCCCATGTGCACGGATCGAGCATATAGACAGAAATTTGTGGCCCCAATTTTTTTGTCCAAAACCACCACTGTTAAAGGGAAATGTTAATTAGAATAGCGTTATTGAAGTAGATTACTGTACGTAAAATGTATTGGATTACTGCTTCTGTGCCCTGTTTATACTTCGCTAGTACACTCTATTGACCAGTACCGTCTTAACGGGCGAGTCCCCAAATTGTGAAAGCTTTATTTATAGTGTGTATTTTTTGTGCTTATTTAGATTTGCTTTTATCAAGAGCTTATCGTTCGTTAAAGCTTTGCTTTTATCAAGAGCTTACCTTTCGTTAAAGCAACATATTTTTCATATTACGAAAACGTGGAAATTCAAGATACAGGGTTTAAAAAGATAGAAATCGAGTCTAAGTGCACCCAAATTCTTTAAGACGGCCCTGATTCTGGCCATTAAAGTGCAGTATCAGGAAAAGCACTTTGGGTTGACGAGAAATTTGGTTAGGAGAAAAATCGTAAGCGAAATTTACATGGAACGATCAGCTTCCGTTCAATTCTATGTCCTCTATTTGGAGAAACTTCATTCGTCCCATAGCAAAAGACGCGGCTACGGACCCACACTAGTTTTACGCTGTTCAAGCGTCCTGTCTGGGATTACAGCGCCGCCCCCGGCGGCCACCCTTCCCAATGAAACCCTTGCAAAAAAGAAGAAGAAGACCCACACTAGTTTTCCCGAACTAATTTGTGACTGTGATTGCATATAGACATTAGCTTTTTTGGCATGTGAGCCACCTTAATGTAACTACTAGGGTTCTGAAGAAGGAAGCCTAAACGCGCTTCCGAAATAGCTATAAACCCCTTTATTAATTTAAACTGTGATTATGTGTTTTATTTTATGTAATTGAAATTTACATGGAAAACATGTAAATGATTAAGAGCTGTTCGCAAATTTCAAACCGAGTTATAATTTGTAATCTTTCTGTTCTTGTACATACTCTATGTATTCAGTGCGAATAGCCTTGATATCACTTGTCTTGCTTGATGTTGGGCTTTCAATTATCGACGGTGTAATTAAATATGGTTCTATGAAGGTAGGCTCCGCTGGTTGGAGTATATTAATGGCACCCACATCACTTACAGATTTTTAATCAAATATTATAAAAAAAAAACCTGCTTGGACAGTGTTACCAGCTTCAGTATTCAATAAACCGCGATTCCATTACATCAAAAGTCCTCAACGTAACAGAAAAGTTAGAAAACCATTGTTCTTAACTCGTCAGAAGTATGTTTATCACTAAAAATGGCATTGAAATTTTGCTAAGAAATAAATTTATTGATTAATTAAAAAGTAATTAATGACACAGCATTTGGCCGTTGTTTATCGATCCTAAGTATTTACTTGCAGCTTTTGAAGAACACAACCCATTGACCTGGAATTGATGTTCTCTCGTGAAACTTGCAATTTCATTCTGAGAAAATATTTAGTTAGTCTTGACCCAGCTATAAACTGCGGTTTCATCCTCGCTTATCTAAATATGACCTCCACAAAGCATAGCCCCGCATTCAAGCACATGCCGCTGAAGATAACGCTGGATAAGAACAAAGACGAAAATGATAAGACCTTGCTTGGCCCGGGAAAAAAATAAATTTCATTTACCGTCATTAAATGTAAGAAGAAAGAAATATGAATATACTGATTATGATATACTGCATAAAGTGTGTATATATATTGCGTTTCAGAATCAATTCTTTTGGGATTTTAACGCATCTCAAGAAAGATGAGGCAGCAATTTAATTTATTTTTGTCGATTTATTTTAGTTACTAACTTACAAAAAATAGTAAAATTAAAACATAAAAGTATTAATAAACATAAGATATCTTAATGATGAAACAAGGCATAAAATATATTAATCATGAAACAAAACATAAAATGTATTAATCATAATTTTATTAGCCTACCACAGGTGTGTTTCTTGGGGATAGAGTACAATGCATGATTATTATGACATTGCTTATAATGTTAGCAGAGCGTACATGAGAATCACTTTGACTGACTGAATGATTAAACGTATTGACGGCCACGTTTGATAAGTTTATAATATTATTTAGAATGACAGCTTGGCCTTTTTTTTATCAAATATAATATAATTTACAGAGCGCGTTATAACGAAGTGGCGTTTCGCAAGGTTTGAATACCCATATTCGTCATTTCGCACATCATTTGTTCATTCGTATTTGGCATTTGTTAATTCATATCTTCCATTCGCTCATCATTTGTTCATTCGTATTTGGCATTTGTTAATTCATATCTTCCATTCGGTCATCATTTGTTCATTCGTATCTCTCATTCGATCATCATTTGTTCATTTATATCTCCCATTCGTTCATTATTTGTTTGCACAATCATTTTCATTTATTGTATTTGTATACGCAACTATTTTCATTTATTTCAGTCGTTCACCATTTTTTTTTTATTCACTTGTTTCATTTGCTTACTCATTTCTTTCATTTGCTCATTCATTTATTTCATTCGTCACGGCTTTTTTTTTTACACGTGCTTATGTTAGAGATGAGACGGTCTCGGGCTTTATATTTCATATTGATTTCGGGCTTCGGGAAAGACGCGCCCATGAGACGGATGCAACTGAAACCATAAACTGACTTTTCTATATCGAAATTCTTTAAGGAATACAGTTATGTGATTTATTTTCGTCGAAATACGTGTATATGGGAATTCGAAGGATATGAAGTAGGGTAGTTTAGTAAATGTTTTTAAAATTAAATCGCACGTCAAGGGGTTAAAGTTATATTTGAAGTTTCGGGCTCGGGCCTCGAAAAATGAGCCTGCACTCATCTCTAGCTTACATAGAAGTTTCAAGAATAGAAGTTAAATAGGAGTTTCAAGGGCCTTTAACTCCGAAAGCCCTTATCAATGATGGTTCATTGAACAGTTTGCATTCTGACACGTTGATGCCCCAGCATTGAAATCTGCGGCAATTTGAAGAAGTGTTGCACGTCTATCTCGTTTAATGATTCTTATCGGTCGTCGAAGGTCCTGTTCTTTTCAAGGTCTTTTTGCGTACGCACCGCCGTCAGAGATTTGACGTTTTACCAGATTCCTGATATTCACGGTATACCTGTGAAATGGTCATATGTGAAAATCCAAATTTTGTTGCTATCTCGGAGATGCTATGTTCCATCTCTCTTGTGCCGTCTATAATGCCACGTTCAAAATCACTTAAATCTTGATAATCTGCAATTGTAGTTGCAAGAACCGATCTAACAGCTTTGCCAGACATCTCTTCTCTTATATAGGCGCTGCCGACCGCATCGGGTTACGCTGATTGGTTGCAAAGCTCCGTTATTCACATACGCACTCCTGTACCAGCTCTTCTGGCACCAGTGTGTAATCCGTTCATAGAAAATTGAGAGTACCCTGTGTATGTTCCTTTTGTCTGCGATTTTAAAAAATTAGCTGTTCTAGCAATGCAAAACTCATCGTGGCGGGGGATGATGCTCAGCTAGATATGGGGGCGGGGCTTGTGTGGCTTTAAAGAAGATTTGTGATACAGCCTATAAGAAAATAATGTGTTTTGATATCCATTGAGGGGGAGCTTCAGCCCCCTTCCTATGCCACTGGATTCTCGCATATGTTCATAATTGAAGAGAGCGCGTCGAAATCTCATTGATCATGAATTTTCCTATTCCCGAAATACCTGTCCTTTCGGAAAAATGATTCGATGGTTATTCGAAAATGTAAAGCCCTCTTTTATTCAGCAAACATTTCCATTTCTTGAAAACAATTCTCCAACTTAAAAATTCCATTTCCGAGTAAACTACGTTACATCGTCCGGAAGAGTCTTCGTTTGCATATTATTCATTTACATGTCAAAACAACCTGAATATTTTCTTTTAAATATTGACGACAGTTTTGCATTGTTTTTACAATCGTTTTGGTTTAAATTTCAAATACCTTGTTTCTATGAGCAGTTTCATTTTGGTTCTGATTGGCTTTTCAATCGATTTTCGACTCATTTTCCATAAATTTATTTCAATTTCATGTCTTGCAGACAGCGCCATCTATTTGTTGATAAATTATTAAATATACGGTGTCATCTTTATGATGCAATAAAGGGTACCGGTTACCGAAAACGTAACTTTATTTACGTTTTGTTTGTCACCATGGTGTTTCGTACATGGGGGGGCGGGTAGAAACACTTGTTAACTATTAAAATGTGTTTGTGACGTAAATGTATAGTGGTCGCTGCCACCATTTGTCACAAAAAGTGCTGTCCGATATAAGGGGCACGAGCTGACCAACGTGACTTCTTAGTGGCACCTAGACAACCAGTGGCGGCTCGTGGTGAGATTGTAGGGTGTGCACATGAAGCCAATTCACCAAAACCCAAAGTTACCATAAATTTCTTTCTTATTTACTGAATGAGGTAAAAACCAGTTTCTTGACGAGTATAGGCCGTAAATTGATGTGTTTTGGTGAATAAGCCTTTGCAATGATCCTCTATAGAACGCAGATCATTGCATGTTAAAGTAATACAAAAACAGATATAAAACAATAAGATAAGATGACAACGGATTTACAATTAAAACACATTTATTCTAGATCTAGCACATAGTTACTAGTATTTCCTAATTTAACCTTGACTCTCGCTGCTAAACCTTCTCCCCAGCTTACTTCCTTCCGAGAAATTACCCTAACTTAACATGGCATTTCGATCTGATTATATATTAGTATCTAGTTTTGCATGACAAATGACGGAAGACAATCAAAGGGACTTACGGCTTGCGGAAATGTGTGTCGTCCAGGCTAGTCCGAAACATACCACCAGACTGTCGGCGTAGGGAGGATGATTGTAGAAGAAGGCTGACGTTCGTAGTCAGATGCAGACACTCTTACAACAAATAATAGTTATAATTAGAATGATAATTATAGCATTAAAACTTATGTCGACGGATTATGAGAAGACAGCGGATGCCACGGATCCAAATCTGCGATCGGATCATCCTCATTAGAGAAAAAAAAACTGCTAGCTTCTTTCTCACAAGACACTCAGAGGTCGACCGCTTGCACTCACGGCAAAGTTCCAACTCCAACTCTAGCTCAACCAGAGTGAACATCTCTCCCAGCTCTTGCAATGTACCGATTCTCTCCTTGTCCTCAAGAACGTTCTGGGGAAAGCTTTGTCTTCCCGACCATTTCCAGAACCATCTAATGGCCCTTTGTAGGTGGTCGCTGGTTATGTATCCGGCAGTGAAATCCTCTCTCCTTTCTTATGGCCGGACGCCGTTTTTCAGCATTCTTTGTGTCATGATCATTCCGCGGCAAAACCTTGGATGTGTATTCCCCATGGGTTACGTATGGCCGATACCGCAGTCAGCGTGTCACCGAGGTCAAATCTCTTCGTGGGAAGTCAAAATGGTACTTCGTCTTTGTCTACATATTTCCATCGAAAAATCTAGAAATGATAATGTTATGGAACCGTAGTTCGCGGTGATCATAACACCTTCATGCGCACACCCTAAAATCTTGCCACGAGCCGCCACTGTTGACAACAGTACAAAAAGTCAACCACGTGGAGGAGGAGGCTGCTGCTTTTGCTCCTCACTGAAGCCTCAATTACATTGGGCAAGTTCAGTGCAAATCTGTATGAGAAATCACGCACTGACACAATGAATAGATCTTTCTATCTGTAACAGGTGGGCAGAAACATTCACTAACTTAATTAGTTCAGAATTTAGCACACTTACAGTGTATATGCAAATTTGTGTTACTTGCGTATTTTGCATAAATGTACTTTTTTTTTTCTTCCCCAGCATTCTTTTTGCGGACATCGTGGGCTTCACAGCTATTTCATCAACTTGTCCTGCTCCGGAGTTGGTAAAAATTTTGAACGAGCTTTTTGCAAGATTTGACAAATTATCTGAGGTAATGAAAATTAATTAAAACGCTTCTGGTTTCATTTGTCGTTAATTTTACCTAAGAATTATAATATTAATTTTTTAATAGGCGGAGGAAAAAATTTGATTCTCTTAATTTAAAATACTGGTGATGTTATATATATATATATATATTAGGATGGGCCTTATATGGCCTCAAAAATTTTTTTGATTTTATTTACTCCCAACTCACAAATGTGTTCAGTCTATCAAAAAAATATTTTGATGAATTTTTTATGAATATCGAAATATTTTTAGGGGTCGCTACCACCTTCACAATATGCGAGTATATACAGCGTGGACGAGTATATTACGGGTGTTTACAGTATGGAGTTAATATATATATTTTGGTTAATAATAGTCTACGCAATTGGCTTATAATACCAAACGACTACATCAGTTATGAACACAAACCTGAAAATTGTACAGAAGTAATGAAATTCGAATAAATGTTCAAAACAACTTACTTCAGCGAAGTTTGCTTGTTACTGTTTGGGTATTTTTTTCTAAAATTTTTACAACTTGGAGCAAGTATTGCTTTTGTCTTCATCGTTTGTAAGTAGTTTATTTCACTCAACGATTAGGGAAATTCCTCTTTCAGCTACATCATTTACAACTCTTATACATAAAACAGTTTCCTTTGCTTTGATGTACGTAACATCATCTGTCCTTGTTTTGTTTTTTGTAAAAAATCTGACGAAATATCGAAAATTTCAAAAGATATTTTAGTGTTAGAGGAAACAAAACGATGTAGTGCCTTTAAATGCAAAACATCTGGATCGACAACTGCTTTCTTTGGAGGGTATTCTATTTTTTTATGTTTCCATAGCTTTGACCATTTTTCTTTAGTTTTGTCAGAAATATTTTCATCAAAAAAAAAAGAGGAAGAAAGAAAAGACAACGTGTTCTCCGGACAAATACCATAAATGCCGTAAGAAATTTTTTAAGACAATTTTTGATATGGTTTCGTTTACAGCATTGCATTTGTCAAGATTCCTCAATAGCTGAAAAACATTACGTGGAGCACACGTCGCTGATGTAGTTTCAAACCAGACTTTAACATAAATTCGAACTACATATAAACCACATATAAATTCACAAATGTCTATAATTCCCCTGTTTTCGGCAACTGTTAATTTTAACTGGTCTCAAAACAACCAAATTTTGAAGGAACATATAGTTTTGCCATCCATCTGGCCCAATCTAATCCAGCAGGAGCTTTAAATGATATTCCTTTTGGAGGAATTTCTCCTAAAAAAAATATTGAGAGTTCTAAGAGCTCTTTGTAATCGTCTCGAGGTTGAAAGGTTTCAAGCTGCTTCTTTGTAAAACTTGTCACATCACTGGCTATATCGGTAACAAATGAAGCACGTCTGCCATCTGATGTTGCTGTTTTATATTTTTTATGATTCATAGCAAGCCACGCCTTTTTAAAAAGTAAAATTTCTGGGCTTGAAGACGCTCCAAGTGAATGGAGAATAATAGACTCAAGCACAATTTCGAGTATATCGTGCAGACAAGATAACTATAATAAATCAGTTTTTCGTTTTTACTCGAAAAGAATGCAAGCCCCAGACTCCACTCCTGTTACTGTTGCACTGCAAATCAATAAAACTAATGCCTAATGCCCATATATGCTGGAAAACTAAAGTAAAACGCGATTGAGGGAAGACTGTGTATTACTTTAGTTCAGTGGTTCTCAATTAATCTCCATCGTTGGCCATTTGGAATTATTTTTTTTCGGTCGTCAAGCCAGAAGCAATGAAAACGAAACTATCTTTCACGTTATATAGACATTGGGGGGGGGGCTCTAAGGATGTATCCCCCTAGAAATTTTTTGATTTAATGAAATAGCATTGAGGTAAGAGCTTTAGCCCACCCCACACTCCCACCTCTAGAAAAAAAAATTAGCCCCCCAGATTTTTATCTTTTGTAGCCGTTCAAGTTTTTATTGTTTGCGGACCGGATCTGGCCCGCGGGACGCCTACTGGGAATCACTGCTTTAGTTCGTTTTAAGATATTTATTATAAAATGTAAAAATGCGAACACAATAAAATACATAAATTTAATATTCAGAGAGAGCCTTGGGCGTTATTTTTGTATGAAACAATTTGTATTTTTTCATGAGCCAGAGAGCTTGTTACAAAAACCATATCGGCGGGCCGCATGTAGCCCGCGGGCCGCGGGTTGAAATCCCCTGGCTTAGTGCAACATGTTTGTGACTTCATTGCCAGCTGATGGGATACTACAGTGCCATCGTCGGATGCAATAAAACATTACCACACAAATTCATGCAATGAGATTACAGTAATGAGTAATATGGTAATATTTTCAACCCCGGTAGCGACGTTTTAAATCTAATGCGATTTAAAAAATCAACTGATTTATTTCCTCATATAATGGAACATTTCGAAAAGTTGGGAGAAACGAAATTCCAAACTTCAAAAATAAGGTCTACCCTAATATACGGATACATATTATATTTATTTATATGTATAATTCACACGATAGTGACATTCTTTGACGTTTTAGCCGATCATCCACTAACGATGTCACAATCTCAAAGAAGTTTTCATTGGCACGACCTTGAAATTTAATTTCTGGACCAGCTGATGTGACTAGGCCGTCTTTGGACTCCAAGGTTACTCACCTCGCCGCCGTTCATCATTATAATGCTCATAGGCAGATTCAAGAAGTTGTCGCCTGTAGCCATATACTATATTCACTTCCTTCCTCCCTCCAGTATAAAGAAGGGGAAAGGAACACTTTGTGGGGGGATCAATCGCACTCATAGCTTTTCATATGTGAAGGTTATTTTTCACATAATTATTCAGACTAATATATTTCCAAAACTAATAAATTTATATAATGATAAATAACTCCCAGCTACCGTCCCTGACGATTTACGGACGAAATTATTAGATACGCCACTTAAAAAGCGTTTGCAACCTGATATTGTGCATGCTTTCTTTGTCCTATTCATGTCAAGCACTCCCGTATCCAAAGAGGGGATCTTAGGGACCAGTCCCTCCCCCCACAAACTAATTTTTAATGGGACTTGGCTACGGCCTTGCATGCTGTGATTGTATCGATACATGCTGTAAAAATTTTTGAACCCACCCAAAAATTAAATCCTGGCTACGGTCTTGATGTCAAGAGATGGATTAAAATTGTGTTCATCTTGTATTATGTGTTTTACTTCCGAACTTCTTTTTCAGTATTGCTGAGTTTGAAAATTTTTAGTTTTTATCTCTCTACCGATCCTTATAGGTTCGTACACCTCAAGCGTGTAGCCAGGATAAAGGGGCAACTGGGATAAGGCTAAACACATTGGGGCACAAGGCACCTGAACATCGTTCTATATATATATATATAAATAGCCCGATGGGGTAACTGTGGCACAAGCATGGGGCAACTGGCGCCAGGACCCTGCTGGCGTCGGCTTGGCTACATGCCTACTACACTTACTCGAAAATCCGGCCCTGCTTGAGCTACGACAGTGAAATATCATTTAGAAATGAATAAAGTTCTTATTAGATGGAACAGTCATTAGTTTGTGTCATAAGACGCCAAGGCGTCAACGAATCAGAAAATTGATATTTTTAAATTTACTTTAAATTGTATTTTAAAATATGAAATTGATGTTGGAATGAATGTTGTTGAATTTTTTCGCATGCGGTAAAAGTATAAAAATGTCTCCGTCGATGATTATTCGTCTATTTCTCTCTTTATAATGCGTTATTGCGTGAAAAACGCTTTCCTTTGTATTTCTTTAATTCTTTTCTTTCTTCTGCAGAAATACCATCAGCTACGAATCAAAATTTTGGGAGATTGCTATTACTGCATCAGTGGTGCTCCAGAAGAGAGACCAGATCACGCAGTGCTCTGCGTTCATATGGGTCTCAGCATGGTTGATGCCATTAGGTAATTGGGAGTTAATATTTAATAAAAATATATCAGATTACTAACTCGCAAGTCTCAGAGCCATTCTCTCTGTATGTAAATAATAACATTATGTAAAAGACCTGTCTCATTATTTAACAAAGGTAAAGCTTATTAAAGTCGGGAAATTTTTCTCTTTATAGACAATGATGTGGTAATATTTGCTGATAAATTTCTCGCAAAGTAGAAAAAAAACATTTCGCGGTACCTGGCGGGAACCGAACCCACGATCTGTTGGTATCCGGACAAGTGCTCTTCCAACTGAGCTACAGACGACCGATCATCCTCCCCTCTGCGAGCGCATATAAAACTTCACTATAGAAGAGTTTTGAAATGGGGCAGTGCTTGGACTGCTTTTTAAACCAAATCGACGTCAAAGAAGCGAACGTCCGAAAGCTAGACTAGCTTGATAATAAAGTCAAGAAATTTTTCTCATCATGAGCCGATGATGTGGTAATATTAGACGATAAGTTCAGTTTAGATGATGTATTCGGTTCCCACTAAGCGCCGTGTAATCATTATTTTCTTTGCGAGCAATTTATCATCCAAAAGTAAAACTATTATTAATAAAACTAAACTTTCGTTAAAAAAATTAAAATTTCTATTAGCGAAACTCAAACCAGCATACATCTTCTATTATGTGATTTTCAGAGTGGAATTCAAAGGTGCTGAGGGAGGGCGGTAGCCCCCCACACCCCCCAAAAAAAACTCTTAACCTTTTATTTACTGAATTTCTTAAAAGTTTTTAAAATTTGTGCTAACTTTTTTAAATACTTAATTTTAAATTGAAGAACGAACTTCATAGAAGCGGACGTCAAAGTCCCAGTGGTTCTCAAAGCAGTAATATAGTACCATAAGAAACTGACGAGATTCGTAAGTTCCGTCAGTAAATAAAGGGTTAAGCGGATCACCAACGTCTTTAGGCCGATGGTGAGTGTTTTGACCAATATCACGGTGTTACTTCGATGGTGAAAATGA
Source organism: Dysdera silvatica (assembly GCA_006491805.2). NCBI lineage: Eukaryota > Metazoa > Arthropoda > Arachnida > Araneae > Dysderidae > Dysdera > Dysdera silvatica. Next base: position 129,565,069 of record QLNU02015003.1, on the reverse strand, counting down.
ACATGAAAAGTACTCCATTTTCATCTATGGATGGGTTATGAAGGCGATAGTAGCGATAATGATTCTAGTGATAGTGAAGGCGATTATAATAAAAATAATTGTAATGATAATAAAGCTGGTGATGATGAAGATGGTGAAAATGCAAATGGTTGTAATGAAGATAAAATGATGATAGTGAAGATAATTATAATGACAACAAAGGTGGTGGTGACGATAATAATGAAGGTAATAAATTTATATTTGAATGCACGAATTTCAATAAAATACGTTACCTTTAACAATTCGTAAAGTTTCCTCTCCTATACGCCAAGTAGGTCGCTTTATAAAAGTCTATTAATGGCAAAAATGTAAGCCGGCGACCAAAATAATGATAATTCTGCTTCAACAATTCGCGAAAGTTCAAACGAAGCTCAGGAAGCTTCTCGAGCTTTCACGAAAGCTCTTTTAACAATAATTCTTGACGTCTGCAAATCGCTCGTGCCAAAATCAACAGCGTTGCCATCATCAAAGACAACTTTTCGTTGATAGAAAGACAGAACAAAGGAGTTAATACGACGAAATATCGTGCAAAGAGGCCGTCCGAAAATTAAGTGCCTTTTGTGGCAGCCCGGCATTTTCGCTGACTTAATATATGGACCGGCCGGGCAAGATGGGATGACTTCGGCGATGGCGCAGTTAATTTTCACGGAACATTAATTTATATCTAATCTCCCGCGATGCCCGGCATTTGGATTTAAAAGTTCAAATAAACGCCGTAGGCCCGATTATTCGACATTGTTTCCGAACAGTCGGTCCGAAGTTTAATTTCCGCTTGAACATAACAGAGCGATTTGAAATGCAAAACACTTAAAGATATTTCATCAAGCGATTTCGTTCCATCAAAACATAGGACTCTTCGGCATCGTACATAAAGGAATTTTCTGATATCACACACACACAGTAAAGGATTTTCAGAAATTGCTTGTACGTTGGGAATCAACTAAGAATCATAACCATTTTTTCCCCGACGTCCATCATTTAGTTCTTCGACCTAAAATAGTGGCGAAATCGTCTGTCGTTCATTGAAACACGGTATTAGGCGACTGACCGCACCTCGGCCCACAGCGCGCTGCCAGTGTCGAAAGTGGTCACCTTCTCAAAAGCCGACCTCGCTCATTGCTGCTTAACTTCAGTGGTCAGTCCTAAACCAGTGTTTCCAAAAAATCATAAATATCGATGAGGACTGTTTCAAAATTTGAAGAGTATGATTTTTTATTTATTTTCTTCGTAAGCATTATTCTTGAATCTTATCCCTTCGAACGCATTTTTCAATGGCTTTTAGAATAAAGGAGAAGTATGAATGATAATGATTATCCCTAAGATGGACGAGAATGATTGTGTTTTCAAGTGAATAACATGATTGTTCTGTAAGATGAATGAGAATGATTATTCCTTAAAGTGAATGATAATAATTGTTCCTTAAAGTGAATAAGAATGATTGTTCCTTAAAATGAATGATAATGATGACTTATTCTTTCCTTAGAGAATGATGATTCCCCTTCTTATCCCGTTACTTAAATAAATAAGAATGGGTTCCAAAAGAATACATTTTTTAAAAAGAGAGAGAAAGAGTAATGATTGATTGATCGATTAATTTATCAAAATAATAAATTTCCTCAAAATTCTCTCTCTCTCTGTCGTCTATTCACATTATCTTTTTCTGTTCTTATAGACGTCAATCTTAGGAGAGACAATATTTTTATTGTAGTATGGTACTCAAATTAAAACTTGGTTTCATGATTAGAAGAAAATAAAACCCTCATGAATGTCCATATTATAGTGTGTGTATGTGTACACACACACACACACACACACACACACACACACACACACATATATATACACTTACAACCTCTGTTCAAAACGTTCGGTGAAACACATATATTGCGAAAGTTATTCACACATATCGACAGAGGTTCACTGTTCTTCAAAGTAATCACCATCCGATGTTATTCACGTTTGACAACGTGCGTACAAGGTACTGAAACTACGAGAGAAGGCGTCTTTTGGGATGCACTTCTGTTCTGCGATCACATTTCGTTAAATCTCCTCAATCGTCGAAAATCTTTGTCCTTTCAAATCTCTCTTCAGTAACGGAAACAAGAAGTAATCCGCGGGCGCAAGATCAGGGGAGTAGGGGGCGAGCAAGTGACGCAATCCCCTTTTTGGCTAGAAACTTGCGTACAACGATGGCCGTATGTGATCGCGCGTTACTGTGGAGGAGGAACCACGAGCCCTTTACTGCATACTGAGGCCTCACTCGCCGTATCCGTTTCACAAGGTGGTCCAAAATTTCAACGTACTTAGACCCATTCAATGTGCTTCTTTCGGGCAAAAATTCCTTTTGAATTACGCCTGCAGCATCAAAAAAAACAAATGAGCATTGTTTTTACGAAAATTTTTCGCTTCAAACTTTTGTCGACTTCGACAAGCCCACACCCCGCCACTCCATGCTCTGTCTCTTTGATTCGGGGTCGTACCTGACGCACCAACTCTCATCGCGGGTAACAATACGATTACGGAAAGTGGGGTCATTATCTGCAATGTCAATGAATTCCCCGCGTGCGTCTAAACGTTCTTGTTTTTGTTCTGCACGCAAATGGTGGGGCACTAGACGCGAGCAAAGTTTACGTTTACCCAATTTCTCAGTCAAAATTGCAAACACCGTGCCAACACTAACTCCCATCTCCTCCGCTAACATTCACAATGTCTGTCGACGGTCTTTGACTAACAATGTTTGAATGTGATCCTCGTCACTCGCAATAGCCGGTCTTCCACGCTGTCACGGCATTCATGAAACCATCGATACCATTCGTACACACACTTTAAAGATACAATATCTTGTCCATACACCGCTAAAAGCATTTGATGACAATCTTTAGCTAACATTACGAGTTTAAAACAAAATCGCATATTGATACGTTGATCCATGTTTTTGTTTTTTACGAAGCCACTACACTATCCTGCACTTCCAACTTACGTATAAGAAAATAAAATGTCCGAACGAAACACTGCTTGTCACTGCTACGCACATACAGCTACACGCGTTGCGTGCGCACTTTACTGCGCATATCAACTTTTACTAGCGTGCAACGGTCATTCACTGAACTTTTCGAACAGAGGTTCTATATATATATATATATATTATTGTATAAATTATGATGGAGTTTGTTATTTAAATATTAATATAATATAATATTTTGTTGGTGCGTGCTATTTATATTTATGTAATAATGTGTGTGAATCTCGTGTACTCCTTTCCATATTTAAAATAAACTATATAGCAGGGGTAGGCACGCATGTTGTCAATGAAAGCTGCATTCTAATCTATCATATATTATAAAGAGCCATGCCATAGTTACATAGTATTAAATACACAAATTTAATTAATATGGTTACATATTGTACCAAAGTCTTAAGTGCTATGTAAATTATACATATGAGAAAATATAATTAAGAGAAAGAAAATACAAAATAATTATTTCAAAATTTAATAGTAACTCCTAGATGGACCTATTAATGCAACCGAAGGTCTACTTTTGAAGCGATTACGTACAACTTCTATTCTTCATTAACCGATTCACTTTCTTAGTCAATTTAACAAGATTCGTAAAAAAATTCTCAAAAAAAATTTCAATTTTCGACGAGAGCCTCACTTAACTCAACGAAGAGCCGCATTTGCCCACCCCTGCTATATATATAGAAACATGCCCAATACATTTTTATGCAAGTTTTCTAAAAATCCCATAATTCCATAATCTCGATAGACATTGCTATTTGCTAATGCTAACTTCTTTAATACCAAAATATTTCTTTCTTTAAAGCTTCTGCAATTTACTTTCGTATGATATGTAAAAAGTTTAATTTTTCCTGCTTAAAAAATCTATGTTTATTGTAACACTGTAAAATGCAATTGAATCGAAATTTGTAAAAAGGGGATAATATGCTATGTGTAAAATAAATGGCACATATCCCCTTTTTACAAATTCTGATTCAATTAAACTTCTAGAAAATTCTCTTATATATTCACCGCTATAAATAACAGAATTTCTCACTACCACAGGTCTGTACGAGAGAAAACCAACTCTGGTGTAGACATGCGAGTTGGTGTTCACACAGGAGCCGTTCTGGCCGGAGTTCTTGGACAAAGACAATGGCAGTTCGACGTTTATAGCCGAGATGTGGTCCTAGCAAACAAAATGGAGAGTTCAGGAATGCCAGGGTAATTTTCATTCATGAGTAGGGAGAAAGTGGGACTTCTGCACCAGAAGATGCTTTATGGTGCCGAGCTGCTACTTTCATATATATTAGTTTGCTTCTAATTAATCGGAGGAATATGTGTGCTTTTGTCCGATAATGATATTTCTGTACTTAATTTCAGCCGGGTACACATATCACAAAGCACATTAAGTTTCTTAAATGGAGAGTTCGAGATCACAAATGCAGATGGTGGTTCTCGTGAAGAAGCTCTTCGAGCAGCCGAAGTCGAAACGTATTTCATTGTTAAAGTTCTCAAACCGGTAAGAGAATGTTGCCATTCAGACTTTACTAAACTTTCCTCTGAAAAGCAACGTAAAGCGGGTAAAACATTATTTTTATTACATTAGCCATTCTTTCGGCTGTTCCACTGGACAGCCATCATCAAATGCAGAATGAAAATGATATCGAACATCAACTACAAACGTTTAAAATAAAGTAAATACTTTTTCCTCGATTAAAAGCACCTTGAAAAAAGCATAACCTCCCCTTCGCATACAAACGCAATCACATCTTAGACCTCCTTAAAAAAAGATAGGTACCCCCTTAACACTACTGAAAAGGCTGGAGTTTCTACCATACCCATACTCGACATCACAACCGACACTTACACTTATTACATTGGTAGTACACTTATTACATTGGTAGTACACTTATTACATTGGTAGCACACTCAGACCACTACACACCAGGATAAAAGAACACAAGGCTGATATTAGACTTAACAGAAGTAACACTAGCCTCGTACAGTTCGTACACACAAACGATGCCGTCCCACTGCTTCAGTGTACCAAAATACTAGCGCCAGCCGGAAAAAACGAGAAAAGTTTAAGGTTCAGAGAGACTATAGAGATATTTAGTCAACGTTCAGCTGTTTGTAATGCCGAACAACCCACCCGCACCAGTAATACTTTCAATACTTATTTAAAACTCTGCCTTGACTCCAACTACAACATTATGTATTTAGCATTATTTTACTTTTACACACTATACATTTTATATTTCTATTTCCATAATTCATTTTACCATCAAATATAATGGTCTTTAAGTTTTTACAACGACACATCGATCTTTATACTTTCACGCATCATGGTTGTTTGCTTTATTTTAAACGTTTATATTCGATGTTCGATATCACTTTCATTCTGCATCTGATGATGGCTGTCCAATGGAACAGCCGAAAGCCTGGCTAATGTAATAAAAATAACTTTTTACCCGCTTTACGTTGTCATATATATCGTATTACTTCATCGAGCGGTGATATTCTCTCTTATCTCAGCAACAGATTCGTTTTAGATCGTCTGTTATTGTCAATATATCGTCTGTCTTTTTATTATCATAGTACCCAATGGGAACTCTGGACGAAAAAATTGAACAGAATGGCAAAAGCGGGAAAGATGTAAGTGATTGTTTGTACAACATTGAATTTGTTTAGTTTTTACTATATATATATCGCGTCACTACTGTTTTACGTCCATATCGTTGCTACGTAGCCAATTGCATGAATTAAATACAATTTTTGATACATAATTTAAGTGAATGAGCTAATAATACAGCAGAAATAAAGAAATCTGGAATTCCGTTTCCTGATCTGTGTTACTGTTTAGTGAAAATAAGCCTAAAACTGCCTTTTTTAGCACACTAGAAAAGAGTTGGGAACTGCCAAGTATGTGCAACAGGTGAAGGACATCAAAATAAACAATTTTTATTCAGTGCCTTTTTGTCTAAAATTAGCCGTTCGGGCACTACAGTGAATTTAGTATTTGCATCCACCACATTCAAGGTTTTCACAAATGGCTACAATGCGCCATTTCAAAGATTTTTAAAATTATTTAATGTCAACAGACGTCGGGCTCTCTCCGGCAATTTTTTAAAGTCAGTTAAATTCACCGGAATTGTATGTGTAGAATTCATACACTCGCAACTGAAGCGGCGAATTCTACACATACAATTCCGGTGAATTTAACTGATTTTAGAAAATAAGCAGAGAGAGCCCGACGTCCGTTTTCATTAAATAAATTGAAAAATTCTTGAAATGGTGCATTGTAGCCATTTGTGAAACCTTGAATGTGGTGGATGCACAAACAGTAAATTCACTGTAGTGCCCGAACGGCTAATTTTTGGAAAAAAATTCACTGAACAAAAAATGTTTATTTTGATGTGCTTCACCTGTTACATATACTTGGCAGTTTTGAAGTCTTTTCTAGTATGTTAAAACAGGTAGTTTTGGGCTTATTTTCACTACATAGTAACATAGATCAAGAAACAGAATTCCAGATTTCTTTGTCTCTACTGTATTATTAGTTCAGTCATTTAAATTGTGTATCCAAAATTGTATTTAATGCATGTAATTGGCTACGTAGCAACGACATGGACGTAAAGAGTAGTTACGCTCTACAGCCAAACCGGCCCCCTTGCGGACACAGGGATATGGGCAAATATGCCTTATTAGTTGTTCACAACAACTCCTCTTATTTTGTCGGTAGAGTTTAGGACCAATTTATATATATATATATATATATACAGTCGAGTCCACTTATTGCGAGCTACAGCGAAGTATCGGTTATTACGAATTTTTTCTGTCCCCTTGGAACTGCGAAATCAAACAGTGTTAAAAAGATCGCATATAGCGAATTGTTGAAGCGTGAATGTCGGATACTGCGAAGTTTTTGGTTCCGGCAAGAAACCAAAAACTTCAGAGAGGAGAGAGGCGAGGGCGAAAAATTTTTTGAGAAACGTGGGGGAAGAAAATTTTGCTTGTTGGTTGTTTATTTGATACTAGGATCACGTGTTTAACCTTGCAAAGATGGTGAAAAATTGTGAAAAGAGTAAATGTTTGTCTCTTGAAACTAAACTCGAAGCCTATATGACTTCCGTAATTTTTGAAGAATGGCTGAAAGGGTTTGATGACGAAATGTAAAAAACATTTGCTTTTGCTTGATAACTGCACTGCTCATACTACGAATATCAAACCAAAAAACATTACAGTGTGTCTCTCTTTCCACCAAATGTTACAACAAAACTGCAGTCTTTAGATATGTACATAATAAAATGCATGAAAGTGAAATACAGATCTTAGATTATTCGACGTGTTCCTTTGAATCTAGAAACTGATCTGTATTTTGTTGCGGACATTAAAATTGCTTGCCAATTTTTAGATGATGCCTGACATTTGGTTCAACCGAAAACCGTCCAAAACTGCTGAAAACATGCAGGATTTTTAGGAGGACTTGGGGACTCAGGTTTCATTTCTGATCCTAAAGGAAGTTCCCTGTCGAAAAATTTACCGGAAAAGGGAATTTTAAACGGAGATGTTACTTTTACTGATTATGTTGCTAGCGATATCAACGTAGAAATTGAAGCAAAAGAAACAGACGCTGACATTATTGCAGCAGTTTTACAAAATACTTCTGATGATTCCGAAGAGAAAGACGTTAAAATTGAAATGATTAATGACATCAAAATCTGCCGTGTTCAATTTTCAAAATTTGTTGCGTTCATCAAATTACGTAACATTGACAGCCGTAATAATATAAACGCACTGTAAAAAGAAATATGTACTGCGTTGTAAAGTCAACTATTCAAAAGAAAGTTGCAGGCTTTTTCCCACTTATGTAATAAAGTTTTAGCCTTTGTGTGAAAATTTTGCCTTAGAACATACGGGTAAGTCTATTTTTCTATTATATCGGATATAACGAATAATTTTCGGTGTCCCATGCAACTTCGCTATATGTGGGCTTGACTGTATATATATATATATATAACGTAAAGTATATTCAATGAACGCATCACTAGCAAAAATAACCACGTCTTTTTGCACCTGTTTTTGAGCACGTTGTTTTTGTTTTATATTTTTTGCACTTGTTTTGTTTTATATTTTTTGCACTTGTTTTTGTTTTATATTTTTTGCACTTGTTTTTTGAGCACGTTATTTTTGTTTTCTGTTTTTTTGCACTTATTTAGGAACATGAAAGAAGGCGCAGTCTTGACGCACTCTTAGCGTATGAGGTAATAAATAAACAAAAAAATTATTTTGGGGAAAATAGCAACAACTAACTTTTTGGTCGTAGTGCAGTAGACTCCCTCTTATCCTGCCACTTTGACCGATCGCAGGATTTGCCTGCGCGACTCTGAATAGCTTTCTACTCTCGATATAGTTTCTACAGAAAATATGACTTCACTTTAAAAACAGAATTTAAATTAAAAAGGCAAATGAAGATCTCCGATTTTTTATGCAAGTAAATACGAAATGAATTTTTATATGCACAGTATTTACGGGGTTTTTTTTATTTAATTTATAGTCCTGTAAAGGGTATTTCGCTTGTGCATTTTTAAATTAGTTAACCATTCGTGTATCCAACTTGGCGTCCGGTTCACTAGTAGCAAGTTATTTGGGTGTCTACTGTATTAATGGTAATAATTAAATCAAACTAAACTAAAACTGGTGATGGGTAGCGTTCTTGATTTCCCAAGCGCGTATCCATTTTCAAGTTGCATTTTGTTTACAAATTTTCACGCTTTGTACAGGGTGTCTTAAAAGTCATACACATAAAAGTACAATGAGTTAATCCAATTAAATATGTTACCTTAATGTTTTTAACATACTATTTGATATATATATTATTTTTTAATGATAAAAATACATCTTAATAATTGAAATAAACTGTGATTTTTCCACTATTAATTTTATGATAAACACTACCATGTTCTTAGATAAGCCATGCCTTAAAATTTTAGTGTTAGCATTATTTAAGAGAAACTGACCTATCTTAATCATGACAAAAATTCATAAATACTAATTAGTACACTCAATATGATCTTACCTACTCATTAAGACGATCATAAGTACTCATCGATACAATCATGAGCTCAACAATACAGTCATGAGTAATTATCAATAGAATCAGTACAATGATAAGTCATCATCCATACAATCATGAGCAATCTTTAATACAGTTATGAATAAACATCAATAAAATTATAAGTAATCATCAATAGAATCATAAGTAATCATCAAGGCGGTCATGGGTACTCATCTGTGCAATCGTGAATGATCATTAATACAAAATCACTAGTAATCATCAATACAGTCCTGCTTTTGACACCATAAATATGGAAATAAGACTAGTTTCAATAACAGAATCAGAAAGTTAAGCTGAAAGTCCCATGTTCATCTCCGACCTGTGCCATGACCCCTATTTATTTCCGCTAACTCGTATGAGTTAGAAAAAGGGATAGAGAAGAAAAGGGATTTAACTTTAACTAAAAATCGGAGTAATCTAACATAAATACCGTTAAAGTGAACAAAAATTTGAAAATGGATCGTTGCCTGGTGTTATTCTCTTCTTTATGTATGATTTTGCTTTTTATGCTTATAATTGCTTTTTAGTGTGTTAAGCGAATTGCTTTTTGGTGTGTTAAGCGGTATACAATAAACTCGCGTTTTTGCGAACTATCGTCAAAAGATATCCACGAAGACTAGTGTTTCTTTACACTCCAATTTTATGAATGGAAAGAGAAGAATTTGCATTCGATTTCGTATCGTTTCACTGGCGTGCGCAGGGGAGTGTGGAGGGAGTTGTAACCCCCATTGAAATAAAATTTTGTATATTTAACATATGTGAGTTGTTGCTCTGTAATACCCCATTGAGTCTATAAACCTCCTTATGAACTTTCTGCATGCGCCTGTTTTATACAATTGTGAAGAACGGCACGTCAATGAAACTTTAAGGGGGGGGGGGAAAGGGGAGGGTGTGGTCGCTTCTGTATGCGAGGGAGGTCTGATAGTCTCTTAATAGAGGAAAATTTAACATTGAGTCTATGAGGAAAAATGTGTTTACAGGCGAAAGTGGAATTCACAATCAGAGAGCTTTTATTGTATTTTGTGCTCGCTGGACGAAAATAAAGTTTTAAAGCGTAGACAAGAGTAATCATTTCAGGTGCTTTTTCTTAATATTAACTCCATGAAAACTACAATTAAATACTGAAATTAACTATCGCTATAATCAGAGCCGTATAGCTAAAATGAATATTTAAAATTTTAATTAATTAACATTATTGAGAATAAACGCGTTATGAGTTCAAATATAATAATAGCTGTCCCTCCATAATTACTTTAAAAGTAACGCGAAAGGAACTATTATTTCGGAGACCCAGATTTCGGGAAGCGGAGCCAATTTGCCCCTAATACACTCACGAACCCGAGTCCATCCTTTTGGACCTATGCTCACTGATCAAAAATGATGTAAATGCCTTAATGAAACTTGATTATTTAATTAGCCTTAACTAAACACATATCATATGCATGCATACTGATAAGCAACGGAAAATTACTCAACAAGGGAAACAAAGGATTAAATAATTTTTACACATTTAATAAAACAATTTTTAGGTTTTACAAAAATACCATTTCTTCTACATAGGACCATTACCCAAAATGGTTAGTTCCAGGGTATGACACAATTTCCCAACTAGATATTTACAAAACTAACAAGACTCAGACATTAATCCGTAATTCACACACTAGAATTCTTTTCATTTTGCAATAGACAAAAAGACCCGAGCTATTAATTCCATCTAAACAGAGATTTTCTACTCTGAATGAAAATGATTAACTACCCAATTTCGGGTCTCACTACGAACAGTTGTTCATCTGAGCCAATTAATTAAAATAAAATAAATTTCCTACCAAAATTAACTAGAGCACAAGAGTGCAGTTAATTTAAAGTTAAATAAACAGAAAAGAAAGAATGGATATGTATTACCCGGTAAGGTGGCCGATGAATCAAGGTGGGACCCAAGGCCCCTGGACTTTTTCCCAGAAAGAACTACATGGTTAAGTTGAGGGAAAAAAAAACCAAACATATGTTAGTTGGTCCAGAACTAGAATAAGAGTGTCTCGACGTTTGGTGACAAGGCTATCTAGTAAGAAAACTTTTCAGTCGCCAAATAGAGCCCGGGCCCCACCAAGCCGATGCGATGGACCCACTGCCTCATGTGATAGCACAACTTACAGATTTGACACCAGGGTCGCTGCAGGACGTACAGTAACTGCAGGTTGCCAAGGTTTTAGTGGTCATTCTAGAATTTTCGGCGGCTAGTTACAAGATTCCTTGGGATAGATGACCGGCAACATCTTAGGACGGCTTGGAGTATACTTGGACAATTGAGACTGCCTCTCGCCACAGTGTCATTTCCAGACACCTGGCGTCGAAGCATATTTTTGGATCGGTTTCAATAGTCAGGCAGTACGTCGGTATTTCTGATATAGACAAAAACCACACAGATGCTGGAGGTATGCATTCTAGGATGGTCTTCTTCTAGGAGCTTCGTTATTATGAACTTGGCTGGCGAGACCTGATGATGAATGGTGATTTCGCCTTGACCACCCAAAAGTAGAATAAATGAAAGGAGGGAGGAAAAGGGTTTCTAATCTCGAACCATAGACGAAAGGATAGATAAATAAAATACTAGAATAATTGATTGGATTAAAAAAAGTAAAATAAAGATTATTAGATAAATAAAAGTAAAAAATTTAATTAAGGTAAATAGTAGTGGACATTAGTCACTAACTAAAAATAAGATAAAGGGTCAACCCAAAATATAAACGATGACCGAAAATAATTTTCTGTTGGTGACTACATTTCACAATACTTCACAAATACATTCATATTCACGTAATTTATATGCACATTATTTGAAAGGCTGAAAAAGAAAAGATAAACAATGTCTAAAAGCCTATTTAAAAAGTCTATGCAGAAGGCTGGCCACTTCATAGAATCCTCTTGAATTTTGGGTTTATTAAAACGCGGTTAATGGCCGAAGTCCTTTATTTAAACTTTCAGGAATCGTAAATCAGTTCATCTATTTGTTGTCTCAATGGATTTATCTCAGTTTCAAACAAGCCCCGATTGTTGAAAAACACTCATGCTTGTGAACTGTTCATCACATCAGTAAGTTCCAGGTAGGTTAGGGACTAAAGTACTTCTTATCGTCTTCACTTATTAACTGTTCCACTTTGTAACGTTAAGGGATGGTAATTATTAGGTTGTCGTTCATCAGGCAGTTGCTCCAATTGGCTTCCTTTCCTAAAAACAATCAAAAGGGAGCGGCAGAATCGAATAATATTTACAATGTGTGAATTTTTGTGTCTCACGGTATACTATGTAGAAATTTTATGAGATGAAGAAATATGTTATTATGTAAGATGATGTAATGAAGCCACCCATATATTTAAATAATTAAAAAGTATAATTTTCATAAATTTTTGCGACACAACACCAGGCTTGGAATAGAATAGAAGTTCCTCCTTGAAATGTAATCAACCTCCTTAGAAAAGAGGGAAAAAAATATATATAGAGAGAGAGAGAGAGAGAGAGATTGTTAATGACAGTGGAAATTGTTCTTTGACGTTAAAAATATATTCAAAGTTAATTTCTACGTTAAATCTTATATACGTCATGTTTTTTACACAGTAATTTGCGTCTTCATCTACTCTATATATATAATAAGAATAAAGGAAATTATAAATTTGAGTATACCTCTATAAATTTTCAATTCAAAATTTACGTTAATAAATTTATTCATTAGTGTTAAATATTAGTTTACTTAAATATATAGTATTATTAAATATATTAATACAATACATCAAAACATTAACGAATTCCAAGGCCCCTGTTGCTTTATGGGCCTCGTCTATAACTTTCAAAGCCCCCCCTCCCGTAACAAGCATCTAGCTACGGGCCTGAATGTAATGGCAAGCAAATGCCATCTTGCGTTTCTTAATAAGTTAATTTTCTCGCTCCATTCCTCTACATCTCGGCCAGCCATAAACTTCGTGTGCCGCTGTATTTTGAGTCTCTCTGGGCAAAGTTCAAACTTGTAAAACGTGATTTGCAGCACATCTTCGTCACCGTAGCCCGGAATGCATACAGTTCGCTGAACAATCCCAGCTACTCTTCGTCGACCTATTGGTTAAGCCCGAAAGCTAATTACAAATTACTCGCCATCTCGTGACTTGAATTTAAGGAAGTAATTTTCCCACCTTAACAGGATGTTCATGCCTGACTTCATATAATACGTTATCACAGAATAAACGAATATACTAATAATAATAATAATAAATATTCTGTACTAATTACCGTTAGCAAACGTAATTTGAGTTATTATTATTATTCCTAAAACTGAATTTAAGGTCACTATATTATTACTTATTAGGATAAGCATAGCTTACCGAAACTTATTGCGTTGGAACGTATGTCGGTGAAAGCAAAAATAAATGCTTAGTGTAAAGCAATCTAATATTTACCATATATAATATTAATCATAATATGGGCATGATATATGTCCATAATATCTATGTAACGTAATATCAGATATACAGGGGCGCCTAGAGCCATCGCAGAGCCCCATGTACCCTTCCCTGGACAGTGGCATAGATACATTTTCTTTTTGATGGAGGAAGGGGGGGGGGATTTAAACCTCCAAATGAACGAAAAGTATGAAATAAGAGTGCATTTTTGGGGGGAAGTACTTACTTATTACTTAATTATTTTACAAGATCACTGCTGAAAAAAGAAACTAACGTAAGCTACTATTATTATTTTTTTCAATAATCGAGACAGACTAATGAAGAATAATTAAAAAACTGTACATTAAAAGTGTACAAAATCTTATTAATCTGGATTTTGAGAACAATTTTTCTGGCCTTCCGATTAGCAAAACTAGTTTGGCAGGGCCGCGGCCTCCATAACGTAAGTCTCTGCCAGCGCAGGCCCCGGACTGCTGCCCCTGCTTCCCCCCTGGTCGGCCCTGCATATATACAATATCTATAGAACGTATTATAATGTCCTTGTTCTATACAGGAAAAACATCGTATTAGTGGAGCATTACAGTATCAAGTGCAATTAAAAAGTGGTTGGAACTACAGGTATTAAGCTCATGGAGCTTCTTTCGATTCCTAATGAGCTTAACGGTGTGTTAATAAGCCGCGGTTCACAGTTCACGTTAAGCCATCGGTCCCGTACCAGATGAGTCATCATACGATTTTAAAAGGCAAAACAGATGTATAAAAGAAAATACGACAATCAAGGCGACCCTCGTTAAGACAAACACGCATAAGACGAATTACCTTTAATATGAACCGTTTTCTGAAATTCCGTCAGATTGTAAAATACTACAAATATACTACCAATCACATTTTTATATTTAATTTTAATATGTAATAATAATAATTTTTGTAAGTATTTTTTCAATTTTTTTTTTTTAAGAATGACCCGTCTCGCGGGACACTTGGGACTCCTTCGCAAACCAGCAGTGGTCCACGACCACCAATTGGGAACAACTGATATAGAGTCACGTAAATAGAACATGTAGAGCATTTCTTACCCTGACCAGATACGATTTTGATAGAAAAATAGCTAAATTGAACTGGAAGAATTCAGTGAAATAAAATTCTAGAAGTAAAAACTGGCTTGTATTCACATTACTGCAGAAAGTCCATGGTTTTTGTTTGTACGAGTGGATTCGTAGCTGATGATAATGCTTATAGTTAATGTTCGAAACGTAGATATGGCTGATGGGAATTTAGAGAACTCTTTTGGCCGCGTCGCCTTTCCGTAAACTTTTACCGTTCTCAGAAATCATGGCTTTTTTCTTGCAAAGAAAATTGCTGACGTTTCACCATATCCATCGTCCATACCGTCGTTTCACCACTACTGAAAAAAATAGGGAAATATATAATCGCAACTAACACCGGACACAGGTAACTGCATCGTTTGACCCATGACACGGATCATACGATGCTGCAAGTGTACTCCTAATATACATCCTAAATGCAGTATAATAAAAAATGTAAAAAACAAGATATGTTCAATTGTTCCGAACTTTATAAAATAATTGTGGAAGGCAATATTGAGTGTCTTTCTAAATGTAGACACTTACTTTGGTGTGTTTTTAAATTAACGTTAATGATCGCATATTAGTCCACACTGAGCGGTTATTTTCTCAGTCCAATTGTATTAAAAATTCGTACAAGGCAAATATACAAGGCAAGCTGGTTGCATTATCTCTATTAAATACAGAAGCAGATATGCATGTTACTTCAAACAGGGTGTCTACTCATCTGGAAAACATGGAAAACCTGGAAAAGTCAGAGAGGTTTTTTCTGACTGGAAAAGCCAGGGAAAAGTCAGGGAAATTTGAAATACAAAGGCCAAAATCAGGGAAATTCGTAATTCGTTGTTCTAATAAATAACTTATTAAAATAATTTTTCTGAACTATGCTTTTCGTACCACATTGCATACTGAAAATTTTGAGAAACTTATACTCTTGACTAAACCTCTTCCAAAAATTACCCTTTTGCACCAAAACTAATATAATTTATATAAAATTATTAATTTCTCAGGAGAAAATGTTTGCTTAATATATAACTAAAACTTAAAAGAAAAGGAAAGTTTTTAGCTGAGTTTCCTAATCTGTAAGGGATATATTCATACCCGTCTCTTTTTCCCTCATACATAGTCAACTTACTTTAAATGGAATAGAAGATGAAGCACCAGCTTTGCGAGTATATAATTAAATTCTTCTATAATGGACTCGAAAAGGGCCGAATGGATATGTTATTGTAAATAATTAGTGCAAGTTTTTAGTGTAAAGAAATATTCTTTTTAATACAGTTTTTGAATTTGTAAATTCACTGTAATTGAGTTATAAATGGCTTTGGGGGTTGTGTTAGTGGATTTTGTCATGAAAATTGTTTCCATTTTACAAATTTTAACCCGTCTTGCGTCGTTTACTGTAATTAGCGACTGGAAATCGATGAAGATTTAGTCTAGAAAACCTAGAAAAGTCAAGAAAATTTGAAACAGAATTTGGTTAGACACCCTGTTAAAATGGGTTTTGAGGATCTTATAAAAAAACATTGCAATTTGAAAAAGTAGGAGAAAAGTTTTCAACTATAAGTACAGTAGGAATACATATATACAAAAGTAAACGTTATTTTCCATCTTACTGTAAGTTTTGTTTCATTTTGAAAAAAAAATATATTTATTTAAAGGTTTATCGTTGTTTATTTTGAATTAAATATATATGGGGGCACCAAAATCTTTAAAAGGTGCGTACATCCTCTAAAGGTTTTAATCTTGTCATAGAAGTGGATTGGTGTACAAAATACCAATGTATGTCTCTTCCCCAAAGCCGTGCACGAGAGAGTGAGTTAAGGGTTAACCCCTATTTAAACGACATCATCAATTTCAAAATAAAATTCTTTATAAGAGAAAATTTTGTTTTTCTATCAAAAGCATTTTCCTTTTTTTTGTTATCATTCTGTACGCGGGCTCTGTCTTCATACTTCTCATGACCCCCCTCCACAATACAGAATATTCTCAATCATCATCATCAAATGCTTGCTCCGATTCGAAGGTGAGCAGTCAATATTGACCACATTTTCCTATCTCTACTGGCATCGATAATGTCTTCCATGCTTAATTCATAATATATTTCATGATAATATATTCCATGCTAATCTTTTTCTCCAAAATTACACAAGCTCTAGTTTGAGCTGTAATTAAAACGTGGGTGGCAAAAATTATAGTATAATAAATTCCCCCACGAAAACTCACAAAAATCTCGCCCCGGAGGCTTTCTTGTGTTGACCATATTTGGCAATTGTGTTATCCCTGCGGAGGGTAATAATACCTTAACATCTTTACATACGGAGAAAGAGAGCGTTGTTAGCTGTCCTCATTCGTCTAGCGGTCCAAGACCACTCCGCCCCGGAGAGGCTTTTCTGTGTTGACCATATTTGGCAATTGTGTTATCCCTGCGGAGGGTAATAATACCTTAACACCTTTACATACGGAGAAAGAGAGCGTTGTTTCCTGTCCTCATTCGTCTAGCGGTCCAAGACACTCCGGGCTAAACGGAGGGACCCTGGTTCGAATCCAGGATGGGGAAAGCGTCTCTTTTTCTCCAAAACGAATAAAGCTCTAGTTTGAGCTGTAATTAATACGTGGGTGGCAGAAATTATTGTATAATGCTTAATATAGTCCAAGCCTTGAAGTCATCCGTCCATCCTCTTTTTTCCGCCTCTAGGTCTCTTCCCTATGATGTTTCCCTCCAGTGCCAGTTGGAGTAGTTGGTATTTTTCTCCCCTCACTGTGTGAACGCAGTAACCTAACTTTCTTCTCAATGCCAACTGAAATGTATTGAATGTATGTAAATATTATGGACACAATAAAAATGTGGACTGTTATAATTTAATACCATTGTTTGACCGTATTGGATAATTATGTCCAAAAATAGCAAAACCTTCTAACTGCTTACATACGTAAACCAATAGCTCATTATAAACGACTTTGTTTTCATCTAAGCGCCCACAGACAGCTTAGTGATTGGCTAAGAACGTGGAAATAAACATCAAAATTCCCTGAGCCACTCCCCTGCATCTTTCTTGGTTGTAAAGGCGGGATATTATTGGAAGTTGCACTCCGGAAAATGATGGATGAAGGCCAATGATTGGTGGATCCTCGACGTCAACCTGTCTGATGACGCGGTCCTTTCTACGGGAGAAAGAGCGATTCTCACTCTTTCGCCAAACTAAAACCGTCGATAAGTTATTGATGGAGACTACATGCTGAACCTTGACGGCAGTACTACTTATCAAACCGCTAAAATGGTACTTTTCCCTCATAGGAGATTTTCTGCTTTTCGCTACTTCTATTTCTTTCAATACTGGAAAATAGTTCAGAGAATCGTGGTTTCCGATTTGTACAGAATGATACCAGCACTGGAACTTTGCGCATTTGCATGTGAAAAGCTCGCCTCTGGGCAACTAATCAAATTAAAAATTGTGGGCAAATCCATTCGACCACTAAATGAAGCTGCCGATGTACAATTATTACTGGCTGCTCAATATTTACTAGGAGACACAGTCTGTTAAAGAATGTTAGCGATTAGAAATCAACGCACAGGAATTTCAATTTGAAATCAAATTGAATTTTATCATCCTTAACCTAAGGCTGTGCCTGAGGTGATGTGCGCCTAAGTGAAGGGGAGCAAGGCTGTTTTTACCCCCACTCATAGTGTTCACCTCGGGCAAAGTGATTTTAGTTTGCCTTTGATAAGGAGGAAATAGTTGTATTCATATTTAGTTTGATTGATTGATTGATTGATTGTTTGGCTTTTTTATGGCGCAAGAGCATCTGGGCTATACTGCGCCAAATACTGCACCATATTTAGTGACCATTGTTTTACGTCCCCCCCCCTCCCCTTCTCTAAAATAATAATAAACTTTAAGAAAAACCTTCCTACACGTACACAATTTCCTTAATTACCAAAAGATCCCTCTGCATAAAGAAAATGTATATTTCTGTTTTGCTTTTTTAGATTTTTTTTAAAATCCTCTCTTCTCTTTTGATTCTTCGCTGAATTTAAACGAAAGTAAAAAAAATTAACGAAATCTTTTAACGTTATATACGTTTGTATTCGATTTATTTTTATGTTTTATCTACTATTTGTCTTCCTTTACCTTCCCCCCAACCTCGTAAATGAGAAAAATTCTGAACTTAATTTAAGGAAGTTTATATATAAACAAATGTGAACAATACACGATCAGGGGAAGCTTTAAAAATTAAAAAAATAAAAACAAACATGGGTTCCGGTAATATAAATTATTACGGCATTAAGATGTGGAATTCAATACCAAACGAAATAAAAAATATTACATCAGAAACTGAATTTAGAAACAAATTAAGAAGACTAATTATAAGAAATGAAACTTAAGCCAGGATAGACAGAGAGAGAGGAAATTATGTGATCTTAGGTTTTGCTACTCTTCTTCCATGTGCAGGATTAACACACGTGTAGCATGGAAAATAAAGTGTTGTATTATATAAGATTCACCAACGCGTTTGCAAATATATTCCACAACTGGCAAATAAAACCAACCACAACTTACAGATCATTTCGGAATACCATGCACCGATGAAATTGGAAATAGCCGTCGGAGCTTATTATTACAAGTATTTATCTATACTTGAGCCTGCTTCTTGGTTTTTATTGGCGATTTATTTATATCGTATAGGATGGCGTACCTGGTAATTCCCATTCATCACGCCAGGGTAGAATGTCCGATTTTGAAGAGGATTATAAGGCTAGACTCCATGAAGAACTTCTAGGCCGACAAAACGAAGGGTAAGTTGCAATTTTTCGTAATAAATAATAATTTCTTCCATTCCATTTCCAGATCTTTTGCTGTTGTTAAGTCCGATTTATGATGCAAGACGCCTCAATATAAATATTACTTAATGTTAAACAACAATATTAATCAACGTTTATTGGCGTAGTGATACTAGAGCCGATGTTATGGCGTGATTAGATGGTGAAACGTTCGAAAGAAAATAAATATTTCTGCGTTCGATGGGACCTGAACCCACGACCTTCCACTTCAGGTCCCACCGAACGCAGAAATATTTATTTTCTTTCGAACGTTTCACCATCTAATCACGCCATAACATCGGCGCTGGTATCACTACGCCAATAAACGTTGATTTATATTGTTGTTTAATTTAATCTGCGTAGTGTTCGATTTATATAAATTTATTAATATATTTAACTTTCTCTATATTATTTCTTTATTGTGTGTTTAACTTTTTTATGTATTTAATTTTTCTCCCAGTGTGAGTGAGAACTCATTTCTTGTACTTATCAAAAAAGTAGTCCGTTTAATGCTTTTGTTTTTCGTAGGCACCTCAAGCAACGGGCCAACGTATTATCACTGTCTTTCACAGATCCTAAAGTAGAGAAAGAGTTCCGGAAGACGAAGGATTGTGTTAGTGTGGTGTCTATATCCGGGCTACCGCTTATTCTGTTTTTCTGCACTGCCGCCTACTTCCTTGTCATTTCAGGGTCAGTTTCTTATAGTACTTGAATTACAACTCCTTTATATCAGTACCTGTATTTGGTGATAATAGTGATATACTGATGAAGTGGTAGTTACATTATTATTATTTTGGCTAGCATCATACGTATAATAATAAGTAAATTATACTGTGAAAAAAAGTACACTTTTCCAGAGCAGCAGAAGGAAAAGACTGATAGGTCCGATGAAGCCTTCGCTGCCCCAATTTAACCACCAGAGGGCAAAAGGCAAATTGTACAGCGCGTATATGCACATACATGATTATTATGAGTTAGTGAAAGTTAAGTAGAGCAGATTTTTAAAAAGCTTGATAGAAGATATATCGATGAATGGGAGCTGTATATGGATGAAATGATAGTTATATTCTGATGAATGTAGTTATACACTGATGGATGGTAGTTGTATATTGATGAATGGGAGCTGTATATGGATGAAATGATAGTTATATACTGATGATAGTTATGTACTGATGAATGGTAGTTGTATATTGATGAAATGATAGTTATATTATGAATGTAGCTATACACTGATGAGTGATAGTTATATACTGATGAACGGTAGCTATATACTGATGAACGGTAGCTATATACTGATGAACGGTAGCTATATACTTATGAACGATGGTTATATGCTGATGAATTGTAGCTATATATTGATGAATGATAATTATATACTGATAAATGGTAGCTATATGCTGATGAATGATATATACTGATACTCTTAGAAATTTTTAAATCATTGAAAGAGGCAATTATTTTTTTCCATTAAATTCTTCCACGGGCTTTCGTAATAACATCTCTTGTAGAATGTCCATTATGCCGAAAAGCTCATCATGCTGCCTCATATGGAAAATGGAGTTCATCGCTATCCTATGTATACATATCAAAAACGACTAATACCATACACTTTAAAAATATCTAAGTACTATTCATAATAAATACGAATAAATATTGATAATTATAAATGTATGTCGGATTATCGGGAAATTTCCAAATATAACACACAGATAATTCGTGCTCCATAAAGAAGCCTTCAGTACTTGACACCGCCTTTCTCAAGAACACACATAAAAATAATGAAATTTATATGTATACATATATACTGTCATTCATTTAGTATTTTCAATAAAAAATAGTTCATCTAAGCCAGTAGTGTTTAACAGGGTGGCTACTCATCTGGAAAACCTGGAAAAGTCAGGGAAATTTGAAATTCATTGTTATAATAAATAACTTATTAAAATAATTTTCCTGAACTGTGCTTTTCATACCACATTACCTACTGAAAAATTTGAAAAACTTGTACTTTTGACTAAACTTCTTCCAAAAGTTACCATTTTGCACCAAAACTAATATAATTTATATAAAATTATTAAGCCTATATATTTTTCAGGAGAAAATGTTTGCCAAATATGTAACTAAAACTTGGAAAAAAAAAGTTTTTAGCTAAATTATCCAATCTGTAAGAGATTTTGGTCATACCAACCTCCTTTGCCTTATAGTCATGCACAATTTAAACGGAATAGAAGATGAAGCATCAGCTTTGCGATTATATAGTTAAACTCTTTTATAATGAACTTGAAAAGGGTGGAATGAAAATGTTGCTGTAAATATTTAATTAGTGAAAGCTTTTAGTGTAAAGAAATACACTTTTTAATACAGCTTTTGAATTTGTAAATTCACCGAGAGAGAGAGAGAAGAGTGTGATTGATTTCATGGTCTTGAAACTTGTTTTCATAACTCAAATTTTAATTTTTAATGCGTTGTGTGTTGTTTACTGTAATTAGTGACTGGAAATCGATTAAGATTTGGTCTGGAAACCTAGAAAAGTCAGGGGAGTTTGAAACAGAATTTGGGTGGACACCCTGTCTTAATCCCTGTAAGTCCAAGACTCCTTTGACCACTAAATACCCTTCCATAGTTCCTCTGTACGAAAGCAGTTTTTTAGAGAAATATTTTTTTTCTTTAGAAAAAATGTTTATTCGTAAATTTCTAAAAACGAGAGATATGGGCAAGAAAATAACAGATATTATAAAAAAAAAATAAGATGATGTATACGTGTTTTTTCGTAAACATAACAAAATCTTGGCAAGCTTCCACGACGCCCTTGACCGAGAATCGCGAGGCACAGTTTGAAAACTTCTGACGTCAGCGGCAATGGGAAAACGATTTTGAATGCCTGATACGGTCCATGCTGTCTAAGGTGGTGGGATACCAATGATTGGCGGGGATCAGCCGATACCGATACTTGACAGATAGTAACGTTTTTAAAAATAATCGATACTTCACAGATCTTAAAAACGATGACATTACAGCTACAGCCAGGGCTGGCTCGTCCGTATAAGCGAACTAGGCGGCCACCTAGGGCTGAAAAATTTGGGGGGCGGCAAAAAGTTTGAAGAATAGTAATTTTAATAGAACACGAACACGCACATACACAAGACATATTTACATTAAACAGACCTATTTATTCAAAATTAACGTTTATTTTTAACGTACCGGCTAATAGCCACAAATCGTTTTTATGATTAACTCAGATATTATG
>QLNU02015003.1:129525146-129535328 GCA_006491805.2 Dysdera silvatica | reverse complement strand
CAGTGGTTCCCAACTGGTGGTCCACGAAGAAGTCCCAACCGCGAGGTGGGTTATTGTTTAAAAAAAATTATTGGAAAAGAATACTTATAAAAATTATTATTAAATATTAAAATTAATTATAAAAATGAAATTGATGGTATATTTGTAGTATTTTACAATCTGACGGAACTTCAGAAAAGGTTCGTATTGAAAGTAATTCGCCTTAAGTGTGTTCATCTTAACGAGATTTGACTGTATTATCATTAGATTTTGTTTTCTCTGTTTATTTTATTTATTTATTTTTTTTTTCAAAGAACGATTTTGCAAACACATTTTCCCGCCAAAACAGACCCGGTTCCCTTTTTTATTAATGTCTTGCAATCAACTCGTGAGAATTTTTCAAAGTGGTCCGCGGGTACAATTGAAGTGGAAAAGTGGTCCGCGGCTTAAATTGAGTTGGGAACCACTTCCTAAGAGGGTGAGTGGGCAGTGATTTAAGTTTCGTATAATAGTTGAGAGAGAGCTGCATACGCCTTAAAGCTGGTGAGGTACGGAATGCACCTGTACACAGTCTGAGACCCTGATGGCAAATAGGGCCAAGAGCTTTCAAGATGGATTGTCGAGCGGAGGCGTCAATGACAGAGCCATAATCCAGTTTGGAGCGGATGAGAGCACGATACAGACGAAGCATTGAATAACGGTCTGCTCCCCAGGATGTATGGGAGAGTACTCTGAAGATATTAAGGGCTTTATGGATTTGTTTTTAAGAGACTGAATGTGTGGCTTGAAGGTAAGTTTATGGTCAAATAACACACCAAGAAATTTTGCCTTTTGAACAACTGGAATACGATGATTTCCCAGAAAGAGTTCTGGTCCCGGATGTAAGCCTCTCCTCCGACAAAAATGGACACAAACTGTCTTCTGTAATGAGAAAGTAAAGCCATTTTCATTCGCCATTTCATGAGGGCCATTTGCAACTGCCTTACTTGCCTGCTTGCTCATGTCACTAGATTGGCTGAAGATTTGGAGATCGTCAACATAAAGTGATGTTTGGACAGTGTGTGGGACCTTTTTGATGATGTTATTGAGCCTTAGAATGAAGAGTGTAGCACTCAAGACACTGCCCTGAGGAACACCCTGTTCTTGGTTGTAAAGATCAGAAAGAACCGATCCAAGACGAACTTGGAAAGTACGATCAGTGAGAAAATTTTGAATAAAAAATGCCATGTTTCCTTTGAGGCCACATTCCTGAAGGTCACAAAGCATTCCATGACGCCAAGTTCTATCATAGGCTTTCTCTATGTCAAAGAAAATAGAGACTAGATGTTCTCATTTGACAAATGCTTCTCGGACTCTTGTTTCAAGCAGAAGAAGGTTATCTGTAGTAGAGCGTATGCGGCGGAAGCCATTTTGAGAAGTCATTATGCAGTTATTGGATTCCAAGGAATATGAAAGACGCTGATTTACCATCCTCTCCATTAATTTGCATAGACATCTTGTTAATGCTATTGGCCGATGGTTAGTTGGATTTTTTGGGTCTTTACCTGGCTTTGGGAAAGGGATAATAATTGCTTTTCGCCAAGAATCTGGAAATCAATGTTCTATCCAGATTCTATTGTACAAGCAAAGGATGAGGCAAAAGAGTGTATGTAATTTATTTATTGAAGTTAAAAATCATACATTTACTTGTATCTTATCAAAGGAAGTATCTGGCTTAGTTGTGCAAATATAAACTGATGCACTTAATCTTCGTAGAAAATTATTTAAAAAATCGGCGAGAATCGCTAGATGAATCACGAGGGAGGAGAGAGAGAGGGAAATAATCGCTAGAAAAGTCATCATGGAGGGTAAGTGGAAGAATTGCTAAAGTAACAACTGTAGAGAATTGCTGAAGGAGTCATTGTAGGAAATTACTATGAAATTAACTCGATGAATCGCTGCACTGAACTACTGTAAATATTTACTGAAAGATACAGCGTAAAGCATTGCTAAAAGAAACGTTGTAGAGAATCACTAAAAGAAACGTTGTAGAGAATCACTAAAAGAAACGTTGTAGAGAATTATCGAAAGAAACAGTGTGGAGAATCGCTGGAATGGGCGTTACAGAAAATTACTGGCAGCAGCGTTTGAGGAAATCGCTAGAAGCAATTTTGTAAAATGTCATTAAAAGAAACCTGAAGAATCACTACAAAAAAGTTGCAGAAAATTAGTGGAAGAAACGCGGAGAGTAACTGGGGAAAAATTGTTAAAAATCACTGGAAGAAACATTGTAGAAAATCACTATAAAAAAAACGTCATAGCAACCACTAGAAGAAGCATTGTGAAAAATCTCTAAAGAAGATCGCTAAGAGAATCGAAAATTGCTGTTAAAGAAGTACTCTTGGAGAGTCAATACAAATACAGTAGAACCCCTATTATCCGAAATAATGGGTGCGAATCCAACATCGGATAATCCGAGGATTCAATTTTCAGTGTAAAGCCGCAATGAAACTACAACGTTTATCCAAAAATACGTTTAGTGAAATGTTACAGAACTCTTAAGTGGATAGTAAAAAAAGTCATAAAGCACATACTTTGTGTATCTCCGTTTCTACCATTTACGTTAATTTCTTTCTTAGGGTTGAAGTATACACTGCCGAAGGCATTGAACGAGTGTTACACACTTCCGAAGGCATTGAACGACTGTTTCACACCGCCGAAAGCATTGAACGAGTGTTACTCACTGCCGAAGGCATTGAACAGGTGTTACACACCCGAAGACATCGAGTGTTGCTCACTACCGAAGGCATTGAACTAGTGTTCGCACTACCAATAGTATTTAACGAGTATTACACACTGCCGAAGGCATTGAGCGAGTGTTCACACTGACGAAGGCATTGAAGGAGTGCTATACACTGCAGAAGACATTGAACGAGAGTTACACACTGCCGAAGACATTGAACGAGTGTTACACACTGCCGAAGTCATTGAACAGGTATTACACACTGCCGAAGGCTTCCGAGTGTTTACTTAAGAGAAATGGCGCAACAGGCTATTTCGGTTAAGGTAAGTTCGGATGAACGGGCTGCTGTAATAGCTATGGCGATCCTTTCTTTAAAAGCAAAAAAGGGGCGAGTCATATAAAATAGCGCTGTCTGCGGAAAATCGCTGTTCTGTATCATCAAATTTTCGTAATAAGGTGAAAAAAATTTATTCGAAATAAATAGACATTTTTCCCGTCAATTCGTTCGAAGCAAGCACCCATCGCTTATCGAACGAAATCTAAGATGCTTTTACGAACAGCTGTTTGATGTATGGCGTGTTTGAAAGCACTCCGATCTTGACGTCTCAAAATAACCAATAACTTTCAATTTAAATTCGCCTTCTTTTTCCATCTGAAACGTGATTTAACGACAAAAATGAATATATGAC
Source organism: Dysdera silvatica (assembly GCA_006491805.2). NCBI lineage: Eukaryota > Metazoa > Arthropoda > Arachnida > Araneae > Dysderidae > Dysdera > Dysdera silvatica. The sequence continues at coordinate 129,531,938 of QLNU02015003.1, read as the reverse complement.
TACATCCGAAAGCTTTTCGCTTTAACTTCGCCATATTTCGCTGATAAATGTTTATCAAAAAGTAGAAATAATCTATCGTCCTCAAATTTTGAATTTAACCTAATCTCGAATAAAATAAATCTTCTTTAATCAATAGGTAACTAATTTTAAAGTCAATTTAGTTAAAAAAGTAAGTCTTTTGAAACCTTATAGCAAGTCGTCTTAAGTTACTGCACACTCAATTTTTAAGTTAGTCAATAGAAGGGTTATTTTTTTTAGTAAAAAAATTGCTTTCTGATAATCGTCATTTCATTACGATCGTAAGAAAGTGACCCGTTGTTGTCCGTATTTGAAAGGTTTAGTATATTATAAAGGTGCTATTACATTAAAAAAATTATAATTCAAAAACAAATGTTTTTTACATTAAAGAAAGTACTTTTTGAATTATGAAATATTTTTTGCCCGTTTCGTGAAGGGGTTATAAAATTTTTTTTTTTAACTTTGCAAACGTTTTTACTTAGCTTGAACCCAAAAATTCATCACCTTTTTCTTTTAGTAAAATTTTGCTCCGTCACATTTTTACTAAGTTTGAATTCAGAAAATCGTCAATGTGTTTTTTTTTTTGTCTGTTTTTTTTTCCATAACATTTTCCTCTGTCTCGTTTTGATGTGAGCTTAAACCCAAAAAACTCTTTTCTTTTTTTTTCTTTTTTTTCGTAAATTTTTCCCCACCATGTTTTTACTGAACTGGAACACATAAAATTTGTCACGTTTTCTTCACAACATTCCTTCGTCAAGCCGTAAGTAAGGTGTTTTATATAATTATGTATTGTTAATAATGCATTCGTTATATTATTTCGTGTACAAATAAATTATAGTTTTCAACATTGATTTATTTCCAATCATTTGAGCATTTTAGTTTGTATTTATTCATTGTTAACGTCTTTTAGGAGCGCAGTGGCAGCATCGTGCCTTTCTGTAGGACTAATTATACTGGTTGGAATAGTGACCATTTGCATAGTACCTTTAAGACTTACGGTAAGAACATACGACATTAATAATAATAATATTATTAATTAATAATACTGTTAATTAATAAATATTATAAAATTAAAGAATATCATTAATTAAGTGTGAGAGCATTAATAAAATGTTTGCGAAATTATTTATCAGAAAATAAAATGATTGGTACTTAATCCATAGATTAAGAAGTTGTGAACTGGTAAAGTAATTAAAATTTGGGACTAAGCTAATCAATTAGAAAATTTAGTGGAATAATTAATTAAAAAATCGTGAGTGAATTGATTAATTAAGAAGTGGCAAATGGATTAATCAATTCAGAATAGTACATTTGTCAATTACGAAACTAGTGGTGAATTATTTTAATGTACTAGAAATCTCTGTTTTTATAAAAAAGAATTGTTATTACTTTCCTCCCGTACTCATTTCTGCTCATTTTTTTACTTCAAAGTCAGGTCCACCTGCCTTGATGCAAGCTTGTAGCAAAATTCAAGAAAAACCTGGCCTTCGGCTGATAGTGGTTTTAACCATGGTCATAATCTGGATTGTAGTGCACGTCCTCTCATCCGTAAGTGTAATATTATCTGCAAATACAATATATGCAAGTATAATATTATCTGCAAATACAGTATGTGCAAGTGTAATATTATATGCAAATACAATATGTGCAAGTGTAATATTATCTGCAAATACAATATGTGCAAGTGTAATATTATCTGCAAACACAATATGTACAAGTGTAATATTATCTGCAAATACAGTATGTGCAAGTGTAATATTATCTGCAAATGCAATATGTGCAAGTGTAATATTATCTGCAAATACAATATGTGCAAGTGTAATATTATCTGCAAATACAATATGTGCAAGTGTAATATTATCTGCAAATACAATATGTGCAAGTGTAAAACCGTATTGCACTATGTAAAATGTATTAAGCATGAGTACTAACGTTGTAGAGCATCATTCTTTTTTCTTTTGATATCGGGTAGAGCAGTGGTTCCCAACCTGGGGGTCGTGAACAGGTTTCTGGAAGCGAGGGGGGGGGTCGCCGCAACTATTTTTAGCAATTATTTTGATAAAGAACTTCATATTAAATGTTTCCAATGCTTTTATATTTCAACATTGCTGTAGTCCGTTTTGCGGAAAATTAGAGCTTCTTTCATAACTGGTTTTCCACGTGCGACAAACCAGTTATGAAAGACGCCTTACCCTCTACTGGAATGAAATAATCCGTCTGTGATGTCAGCGCCCTTGAATTCTAACGGTACTGCCAGCCAATTTTCCGCAAACGGACTATACACACATCGCAATATGATACTAGTGGTTATTAACTTTGTGTCTACAATATACATTAATATATATGATTAATATATATGTAATTAATATAATATACATAAATAATGTAATATATATAATCAATATAGTATAATTTTATATTTAATGCGATTTCTTTATTCCGTTAAAAATGATTTATTATGATTTATTATATTATGCAAATATGGAGGCGGCGGGCAGAGTGGGATCGCAGATCTATTGGTTACTATAAAAGGGGGTCGCGGATTACTTGGCTACTATAAAAGTGGGTCGCGGCTTGAAAAATGTTGGGAACCACTGAGGTAGAGGGTATCGCCTTGAATTCAGTCTTCGCTTGACCACTAAGCTATACGTACGTAGATTCAAGAACTCCGCCAAAAAAGCGTTAGAAATCCTTCAGTATTTGTAGCTCTAATTATTTTAAGCATTTAAAAGTCTACTGAATTTCGTTTTAAACTGTTACATGTCTTCATGGATTTGTTTCCAAAAATTCAACGCGATAATAGGTCTTATTCTGCTCACGCCACTCATCGACTTAAAACTAAAAAATGGACCCATTTATAATTATGCTCATAGCACTTCTCGAGGTTTTTCACCAACCATAGTACTTTTTCATAAGCTCGCCATTTTAAAATCTATCACTATGAATAGGGTTGCCACCGTACATTATCGATGGTGCGTGCCAATTGTATCGACCATGTAATCACAAAATTTTTCAGACCCCTTACTAACACAAAACGCTTCTAATTGGGGTGAAGGAAATTTTTCCGCACTGATCAGTGATCCTCTCGTTTTTTTTTTGGGGGGGGGTGTTTTTTTTTCCTAAAATTAGCCTGCTATTTAATTTTTTTTTCTCTTTTTTTTTCAATTACCCTCTTTTCTTACAGTAAAATTCATTCTTCAAAATTCAAAGACGATAGTACTATGGGTGCCCATATGAGTACTTCGGAGTGGGGGGGACTAAGGAAAATTATTACCTCCTCTTCGAGACTGTCAAACATTTTAATGAATATACAAGATACTAAAATGCTACAAAAATAATTGATACTGCTTGACAATTAGTAATGAGCTAAAAAGTACCTTATTTTAAAATGTGACTGTAAAACTTTTGAAAGTAAATGCATAGCAGAATTGAGGAAATCAAATTTTTGAATGGCTGGGGGGGAGGGGCTCGAGTCCCCCTGCCCACTTATATGGGTGCCCATGGATAGTACTATTCTTCAACTCTGGGGTATGTACTAAATCATTTTAAATGTAATCATTCATATATCGGTCAGACTAAACTCTCCCTTAGCATCCGATTAAATGATCACCAAAAATATTTCAAAGAATTAGAAAGTTCTTCGTTGCTGGGAGAATAATTATAATTTTATATTTCTGGAACCTCCTGTTATTTGTCAACGTAAGTCACTTTTGGAGTTAGATTTCCTAGAAACATTCCTTGTTTATGAACGGCCAAATAACCTGGTTAATGGTCATGAATCTACGCCTTTTTTCAGTTTTACGTGAAAGAACTCTACTCACTAATAACTGACTCCTCCCCCTTTCAATCTTTCCTACCTCCCTCGGCTTCCAAGTGTTTTCCTCCAATAAAGTGCGCTGCAGGCCAAAACAGTGGCAACACTCTATGTTTCCTTAGACTTCGTTTTAGTCGATGCCTAACGGAGGACCGTTTTGTCTGTTTGAAGCGCGTCGTTGCTCTCTACTCCAGCGTTTCTTTAACTATGGTCCATGGTCCCTTCTCTCATTCTTCCACAAAAGTTCGGAAAAGTACTAAGACACGAGCATTTACTCTTTAATGCTAAGAATAAATTATGAGGGAACGAAAAATTCCTTCCTTAAATGGTGAAAATCAGTGATGAAACACTAGAAATAAATACATATGATGCAAATTCCGGGCTTTAAACTTTGAGTTAATTCTTGGGGGTTCGTGAGAGTGGGTGATCTCTGAAGGGGATCCGCTGTCTAGGAAAGTTAAATAACCACTGCTCTACCCCCCACTAAAAAAGACCCTTCTATACTACATTGATATTTATATTTAATAATAAGTGTCGTAAATGATTATCTTCTGATCTTATGCACTATTTTTCTGCGTTATTGTTGTCTGCCAATTGTTTAAGAATAAAATTAGAACATTACTCATAAAAGAGATTAAGTAATTAGGAATAGTAACGATATAAACAACAATAAGGTACGCGGATACGAGGTAGTTCATGGCTACGAAACATTTAGTTTTTTCCGAGAACCAGCCACAGTGGTATTACAAATGTAGTGATATTAATATATGTGGATTCAAAAAAAAATGTTTAATTAATTTGATTTAAAATGTTAATTAATTTGATAATTATTACAACTAATTCGATATAATATGTGCATATCGATAATATATGGTACATGAGAAAAAACTATAGACTGGTGTTCACTCGTACTATTCTAAATATTGTATTGTTACTTTTGTATATAACTAACTGTCACAAATAAAAGTTTGTTTGTTTATTGCATCTCATAGGTGTACAGTAATGATTCGCTCTCATCTAGCTATCCAACTATTTCTTCTTCAAGCGCACAAAACAGTAGCAAGATAACATCCGACATCTCTTCACATCTGACGCAAGGAGTTCGTTCTAGGACGCATAACTTCCCTCAATACTTGAGTTACTTTTGCGTGCTGGAATTGCTGGCATTGACCGTTCTGACCCACTTACCATATCTCTTCAAGATAGCAATGATATCTGTCATAGCCGTCGTCCAAGGCTTTATAAATACCATGGTTGTCAATAACTCTCTAAAAGATTATGACTTGAGAACTTATGGCCCCAGGTGAGTGATGCCCTTGCACCTCCATTTTCCATGTTTCCTCCGTCAAGTAGCACGATGGAGAAAACGTGGAAAATATATGCCTTTCAACCTGTATTTTCCATGTTTCCTCCATCGAGTAGCACGGTGGGGGAAACATGGAAAATGCATGCCTTTGTACCTGTAGTTTCCATGTTTCCTCCATCGAGTAGCACTGTGGGGGAAACATGGAAAATACATGCCTTTCAACCTGTATTTTCCATGTTTCCTCCGTCAAGTAGCACGATGGAGAAAACGTGGAAAATACATGCCTTTCAACCTGTATTTTCCATGTTTCCTCCATCGAGTAGCACGGTGGGGGAAACATGGAAAACGTGGCATGTATGTTTTTTATTATGGGAAGAACATGCAGGGATGGTTATATTCCGGGAAATTCCTTAAATTCCGGGAATTTCAACTTGACCCTTCCGAGATTTCTTTATAAAAATTGCAAAAATTTCGTTTTGTTTCCTACAATTTTTTATATTCCTTTAGAAATCACTGTCTTTACCAAAAATATTAGGTAACTTTTCAGAGAATTTTCTAGTGTGTTCAGGAAATCTGGTTTGGACTTATAACCTAAACATGGGGATTAGGTTCTACGTGTTTCAGAGTTTCATTTTAAATTAAACGAAACACTTGTGTCTACGAACGTTTTTTTCTTGCGGCTTCTAGCTACAGGACTACGCATCATAGACGTGGAGAGGCCTGAGTCCAGAAAATCTTTGTCTCCAATGTGAGAGGGAACCCTCGATATTGTCAATAAATTATATCTTTCAGAAAAATATTTTCCAAAAAAAAAAAATCCGAAATTATCCAGTAATAACACCGAGAAAAATTGCCAATTTTAGTAGTCTCTTTCCAATTTACGTAAAAAACGTTTTAGATCCAACGGAAAACTCACATTTATACTAAACGTCACTTTAAGGGACTACGTTTAAGACCTTGATTAGCTTTTGCCAAGAAACGGATGATCAACTTCATCAATTTTTATTGTAGTAGACTAGACCTTAATTGGCATTAACTCAGAAATCATCGATTTCTCGCGCACTTGTCATTATCATTTCGTTATATCCAAATATTTTAAGGAATGTCACCGTGTGCTTTTATTTCAAGAATTAGGAAAGCACAGTACTGTAGAACCTATATAAAGCGCCCACATTCCCGGGACTAGAATGCAATGGTCACCGTAGACATGTGGTCACTTTAGCAGGTTCCGTTGTATATTGAATTTTTTAATTAATTGACTCTAACTTTTAGTTCTATCATCTCATTGACTTCTGACTTCACTGACTTCATTAACTGACTTTTTTTTACCCCTTTTAGTGACACCGACGTTGTTCACTCCGTCACGCTCACTGTTATTGTAATCGTTGTAGCAGTGTCCCTCATCTTTGTCAATCGACAGGTAAGTGCCTGGAAGTGTTTATTAAGTCAAAAGAAGGGGATATGGTTGTTTCGGGCGGCAGAGCACATTAAAACTTCGTTTGTGCCTTACATCGTAAGAACAGCTAAAGTTATGCTCCTCTGGGTCTAACAATTTTCCGACGAACCTAAACCTCTTGTAGCTAGGGAACCGTAACCCCGACTACGGTGAACAGAGAAACTAGTACGCACTCTTAGAAGCGGCCGTAGAGTTTGC
>QLNU02015003.1:129460929-129516045 GCA_006491805.2 Dysdera silvatica | reverse complement strand
CACAAACTAGTATTAGAATTTTGATGTCATTATAAATTTTAATCAATTTTATCTTTTTTTACATTCGAAAATGCAAAATTCTTTTTTCTATATATGTTGACACAATATATTTTTTATGTAAGATATAATAAAGATAGATACTAATCCTCACAAGGACTTATTACTACTATCAAAATCTCACTAATAAATTTTTTTGTTAAAATTCTTAGTGAAAAAAGTTAATCGCGCAAAATAATTTTATGAGCAAATGATAATATCGGTGTTAAATATATTTCTTTTTGTTTGTTTTTAAAAAAACAATAACAAAACAACAATGTGCCACCAATTTCAAATTTGGTGCTATATTTTGTTATATAGAAATATATTTTACATAAAAATTTCAGCAAGTTTTAAGAAGAACTGAAGAAGTTGATAGTTTCAATTGCAAGTGCCTTAAATATCTATAGAAAGGTTCCGTCGTTAAGTCGTCATTCCGTCGTATGTGGTGAAAAAATAATTCTGCGGGAATAAAGTTTCGAGCACCGTTCTAAACTACAGTGAATATTATCTCATATTGACAATGCTATGGTGCATTTATTATATTAAATCTTATATCTTTATCTTGTAAATAGTGAAATAGAGAATTATTTATTTTATTCCTTCATTTAGCTTCAAGGGCTTTTATCCACAGAGCTTGCTTACACCACTCAAGAACAACGAATTTACACATGTTATTACTTAATAGCAAACAAACCAGGCAAAAAAACAAAAAAAAACAGGTAACAAATTTCACAAAACGCATCTGAACCCTTTTTTTTCGAGCTTTACGTGCCCCTTCCCCCTTCGAAAAAAATGTCTGAATCCGCCCCTGAACGACGTACATATAATTAGAAACATAACTGGCGCAACAATCCCCGTTGACGTAATTAGGGGGACTTAGAACCCCCCAACTAGAAAAAAATTCTCCCCCCTCTCCCAAACCTCGGGGTAAGTTATGTCAATTACAAATCTCTATCATAGTTATGTAAAGTTCAAAAGTGAAAATGCCGCATTTCAGACTCCAATTCGCACTAAAAACACATTTGCCCCAATACTTTTTGATAGCTTAACTAGTCATGAAATCAGAGTTGTTTAAAATTAGTATGACAAGTACTTTTTTTAGCGCCGTGCATATTGCTTGATTATCAACGAAACTTAATCTTGGTAGCTTTGTTAAGTACTGAAGCTATGCTCTGTACTTGTGTGTATAAGCCTAATCATGCGCTTACTATCCAACCGCCTACGTACCCACCTATCATTCAACTTATCTACAAAGTACTTATAAAGTGGTAACAAAATGCAGGGAAAAAAATTCCCTGTGAGATAGCTAAAAATTTGGCTGATAGTTTTACGTCCGTGTTGTCAGCAAGATGATGAAAAATACCAAATGTACAAATGCTATAATATATGAAAAAACCTACACAATTATAAAAGAAACACTAAAAAAAATAAGAAAGGAAAACGTAACTGATGCAGCCCTCGCCTCACAGTATTGCCACTGAGTCAGTGGCATTACATTGAGGCGAAGGCACCACACTATGATTTATGACTATTTATGAGACTTAAACAGATTGTTTACGGGGGGAACAGAACCGGAGATACTACGAAGTTGAAGTTTAACAAATGTATGGAATTGCATAGCTTCTTTTGGTGAAAAAAATAAAAAAATTCGTAAAAAAAGTTACTAATTACGATACAGATTTAAAAAAAATAAACAAAAAAAAAGTAATTTTATTTACTTCAAACATTTCTGTAAATACCGAAGTTCAATATCAGTCCAGCTGTGTTTGCAAAATATCCGTTTCGATCTAGTTAAAGTATACATAGATAAAGTATACTACATAGTATAATGTAGTGCCCTCACCTTAGCGTATTGCCACTGACAAAGTAAGAAATTGTGATGCCTTTTTCTTCTTGTATTATCCAATTCTGTAGGGAACAATATTTTTAGTGACAATACTTAATAAATTAATTGTTGGTAGTCCTCAAGTGGTTTGAGGCATACGTTAAACCTCAACTAGTGATATTTCCAGTTCTATTCACCTCAGGAAATCCATTTTAATCTTCTTAAAACAACAATTATATAAGCTTTTTTTTCTTATGTAAAAAAATATATAGGGTGCAATTTGAAATAAGGGAGATAAAAGGTGTGTTTGGTATTTTTTAACACACTGTCCATATTTCAACAGGATTCTTCATACTATAGAAAGATAGATAGATAGCGCATTTAAAAATCTATAAAATGATATATAAACGAACTTTTCTCGCTGAATAAAACTACAATTATTAGGAGAGACGCCTGTTGAAGAAGAGTTGGTTAAGAAGGGAACTACACATAATAAATAAATGCCTTTAGATATTAAATTTTTAAGTATCGTATGAAAAAAAACATTTTTATTTCATTGTAGCTAGAAATAACGTCCCGAAGACTTTTCCTTTGGCAAAAAGAAGTGGAAGAGCAGCGGGAAAAGGTGTCTGACATACGAATTAAAAACGAGGCTTTGGTGTACAATATTCTTCCACCACATGTCGCCAAGCATTTCCTTGGACAAAAGAAAGATGACGAGGTAAGTCGCTATTCTTGAAGACTGGATGACACATATGCGTTAAATGGCGGGAAATTTTTTTACGGTGAAGATAAAGATAAGACAAGAAGAAAGACGCTTACTGTTCATACACAAACCCTTACCAACTCTCTTACCTTTTTTTTTTTTCTAAATATAAGCAAAAAATAATTGGAAGCGTAATGTAATAGCTGACTTAACATCCTAAAGATCAATAGTCCGACTGGAGTTGTTGTTTTCTTTGTTGTTGGGTTTTTTTTTCAAAGTTAGCAAAAGAATGTTTATCTACAACAGACAAACACATTATAAATCGCGTGAAAAGATAACTTTTAGTCTAGTACATTTATAGTGCTTGCTAAATAGGATATTGGTAGTAAGAGTGTGGCGTGAAGTAAATAGTTGAGTAAGACAATTGAGGTTAGGTGACACAATAGATAACAAGGTTAGCTAAATATTGCTGCAAATAGGAGCGATTTAAAATATTTTTTTTTAATTTGATTTAAAAATTGCACATTTGGTTGAAAAGATGTGCAAACATGAATAAATTAACTTAGTACATATCAAACAGTGTACTTGAACTTGACAGGGCTACAGCCTTAGTTTCTATACTTATAATATAATAAGGCTGTGTGTGTGTGTGTGTGTGTGTGTGTGTGTGTATGTATTAGATTTTTAAAAATAGGTTAAAAAAGTAATAAAACTTTTTGAAAGGTCATCAATGGCAACTGCGCAAAAGCTGCAAATGTATGTTATGACGAAAATATAGAATAAAATTATTTAGTTTAAAAATAAAACAGATTAAGGAACAAGTAGGAGAAGAAATAAAAAAAAAGTATAAATTTTTAAGCGGCGTGAGAAAGGAAAGTTTGTAGGAAAGTAAAAAGCAGTTAACAGGGTAACAGTAATATCAATAAGAACATAAAGACATTAACATATCAATTAGCCAAGCGATCAAAATAACATGCTGAGCCACAAACACTTTACACGCAAGTGAATTACTGAATCAAGTGAATGTAAAGTGCAAAACATAGATTTAGATGCTTTTAAACTGAAAAGCTTAAAAAACAAATTGAAAACCTTGTTGTAGGACTTCCTCAAGAGAGAACCTACCAAGTGGGCCTCTTGTAACGGAAATCTTCTGTCTGGATTTCCAGCTTTTGGCTAAATTGGGAACCATGCTTTCCAACAACCCGTTTGAAAAGGAGCAAAACAAATCAAGTTAGTAGAGAAATCAAAGGAAGACAGTACGTTATGGACCTACACCTAATGGTTGAAATACCGGTGTAAGGTCTAACCAGAGAGAAAAATTATGCTGCAATTACAAGAGCTGGCAATAGAAAACAGTACTGCCAGATTTTTCCAAAAGCATTAAACTGAATTTAAAAATCACCGACACTTAAAATTGGAAGAGACCTTAAAAGGGGAATCTTTTCTCTTATTATAGATCAAGTGTTTTGCATACACATAAGTGCATTTTCAGATTTTCATGGACCGTTTTGTGATTTTATATCTTTGATACGCTCAGGAACTCTACAGCAAAAGCTATGAAGCCGTGGGCGTCTTGTTTGCTGCCATGCCCAATTTTTCGGACTTTTACACAGAAGACACTGTCAACAACCAAGGTCTTGAATGTTTACGATTCCTCAACGAAGTCATCTCGGACTATGATGCAGTATGTATGCTTGATATAGCTATTATTCATGGTAGTGTTAGGTCTTCCATCTGTCTTCTAATCTGAATATTTTGTTTGTTTCCAGCTGTTGGAGCAACCGCGGTTTAAAGACATCATCAAAATAAAAACCATAGGTTCCACTTACATGGCAGCAAGCGGTTTAACCGAAGAAAGCTATAACGTAATGTTTTTACTTCTAATTCTAATGATTCCGAATACGCATTTAGTCCTTCTTAAAGTGGAAACATTTTTTCGCAGTTTTGTCTTACTTTTTTTAGCCGGATGCGCCGAACAATGAAAAATGGGCCCATTTGGCGCAACTCACCGAATTCGCTTTAACGTTGAAAGATACCTTAACTTATATCAATAAAGAGAGCTTCAACAACTTCGTCCTGCGTATGGGTAAGCACATAAAAATTATCAATCATTTACCGAAATTGAGCAATTTGTTTGATACCCCGAAACTGCCTGTTTTCTAAAAAAAATGTAAAGATAAAATCTTAATAAGGGAAACTTGAGGGCTGTCAGAGTTCGATTTTTCTGAATTTTGGTTTATAGGCCAATATGGCCGAATAGATAAAGGATTCAAAATCAAATTTCGCCCAATCGTGCTGGGGGCCCCACTGAAAATAGAGCTCATCCGACGATGATATTTCGCTACCAAACATCGTTTTACGATGGGTGCTTTGCTGCATGACAGATGAAAACAGTGTTTAGGCGTGCTTGGCAAGCAGTAAGCGCCAGAAGTTTTTGTAGAAAAATTAATAAATATGAACAAAATATAACGCATATTCATAATATTCATTTTAGTGGTGCCTGAAATAATTGTACATTTTGTATGCTGGTGGAAAGGTGGGTATATTTGGATTTTTACCTCACGTTTGCATAACTGGCAAAGTTCTAGATCATTTTTGGCGAAGAATGCGAAACAACAGGCTGGTGTGTAAATCAGTCTTGAATAAATAATCCTTCAATTTTCAAATCAGAAGCAATCATCACTTGCCTGTGCTTTCATCACCTTTGACCTTTTTAATTTTTTTGTTGGAAAGCGTGGAATTTCAAGCCTTATTTGTCACCATGTCTTCCTTTTCCACCATAGCAAAATCCTTTTCCCACATAGTTTGTGCAAAATACGGGAAGCCGGCTGATTTTGTATCCAATTATGAGATGGATGTTGCGAAAGAAATATTTACATTTGCTGAAACTTCAATAAACTGGTTAACATATGAAATGAATGACGAGACTACACTTGATATTTGTTAAAATATGTATGCAATAAAGGGTAATGAAATGAATGATGAGGAATGGGATGAACAAACTAATTTGCCGTCACGCGTAACTTACACATTAGAAGACATGAAAAGAATTTCCATGGAGTGGGTCAGGAAAACTACGTTCCTTGAAAAGCATACAGCATCGATTTAAAAACAACACACTTTCACGTCGACAAATTTATCGCTTTCGGAATTATGTTGCTTCCCAGGGTACAACATGTGAAAAGCTGTTACGTATGAAAGCCGAAGTATTTGAGAAGTTTAAAAATGCCCGGTAACGTGCCTTACTAACAGTTCAATTTAAATATTTTTTTCCGATTTAAAGTTGTTTCTGAACATTGTAATGAGAGAAAACCTCACAAACTTTATAGGTTGATTGTATTTTTATGGCCCAGTGACAGCAAGGGACATTCTGCACAGATCAAGATGAGATCGTACATACAGTGTAAAATTAGATTAAATTAAAATTAAAATGGTAAAATATATTGTATGTAATGTAGTATTAAATTTAACAAATGAAACCATATAAAAATCAGATGAAATGCGAGAAGCCAATATTTGATTAAAACGTTAAAAATAAGGTCATGATTAAATCAATCGCCTAAAATGTCACGAAGGGTAAAAATATTTTTGTTAAAAGTTAATGAGCGTTACTGGTTAAAATTGGGGTAAGTATATAAAATATGCAAAACATTTAATGCTTCACCACATCGGGGCATCTTCTCCCTTTAAAAGATGTTGATAGGAGAAGCGCGTGTGCCCGATGCGAAGTCTAGCCAGAGTAACTTCTTTACGAAGTCACACCTTAATATGACGTTTAATAAGGTGAAACTTATTAAAAAATTGCTTGTCCCATTCCAACTGCCATTTTTTGTACAGATGGGATAAGACATGAGTGTTAAAATCTTGAGATGGAATGGCCATACACTCAGGTTCTGCAGTTGCTGTTTTTGCAGCAGGGTCAGCCTATACATTACCGGAAATTCCGCCATGGCCTGGAACCGAACAGAATTTCACAATAGACTGTGAGTTTTTTATATCCACAAGTTGTTTGTGAACTCTGTAGATTCCAGAATGGTGCGAGATTTTGTATGCAGCTAGGCTTTGCAGAACACTGGGTGAATCTGTGCAGATGACAGTTTGCGTTACAGAATTATTCAAGATATATTGTAGAGCTAACAAAATGGCATGTATTTCTGCTGTGAAAATTGAGCACCACTTTTGTAGTTGTTCAGTCTGTATGACATCTCCACAGACAAATATCGCACCGACATATTCGTCTGCTTTTGATCCATCTGTTAAAATGAAAGAGTAGCCTTCATGCCTACTGTACAGATCAGCTCATGCCTGCCGGTAGGCAGTGCCTGGGGTGTTGTCTTTTGGATAAACGGATAGGTCCAAACAGATGTCACTGCCAATATCAAACCAGGGAAGAATAATGTTTGGCATAGATTCTCTGACCATGGTTTTTGATATGCCCAGTTCACTAGCATCATCTTCCATCCTCATGCCGAAATTTGGAATACATGAGGGATGAGCACTGAAAAGTGAAATAAAGCGAGGTTGATGAAGTGATGGCGATTCAGGGTGATCTTTGGGTGGCAGAGTTTTAAAATAACATTTGAAAGACTGGCGTTGGCAATGTAAAATTAATGGAGGTTCTACAGCTTCAGAATATAAACTGGTGACTGGGAAAGTCCGAAAGACCCCAGTGCACGGTCGTAGACCCACGTTATGTATGAGGTCTAAGTAACGACTGGCATACTGAACCGTAAATAAGACAACCGTAGTCTAATTTAGAATGGATTAATGCCTCATATAATCTCAGCAATGTTGCATCTGTCGTCTCAATGATGCATGTTTCATCATGCATTGGTCATCTCCCCAAGACGAGTAAGACAGAACCTTGGGGATATTAAGGGATTTAAAACACTTGTCCCGCAGATGTCTGATACAGGAGCGGAAAGTTCGGGAGTGGTCGAAAATAACCTCAAGGAATTTTGTCTTCTAAACCTCTCTGATTGCGCCATTTCCCAGTCGGAGCTCCGGATCTAAATGCAAACTACGTTTGCGACGGACATGCAGTTTTTTGTGCTGAGAAATTAAATCCGTTGTTATATATCCATTCCGTTATTTAAAGCCAACTGAAGTTGTCTCTCAATAAGGTTCATGTTGCCTGCTCTGTAAGAAATTTGCAAGTCGTCAGCATATAATGAAGCTTTTACAGTTGTGGGGAGGTCTTTAACCACACCATGAGCTTCAATATAAAAAGAATAGGATTTAAAACACAGCCCTGGGGAACACCTTGTTTCTGCAAGACATTGCATGAAAGTGTATAGATCCGATACGCACTTGGAAAGTTCTGTGGTCCAAAAAATTTTTTATAAAATTTGACATATATTCCCCCTAGAACCAAATTTATAGAGATCTCTGAGGATGCCATATTTCCAAACAGGAAAGGAGCATTTCTAATATTAAAAGTTATCTTAATAATGATGGATATTGTTAACATTGAAAACCTACCGAGTTACTTGAGAATTGGGAAGTTGCGAATTGGACCATTTGGAATGAAATTCTGCCTTCACTTGACAAAGGGAGCAGTTGGCTCCCGAAACGTCGTGTTTTTAAACCTTACGCCAGTGTCGAAATAACTGTTTGTTATAAAACTTACCATTTTGCACCAAAACTAATATAATTTATATAAAATTATTAAGCATGTATATTTTTCAGGAGAAAATGTTTGCCAAATATATAATTAAAACTTTAAAAAAAAGTGTTTTAACTAAATTATCTAATCGGTAAGGGATTTTGATCATACCAATCTCCTTTGCCTTATATATAGTCATACACCTTTTAAATGAAATAGAAGATGAAGCATCAGCTTTGCGATTATATAGTTAAACTCTTTTATAATGAACTCAAAAAGGGCCAAATGGAAATGTTGCTGTAAATATTTAATTAGTGCAAGTTTTTAGTGTAAAGAAATACACTTTTTAATACAGCTTTTGAATTTGTAAATTTACTTTAATTGAGTTATAAATGGCTTTGGGGTTTGCGTTAATCGATTTCATGGCCTTGAAACTTATTTTGATTGGGCAAATTTTCGCGGGCGCATTGTGTGTTGTTTACTGTAATTAGCGACAGGAAATAAAGGTCGATAAAGATTAATAAGGACTGGTTCGATTAAGATTTGGTCTGGAAACCTGGAAAAGTCAGGGAAGTTTGAAATAGAATTTGGGTAGACACCCTGTGAAAGCATCGTGTCGGATTAGGGATGTATGGACATATTTGACAAGAAAGGTAACCGGTTTTAATGGAGTTAGGTAACAGAGATTTATTGAAAGTTGGAATAATATATTTGTTTTTGACAATTTGGCCTTCTTTTCGGATTGTAATTGTTTTGGCAGCTGTTACACATTGATCGGCAAGTTCTGAACTATTTCTACCTTTTAAATGTCATTTAAATCTACTTCAAATATTACGCCTCTTCATCTATTTGATATGAAGTGTGGTGAAACTTTTATTTTTATATTGAACATTTGTTGAGTTTTCAGAGCGAGAGAAGCGGGTTCACGAGGCTATTTACTTCGACCAATAGATCACCGGGTCTTAGTTCTTTTGGTATTTTTAACATCTCCACAAATTACTTTTATGGATTTAGCAAAAGCAAATGGCGACTGTTTTTTGACATCTGGGTTGCCGAGGAAATAATTATAAATGTAGGGAGCAGTTTGTTTTCACCATAATTTTTCGATATTTTATCATCCTTCATTATCCTTCATTCGTTCGTGTGTGTTTTTTTTTAATTGAAGTCATTCAAGTTTGAATTACTGGAGGGAAGTAGACGGTCACCGGCTGCATTACTTCCATCGTAGCAGGAAAGCTAATTAAAGCCAACGGGGTTTCACTTGTACCCCCGCCCGAGGTGATCTCGGCACGATCTCACCTTGTCTTGGAGACGTTCAGCACCCAGACATATTGATCTCTAGTAAACTGCAAAATCTTTGGATGGCCCTTTTACCATGAGCAGGAACCTACATCGAATGGACAAACTTTATAGCACCCAAGTGATGCTTTTCTATTAAAATTTTAATAAAAGAGCGTGGCATAACAAGTAGAAGAATCGCCAAGTTTGTTACGCATGAACATGATATGAACACAACGATTTCGAAAAATAACTCTGTTGAATTCATTCTGATGGTTACAGATACAATGAGGAACTGTTGTTTTAATAAGGTTTTAAACACTGACCACAGCGGATTCACTAAAGAATTGATAAGTACTCTCCACTCTGTAGATTAATGGGGAAAAGCACACTCCGAATACCATTCAATCTTCTCACGCCATATCCCATTCCGTAATAATCCGACCTATCATTTCTGCTGCTGGACAATTATTACCACAATTTCTGCTCATCCATCAGGAACCAAAGGGTGTATTCGATCCACGGGTACAGGAAAAGTTATTTAATCTCCTAATGTTATTCTGGAATGTTCCAAAAGTGGTAAAACCTCTACCGAAATACATGAGATGTTCCTCAGCGAAGTACTCAAACCGAACGTAACATCAAAAGTTCTACTAATCATGGATTCGTGGACAGGTCAAATGGGCAAAAATATATTTGATAATGCATTTACTTCCAGCTTAATGGAAATTGATGATTATACCAGCTGGAGCTACAGCCATGCGACATATTTTTTTCTTCAATGGAAATATTTCGCTAAACGCCTGCCACGATTTTGCCTTTTGCATTATTATGAGCATATAATCTTATCAGAACGTCATAACATCACAAAACTGCATTCACTCATTCACAATCAGCTGTCTTCCCCAAAATTCCGTAATATGATAATCTATGCTTGGTGGAAATCAACGTACCAGGTACCCAAGCCTGAAAAATTCTTCAATGTGCAAGAAATTTGTTTTAATTTCACGGACCAAGTGTGTCACGAAATGGACTGTGATGTCAGTTCATTCATTTGTTGCAGTCATTGCTCAAAGTTATTATGCTTTCTCATTTACATTAAAAGCTTTTTTAGGTTCATCACAGTCAAAATTGTAGTTATAACTCTGGTAACCCCCGCAGTTAGGGACCTACAATTTTTTTTTCATATCTACATAAATTCATTTTCATACATAAATACTCCATATTCATAATTCAAATCAGTTTCATATGTAAATACTTCAGTGGTAAATAATTTTACACTGATTTTGGAAAGGGCTTCTAAAATTTGTTTGCAAAGGACCCTCAGCTTTTCCGTTGTGGCAGAACTTCACTTCTGCCAGACGTAAAAAGCTAAACTTCTAACATGAATAAAAGTAACTCACAGTAAAATGCTTTCAGTTCATTTGCTATTACTAGTTAGCTAATCCATGCAACAAAGCACCTATCGTAGGACGATGCCTTGCTGCGAAGCATCATCGTAAGGTGAGCTTTATTTTCAATGGGCCCTAACTCGGCCCCCAGATCGATTGAGCCAAATTTAATTTTGGGATCCTTCATCTACTCGGTACCAAAATTCAGAAAAATCTATCTCTGATTGTCCGCAGAGTTCCCTCGTAAGTTGAAGGCATTTATTCTTCCCTACAAACGCTCTTACCTTTTATGTGAATGAAGTCCTACTTTTAGGCAAGTAGTTTTTCCTGTATTTGTATTTAAAGGAAAGGTATTAATTATTCCTAGCAAAGAATTTGATAAGAGCTTCTCAGCTACGAAAGTAATTTTATGCTTTAGGAAGGAGAATTGTGGACAAATTGTAATGATACTGATGGTACTATCCAAAAAAATTTAGGAATGATGAGTTGTTTACTGGCGCATGGACAGAAAATGTCATGCTTCACAAGAACCCACGGTTTTCCAAGAAATCCGAACTCCTTGAAGCTCAGGGAAACAGCCCCTGGGTCACGGTGAGCAGATTTTCGTCAATTTCTTTTTTAAAGCACAGATGACAGTCGAACCCGAGATAACCGCACTCCATGTGGATGCCTTGCCACTGCACCACCGTTGGGCAGAAACACATCCTGGGAAAGTGTAAGATGTGTGTTGCGGTTATAACGCCAACATACAGTGTATTCCACTATATAATCTGATATAGTCATACGCTCTTACCAGTTCTGAGGTGGGTCCACGAATGTCCAAAAGGTCGATCCATCCCCATTTTTGAGGAGAGATGATTTTGTCAGATGTTAATGCTTCCATGGAGACGTCTAAAGTTTCTATAGGAAGCGTTAACTGCAACTGTTTAATGTGTAATTTTTCCTTTCTTTCCGTATAGACGTTTGATAGTGTGGGATTCACAATCACTGTCGAGACACGCCTGATGTTTAAAATAAAAATCAAGTCCTAATTAAAGAAAGCCTAGTAGAAAAAAGACATCAATAAATAAAACTTTCTGTCCTCTAATCAAGACGTATGTAGGGGGTTGGTGGGGTCATAACTTCTTTAATTATAAATATATATATATGCTACATGAAATTTTACACACGCACATATATATGTATATATATATAAATTGCAGCCCTACAACCCTCCCCACTTCTGAATGTTCTGCTTGCTGTTGAAATATGCTGCCTTGTTCTTGATGTAATCTACTGTATTATATTCCTGCTGTATACTGGATTTCCTTTCTCTTTTTTTTTTAAGGGATTAATCAAGGCCCCATTACTGCCGGCGTTATTGGTGCAAGGAAACCCCATTATGATATGTGGGGCAATACCGTTAATGTGGCTAGTCGTATGGAGAGTACTGGAAAAGCTGGCCTCATTCAGGTATACCTATACTGGCTATTATCATGTGTATCAGTACTGGCTATTATCATGTATACCAATACTGGCTATTACCCCGTATGCCAGTAATGGATTTTATCTACCTATTATCATATATACCTGTACTATCTAAGTAGTATATATATATATTATATTATTATTGAAAGCCAATGATATAATAATCATTATTATATGAACTATATAATTATTATTAGAGCCCAGAAATTCAAGCACAATGCCATAAATGCCTGTTTTAACTTTTTTTTGCTGTAAAAGCCTATCTCGGTTTATATTTGTGTTTTGAGTTCATTTGCTTCGTATTTTTATGTACTTTCTAAAATTCCTATACAGTAAAACCTCTCTACAACAATATTATACGGACCGAGAAAAATTATCCTTATAGAGAGAGTTATTGTTATAGGGAGGGTTCATTATACAGTAAAACCTCTCTACAACACTATTATACGGACCGAGAAAAATTATCGTTGTAGAGGGATTTATCGTTATATCGGACATCGTTGTAGGGAGGTTTTACTGTATATACATTACATTAAAATTCCTCTTAACTGCACACTTTCAGATACGTGTACTCTATTTTTACGGTCAGATAAAGATCCCCCATATGCCAAAACTCCTTCACAGTCAAGTTTTAAACCCTTGATTAACAGTCCCCGCCCCCTCAAATACCTACTTCATTTATTGAGTTGAGGGAAAGATATATATGCCTTCACTTGCATATTTCTTAAACAGTTCACTTGTCACTCATTCGGTTCAATGTGTGATAGCGAGTGTTAGCTTTCTCTGTAATGTGTACTGATTAAACAAGAAACATGCCTAAAATGTAAGCTCCTACAAGTAAAAAATTGGGAAATTTTGTAAAAGAGTTCGGCTGGTATGTTTTCTCTACTAGTGAAAGCATTTTATTTTGCAAATTAGGTGAAAAGTCAATAAACTTAGAGGAAAAAGTACTTTATAAGTTAGTAGTTGGATATACATAAATATAAATCCGTGAAAGGTAAAAAGGATAAAAAACATCGACTCTAGTTTCCACCTGTTTTGAGTTATCTTCTCGGAAACTGCAATTTGCTGTGGATCTATGTAAGACGTTTATGGATGCCGCCATTCCACTGTGGAAGCTTGAGAATATAAGTATGCGCACTTTTCTGCAAAAATATACCAACCAAAATATTCCCAATGTATCTTACCTACCTTAAGGAAAACTTACCTGGATGAATGCTGTAAAGAGGTTCTTATCATGAAAAATATCTGGATATCTCTCTACTGATGAAACAATAGATGCAACAGGACGATACGTTGCAAATGTTATTGTTAATACAATGGACCTACTCTTGAAGAGCAAAAACTATTTTTACTAACAATAACCGAACAATTACAAAAGACAAACGGTACTACAATTACCTAATTATTCATTAGTGCATTAATTTCGTTTTGGCCAGATGGTATTCAACACGTACCAGTTTTTTTATTTCTGACGAATTCAACCCCATATATATGAAAAAAACTGGAAATGTGATGAAAGCTTTATTTCCTCACATTCTTCATCTGACATGTCTTGCCTATGCATTGCCTAGGACTGCAGAACAAATAAGAGGTCTCCATCCTGAAATGGATATTCTCGTTTCGAACTTAAAAAAAAAAAAAAACATTCGTGAGCGCTCCTTCGAGAATTCAAACTTTCAGGGAAATGTCACCCAACGTTCCATTACCTCCGCAACCCATTCTCACAAAATGGGAAACTTGGATATCAGCAGTCCCATGCTATTGCTTCCATTTAACAAAATTACTAAAATTGTCAGCAGCTTTTCAGATGAAACAGCAATACCTATAAAACGAAGCAAATTTTTATTTTTCAGCTCCAAAGTGAAAAATAAATTGACATTCATTTTGACACATTTTGGAAAATTTCCAGAAGCGTTTGAATGACTAGAAGAAATAAATATCCCTTTGTTAGAGTTATTAGAATTTGTACACAATATTTGACGTGTGTATGTCCGCCCCCCTGCTAAAACTAGTGAAATCACCAGGAGGAAAAGCGAAAACGTGATTTCCGTAAATCAAGACGTTAAATCCATTAAGAATATAGGAAAAGCTGGTGATGCTACAACATGTCTCCTACCATGGCATGCTGCTTTATATGTACGTCCATAACGTCAGTTGAAGTGGAGAAATCTTTTCCACAATACAAAATGCTACTGACTGACAAACTTTAAAGTTTCGCAATTGAGAATTTAAAAAAACATATCGTTGTAATGTGCCGTAAGAGGAGATAAGCCGTTTGAATAGACTCATCTAAAAGTGTCTTGTAAATAAGAGTTTTCCATTTCAAATATCAAATGTGTGGTTTTTTTCAATAACACCTACTTATTTTATTATATTTTTAAGACAGTAGAGGAAATATGTGCATTAAATTTCTATAGCCGGTCTTTATACCCTGAATTTATTTAATTGCCTTTTTTTCATTATTTTAAATATCTTTTTCCATATTTTTTTATTGATTTAAATGTCTTTTCCATACTTTTTATGGATTTAAATGTCTTTTCCACATTTTTTATCGATTTAAATGTCTTTTCCGTATTTTTTTATCGATTTAAATGTCTTTTTTCATATTTTTTATTAATTTAAATGTCTTTTTTCATAATTTTTTATTGATTTAGATGTCTTTTTCCATATTTTTTATTGATTTAAATGTCTTATTCCATAATTTTAAGTGCTTTTTTTTTGCCATTTTTAATGCCTAAACTTCCGATCTCTAATTATTATATATATCATCATGTATCCGTATACAAGTGGAGTATTTCTAACTAGAATTTAATTTCGATCGCTTTTGGATCGAGATGCAATATAATTCAAGTTATCCGGACTAATTGGGATAGGGTAAATCCAGAAGATCGGAAAGCTGGATAACGTCGTATAATAAGCGAGTAGTAGGCAGTATCTGAGCAACCATGTAATCAGACGACCTTCTAATTGAAGGATCTAGCTCCCATTAATTAGATGACCCAGACAATAACAATTCCGGATTAATGTAATAAGAATTAATTAAAGTAATAAGTTGATACGATATTAAAATATCATATCAACGATTAATTATGTGAAATCATAAATAAATTATAAAACGGACCGTATACGATCAATAATGATATCCTTACCTCCAATAGTTTTGATTCATTACTCCGTCATTACTTTTCAATCTTACAAATTATTTGAAATCATTATTTTTGTGAGGTTGAAAAATAACGAAGCAAAATGGTGGTGGCGACATTATTAGAGGCATATTGGTGGTGATGACATTATTAGAGATCATGTACTGTCTGCTTCATACTTGTTACAGTAAAACCCTCGTTAGCGGGCACTCACGGGACGTAAAATTTTGACCATAAAAGCGGGACATTATTATTATGAAAAAATTTCTTGAAGGAGAATTTTTATCTGACCATGAAAACGGGGTGTCCGTTAAGAGGGCTTTTACCTAAATTCTGTGGTAAGAAACGAATAATATATTTATTTCTTTAAACTTTTTTTAATTTCGGTTGATACTTATTAGTGTTCGGTTATATTAGGGGTTCCCAACTTGGGGTCCGAGAAGTACAAAAGGTAGGGGGGCTTGTGCTCCTCAGTGGGGGTTACGAGTCATCACTCGATTTACAATTTTTGCTGAATGAAGTAGTGTCTAAGTACTCAATTTATATTTGCGTTTTAAACATTAGGGTAACAATTTTGAAGCTTAATTTGTTCATTCACAGTATTATAGGTTCAAAAATTAGTGATTAGAATTTTACGTCTTAAAATGTAGTATGATGTCCACTATTTAATAACGTCATTTCTGTTTCACCAAACTTGATGTTGTGACGTGGGTAACTTGTAAAACCGGCGATTTGAAATTTCGATTTTCTGCGAAATGAAATACACAATGATAGCCTAAATGAAATTAAAGTTGTTCAAAACATTTAGTTTTCAAATGTACTTCATAATCATGCATGATAAATTATGAAATTCATTAGAGCAGGGATGCACAACCTTTCCTATGCTCTGCGCGCCTTCATAAAACGTTCGACTAATATTCACACCAAGGGCTGGTGCGGAGGGAGAGCTCAGGGGTGTGCCCCTTCCCACCGAGAATAACGAACTTAAAATTACTATAGGCCCCTACGCTGATTTCAAGCTTTACGCCCCCCCACTAAATATTTTCTGCGTCCATCCTTGGTTTACGCCACTATAAAAGTAATGCCACATTATATTTGAAAATAAAAAAGGCTTAATTTTTGAACTACAAATACTGTGGATGAACAAATCGATCTTCAAAAAAAATAAATAATAATAATAATAAGTTTTTGATTTAGCGCACACAAAATGCAAATATAAATTAAGCTATTAGATTCTAATTTATTCAGAAAAAATATATAAACTGTAAAATCAATCCAGATGAACATAAAATTCAGGTGTTCGAACACTAATTATACGTTTCCTATGGGTGCAGAGCATGAAAATAGTTGGAAACGCCTTGATTATATGAACCGTCGATAATAGGAACCAAGGACGTATCAATGCGAAATTATGAAGGGGAATTCAAGTAGCTTTAAAAAAAAAAAGATAATGTTACTCGGCGTTAAAGGGTAAAATACGCCTTAATAACCAACTGTAAAGGGTTGACCCCCCCCCCTTTTTTTACGCCACTGATAGAAACTATGTGTCATGCAGGTCCTCCCAATCGACGCCCTACAATATTTAAATTAATTTTTACTTTTCAGGTTGTAGAAGAAACTGCTCATATCCTTGAAGAATTTGATTACGTTTTTGAACAACGTGGTATGGTTGCGGTTAAAGGAAAGGGCAACCTCATGACGTATTACCTTCTGGGCAGAGCTTCCGAAGTGAAGAAGACGACACCACAAATGTCGTCAACAAGCGAGGTCGAAAACACAACCACCAACGCCACAACTATCGTCCCCAGTTAACTGCGTAAATGAACTAAATATAAAGCAAGATGCGTTGTTTAAATTTAGATCTAACACCGGTGCATTGTAACTAAATCGCAGTTACGACATTCTCAAACAAATATTAAATTCTCGATGTTGTGACCCTAGTCTGTCGTATATTGGATGTAACTGTTTAGAAATGTGTTGAATCCGCTTTGCTGAGCATGGCTCCACATCAAAAACGAAATTTTTAAGACAAACGATATATTTTACTTCTTGCAGCTTCGGAATACGTATTTGAAAGAAAATATTAGAATCCATATATTTTCGGCCATCTTGACTTTTGGTATTCATGAACGCAACAAGAAATAGCTTCGTTCTATATTTCCATAGTAAAGATATTGAGACTTCACTTCCGTTTCTCTACACCAGGTGGCGACACTAATCCGAGTTTTTGAGTCAGACTTTTTGACATTCGAAACAGTTTTGAAATATTTACCAAGTTTTGCGGTGCGCGCAAAGCCTTGCGCAATTTTAAGGATAGTTTGTTAAAAATTTCCAAGTAACCTCCATTAATAACTTCTTTCACTGATTGGAAAGCAGTGCAATCAAAATGAACGCGCAGCATCTTCAATGGTATTCGCGTCAACATTGCAACAACGTAATTGCAGTCTTTGTCCCAATAGACTTAAATCGGTTTTGCAACCGAATCTCGGACTTTTCCGCAATTTGCTGCCATCGTCTTTACAACCTGGTCATAGACATTATATCGATGGTCACGACTCAATGGAAAGCAATGTACGTACACTTTAACTTATCACCTGCTTGTTACTTTGCCAACTGGGGCAGAGCAAACAACTTTTGTTATTTATAATATTTGCTGTAAATAAACGTGTACATACAGAGAGGGCACAGTGCAAACTTCACATCGGAGAATGACAGGTCTAACTTTTCCATGACTGTTTGAATGAAAGTTGAAAGAAATTGAAATTTTGTGTCATTGCGTGTGATATATTTACAAACAATCGCTCGCTTCATCATATTTTTCTTTCACCTTTACGCGAAAATTTGTTGTAAGAAAAAATTCTCCTGATCTGGCACTCGATCTGCAAATGGGTGATACCAATATTTACGAGCCAAATTATGCAGTTGCTGCCAAAATGGCAGCCCGATTTAGAGGATGGAGCTATTGCAATGGTTAGCGCATGCTCAGTGATCTGCGCTTCGCCATCTAGCGTCAAGTGAAATTTTGACGCCAAATCTAGTTGATTATCCGCTTGCAACAGGCAGCACCCACGATTTCTCCAGTAAATTCATAAACAACGTTCATATTGGACAAATAATATGAATATAACGAAAGGTTTTTTGGAAAATTACAGCGTTTGCTTTGAAATCTAGTTTCTGTTCGACTTTAAATTAGGTAGTCTAAAACACAATGTAAAAGTAATTCTCTGCTTCAGTACGAGCCTCGAAATAACTTGGAAGATTTTTATCTTTTGGTGTGGTTAACTCTCTTTACGTGGGCATTTGGGTTATCGCCAATTTAAAACTCCGAAATACTATTTTAATAGTTTGTAGTTTCCACTAATTCAGCTCAACCTCTCGCGTTAAATATATATTTGGTATACATGAATTGTCTTAATTTTTAAAGATAATTCTATGTAATTTTAAAGATGTCTACCCTCAAACGTATATTCTCCTCGTCTTTATTGAAATTCCCGTAACCATTCATGACTACCTGTTTACTTCAATTCTGCTTTGGCTCAGACATTTGCACCTTATATTCTTGTTTTTCACGGCTGTAGATGCAGTTTTGACCGAATATAGAGACGTGAAAATTATCACCCTTCCAGTGCCGGATTTAGGTAGAGACCAAATAGGCCCCGCCCTAGAGCCCTTCGAGTTTACGGAACCGCAGAAGGGGTGCGGTGCTATTTAAGTGTAAGCGTTATTTTGATCTTAACTTTGAGGGTCGAAACTTTCGTATGTTTCTATATTTGCATATTCATAATTGGCTCATCATTCGCCATACCATATTAATGTCCTTTGCCTTATAAAATGTTACATTTCCAACACCCGAGCCCCCTACTGTCTACTTTAATCCATAAGCCCAGCCACATACATACGCTTTAGAAGCCTATGAACGTCTGCAAATATAGTAACTGAACAGCTTTCAATTTTCTACTTGATGTTTCCTTTTAAATTACTGACAATTTGCAATATCAGATAGCTCCATCGCAATCTTGGGCATGGGCGCCTCGAGAGAGGTGCAATGCACCCCTTGACTCATGAAAAAGGGGTGAATCGCAAGAAACTGTAGTCCAACAACATCATTGAATTGGAGTTTTTCTTGGATGCACCTCCCCCCCCGCATATAATTCTAGGGATGCCCATGATCTTGGGACTTAATTAGAAACGCCAAAGCAAAAAAAAAATTTGCCAGAACTCTCTCACATACACGGATCACCTTCTTTTCATCCTTTCAGCCTAGGACGCATAGAAACCTTAATCCCGCACTACACTCGTCGAACAAAATCATACGTCACATTTTATAAATTCGCACTCTAATTATAAATCTTCCTCTCAAGCATCTAATGCCCCAGTTCGTGTGTTGCTTGACATTCCAGTTTTAAGTATCATTGTAAACCATACTCCATAGGTCTCCAAGGCAGCACTTTCCTCGACTGCATTTTTAAAGAAAGAACCAAGTGGAAAGTAGATGATGGAACCCTCTTAATTTTCTAACCTTCTTGCAGCTAACTCTTGGAAGTTCGTAATTAATATGGAACTTACTAAATTCAATATCGTAATCTGTGTCCCCCCCCTCCCCCACAAAGGAAAGTGTTAATTTTTAGTTGGTTGAATCCTTGTGGCGTAAGGACAACAATGGTTATTGTGACAAGATGAAGTCCAAACATGTGAGAAAATGTTTAATACTCGGAAATGCTAATTAATAAGAAACAACAGTATCTCTAGGCAGTGGCGTAGCTAGATATTTTGACTTCCGGGGCGAGTGACTGTCATTGCCGCCCCTCAATGGGGTAACAAAACAAATAAATTTTGTTTTTTAAAGGCTAATAAATTTTGTTTTTTAAGGGCTAATTGCCGCCCCCGAATTGTATCGGCTGGGAGGCGGGGGAGCAAAAAAAACTAAAATTGGGTGGAAAAATATAATGTTGCCTCTGTTCTAAAAAACAATGGGGCTATGTGCCCCCTTTCCCCCGCCAGAGTACGCCTATATATAGGTAATGCTTTACCTCGTACTGCAAACTACAACGAGGAGTAATGATTTTCAATAGTCAAATTTGACAGTATGTGGCGCCATCTATTAGTATAAATACAAATTTCGTCTTGTATTCGATCTGTTTTTATATGTTGAGGTTACATATAATTAAGACTCCTTTCGAAATATTCCCGTTTTTAAAAATGTCGAAAAATTGTGGCTTTACAACTTAGACAGTTAAATTTCCGATCTGGATAGACTGTTATGTTTAAGTCTAATTCCATCGATTTTGTGCAATGTGAACGTTGTCCCAAGGTTGCAGCACACTGTAGGAGCGTCTCCTTTATGCATAGCTCAACACAACAATCCCTGCAAGTAAAAGAACTCACAATAGCTCAGTATTAATTATCAAGCACATGCGCACTAATGCTTCAGAACATTTAATAAGTACAAAATTGTTTTCAATGTTCGTGAATGTTCAAAAGTTTGTATTGTAGATCAGAGAATTTTTAAAATGTTCACCATTTTAATTATGTGCATTATTACTGTAAAATGTGTATTGCAAATCGTCTGCTTCCGTAAGAAATTGATGTTTCAAAAGATGCAATATTTGTTGTCGTTTGAGTTTAAAGGTCTTCTTAAACACAGGCCCTGTATCCAGTTCATCGTATACCGCATACTTAAGTTTCTTATATCATCATGCTGCTTTTTTATGGCCCTTATGTTTATCTCTTCAACGTCAAAGCATCACTACCACCTCTTTATCCTACTAAATGCTTTGACGTTTTATATTCTTTAGATGACATTGGAATAGAAATCGGACCCCGCATAGCATTGATTCGCTACCACTCGGTTTGTAAAAAAATGTCTCTAAAAAATTATAAAAACTCATTTTAAATGATAATAACTACACGAGATCCATCAATACTACCATAAACCAAGGGCGCAGTAGAGCGGCAACTGAAGTGAGGTGGAGGGGCTAAGATTAATTCACTTAATTAATTAATAAATAAATTAATGAATTCCTTGTTTAGTTTCACAAGGTCTGAGGACAGGTCTGTAGCCAGGATGACAGGGTAAGGCACAAGGCACTCTGGGATTGTTCTATATAAATAGTTCTATGGGGCAATTGGGGCCACGCCTCTGCTGGCTCAGGCTTGGCAACAGGCCTGTTTGAGGATGAAGCCTTTTTAAAATAGCCGGTAAAGTTTTTCTTAAGGGGGCCCCAAGTCTCCTTAGAAACACTCTCCCCAATGGTTACTAGCTTACCAGAAGCATTTATTTAGCCACTAAAAACTCATATACGCTCTGTTGATGTTGAAATGGCTCCTATAGTGTCCCATTTCCGAAGAGTACATGTCCAGTATTAAGTGGGGTCTGAATGTATATACAAAGCTTCGGTTTCCCGCTCTTAATCCTACTTGTGATAAAGTAAGAATTCTTCACATGGGCAAACAATTCCGCTTTCATTTTCTGCTCCGTTTTGTCATATTTGTTATAAAGTGCGCACTTTAACTGCTTGATGCAACTTTGTTGTTCTTTTAAAACTGCCACCGAATCATTGTTGCGTGCAGCTGGATCTTTGTGAAGTTACAAGCTGCTTTAAGGGTGGATCCAGAAAATTGTTTCGGTGGGGGGGGCTCACGAGCTTGAAAATCAATTTAAACCTATTGTTGTCGGGTTTTAATTTAGTGTATGTAACTGCAGATTTATTTTCCTCTGCGCCCCCCCCCCTCCCACTCTGTATCTGCCCTTGAGCCAAGATACGTGTCGTTCTGTCTAATAACTAAATGTCACATTGTACTCTACGTATAAAAACACGCTTCGTAGAGTTTACTTTTTGGAATGTTTATTATTAAAGATAAACTCACAATTCAAACTGAGGCTCAATTATACGGAAATCTGTTGTACTTCCACTTGAATGTGAAGTCTTCACGTATCACTGTTCGCATTTCTTGCTTTATCAACCGTCTTTCCTCAAAAATCCCCACTTTCAAATAATTTTAATTTAATTTAAAAGATTATTGTAAACATAAATTATTATTTTTTAAAGGAATATTTTATAAACTGCCCGTCAGAAGAGCATTTTTTTAGTTCCAAGGATTTTTTTTACGTGATTTTAAACAGTTCGTTTTCTTACGTAATGTCCCCATTTAAAAGCAAAACGTACCCATATCCTTATATTTGCCATAATTTTTTCAATACAGAATGCATCGTTATAAATACTTGTACTTGTAAAAATATTATATTGATTTTTTTATATTTATTAAGGCCAGTTATCTACTTAAAGCATAAATTTGATTTCTATGTTCGAGACTTTTAGTATACAGAATTATTAACTATTAAACTAACAAAATACAATAAAATAGTTATTATATACACGTATAACTAAACTCGGAAAGAGGATTCCAAAATATTTTGTAACTAGTGCATTTCACGTGTATAGACAAGATTCTTTAAAAGCTTCTTAAAAGTAAATAAAAAAGTGAGGGACTGTTTCCCAATTAAAACGCCCAATCTTTAGGAAAAAAACTGTGGTATTTTTAAATTACTGTTCGAGCAAAATATGGTATTTTTATTATGGGTATTATATAACCCTGTTTGGAAGGTTAGGCCCTCATATACACCTGTTTCTCAACCCTCATTGTAATTTTCCTCTAGTCCTATGCCTGCTGAAAAAGTTGTGCCTGACAATCTGCTGACATCAGTAGTTGCCTAAAATATAAACAAAGTACGAGCTTCTTCTGTTTAAAGGCCCAAACCAAGATGTACAGTAAGAGCGACGTAATTTATGGAGCTAGTTCAACACTATTTTTTGCAGTATACTTCAGCCATAGCTGATACTCGTCGTTGTAATCATTTTATTATTGTATTTATTATCATTAGGATCGTTATTTTTATTGAAACGCGGTGTTCTATTTGTCGACACATATATTGGAATGTCTGTATTCTGTGATTAACTGTTTCCGTGAAAACGGGTCTAGGAGAACGATGGAGAGGATGTTATCGCCCCTTCGCGAAACTTCCCAGTCGACCTCTGAGCGTCGCCGGAAAACTACCGTCCAGGCGACTGTATAACTCCGCTTGTTCATTTATTTTGCATTTGAACAAATTGTCCCCAGTGCTGGAAATGCACCCCCTCGAACTGTTGTTCTATTTCATACTGAACATGCTTAGATACAAAAAAAATATTTCTTGTTTTTTAATTGTTGGAAGTGGTATATTAATTGTTAAATGAATGAACTTCATTTGCTTTTGTATATGAGGAGTTGAAAACAACAGTGGTATAAGTCACAGAAATGAAATTTTTGAGTTAAGTCCATCCTCTGAGGTTGCCTGTAACACTGGTATATATCCACAGTGTAATTAATCGCCACAGGATGGCGCCACATTACGGTTGGCCAAAACGAAACTGGCGGTTCGTTGGACGCAAACCCTTTCATATCTCATTTTAAGCAAAAATGGACTTGTACCATTGTTGCTTTCGAGACCTCATATGTATAATACTTTTTGAATAGTTAAATATTTCTGAACGATTTAAATTTTAAACATTTTCAGCTAAGAACTTTAAGGTAATCGCTTTAAATATGGATAATCTTCGTATGAAATCATACGTCTAATATATCTACATTACAGTATTCACAAGTAAATAACAATCAAAAAAATAAAAGCCTTTAGAAGATCGTCCATCCTTTAAATCAGAATACGTTCCTTTTCTTGTTGGTTCAAAATATAGCCATCCCTACGAAAAAGGCTTTAATTGGGCTAATATCAATAAAAAGATGTAATAGATGCTTATTTAATTGAAAATACAGTAAAACCTCTGAGTAACGTACAGCTCGCGAGTTTATTATCTGTCCGCTATTTGGGAAGGTTAGGAGATAACAAACGCTGAGACTGGGAATTGGAAAACTGTCCGTTTAATGAAGGTGTCTGCAATTCAGGAGTGTGTCCAGTAAGATTTGACCGTACTATAGTTATCTTTCATTTGTATTTCATTAAATTTTATTTATGTGAAATTGGATTTTATCTGTATTATTCAATTATATTTTACCTATACTCCATTGAAGTTGTATACTTATTTTATTCAGTGTTGTTGATTTACTTGCTTTTTTCAGTTTAAATGAACGTCTTTTCCATTTAATCATTAGCTACCAGTTCGTTAGCTCTTAGCCTAATTGAATACCGTCATTTAATAGAGTGCTGCCGATTTTGTTAAATTCCTTTTGTATTTAATTAAACTGTATTTATATCAGTTAAAATATTTCGTTCAAGCATCATAGAAATATACATATATATATAAAGTCGGACCCGTATGTAACGAGTTTCTGATTTAGCGAGGAAAAGATTGATTAATTTTGTTATAATGTTAAGTGCAATACAATCGCTTAGAGTGCGCAAGACTTTTGCGCTTCCCGAATTTAACGAGGAAAAACGGCTAATCAGCTTTATGTTTCAAAGAAAACATCAGTCTGCTTGTCGCCCAAAAACTTGATGCGATTTTTTGACGCCATTAAAACAGACAGAAAAACGCCCTCGTACTCAGAACAACTTGCAATACGATGTATAATCAATTAATCTTGATATACGATGAATTCGATGTATAATTAATTAATCTTGATGAATACAAAATGTTGTTAACCAACTTTCCTTAGTAAACTGTAAGGAAGGTTGTGAAAATATCCAAAGCTCGTTAATGATAATACGTTCGTTAAATTTTAAGCTAATTGGAAGCCGAATATTATTATATGCACATATGTTACCTTTATAGGCTTTATTTCCAAAATTTGAAATTTTAACTTCCGAAACGGATATTGCAAGGACCAGATATAGTTTCATTAGTCTCATGATCTTTGTTATACACGGGTTCCACTATATATATATATATATAGAGAGAGAGAGAGAGAGAATTTGTGCATCCACTCTTTTTTATAAATTCCCTCGACTCGTTCCTCTGTATGTTAAATCCCGCCTAAATTATATTGTTGAATACCTACTGCTTTAAAAGTGATGTTTTCCCATCGTTACCAAGGATGCCTGTCATATTTATCGGAAAATAAAGTTTGTACATGGCGTCTTTTTGGTTTTTCTAATATTTTCATAATTATTTCACAGATTGAACGTCAAGCCGATATTTCTTCTTGGAACACAAGTGCACGCATTTCGCCAATTTACATCTTCATAAACTCCTTAAGGTAGCTTCTAAAGTTCAAAAACCACAGTTGCAAAAACAATATATCATTTGTCCCCTCAAAAAAAAAATTTATATCCATCGTCTTATCTACCCAATACATGAATTATATTACTCCACGCTTCTTTCCAGACAGACGATTATATATTATAGTCTGTCTGTCACGAGTACTCCCTTGACCGCTACCGTCTGTTTCCATGGGAACGAGCGTTAGTCCATTTTCATTAGAGGGATGATCTGGTGTGAATACATTTTTTCAAGCATCCCCAATTGTAAATAGGTTGGGGCTGGTTTCCACATCAGAGGCGAAAGGAGTCCTTGTAAACGGATAATATACCTTGCATACAATATATATACAACATTTTAAATAATTAATTAAATGTTTTTTTTAATATGCCACAGTTTTTCGATACTCAAAATAGGTCTGTTGGCATAATGAATTGAGAAACGTCATTTGGACACTTTTCGATATTACGATACCTGACGGTGATATTCGATTTCAAGAAAACGTACCACATAAGAAATTAAAGTATAAATATTCGAAATATTTATTGGGATAGATAAAAATATATGACAAATTGCAGGCAGTTGGCCATTTAATCAATAGTCTTCAAGCTTTCTGGTGTATTTCTGAACAACATTATAAAAAATGTTTAACACGTTGCATACATCAAGCTATCCGTTGTTACACGAAGTGCAGTCAAAAGTTTCAGCCAATTCAAACCTGAATAGGTATGTCTATGAGGATATTAATGCAATTCAAAAATTATAGGGTCTCAAACAGCGTTAGAAAATGTTAAGTAATTCTGCATTCCCCAGCCTTTGCTACACCAGTGATGTCTATAAACCAGGTTGTCTACGGATCTGGAAAAGTCGAAGTGTTTTCTAACTGGAAAAGTCAGGAAAATTTAAAATTCGTTGTCATAATAAATAGCTTATTAAAATAATTTTCCTGAAATGTGCTTTTCGTACCACATTGCATACTGAAAATTTTGAAAAACTTATACTTTTGACTAAACTTCTTCCAAAAATTACCCTTTTGCACCAAAACTAATATAATTTATATAAAATTATTAAGCCCGTATATTTCTCAGGAGAAAATGTTTGCCAAATATATAACTACAACTTGAAAAAAAGAAAGTATTTTTAGCTAAACTATGTAATCTGTAAGGGATTTTGCTAATACCAATCTCTTTTCCTTTAAATAGTCATACACACTTTAAATGGAATAGAAGATGAAGCATCAGCTTTGCGATTATATAGTTAAACTCTTTTATAATGAACTCAAAAGGGCCAAAAGAAAATGTAAATATTTGATTAATGCAAGCCTTTACTGGAAATAAATGTATTTTTATTTGTTTTTGTACCTTAAATTCATTATAATTGAGTTATAAATGACTTTGGAGTTTGTGTTAGTGGATTTTATGGTCTTAGAAACTTATTTTTATTACGCAAATTTTAATGCGTTGTGTGTTGTTTACTGTAATTAGCGACTTGAAATCGATTAAGATTTGGTCTGGAAACCTGGAAAAGTCAGGGAAGTTTGAAACAGAATATTGATAGACATGTTCCATTGGTATTCGGGAAGTCGCCACGGTAGCAACTCCGGGAATATACAGGATTAGACTGAATTAAAATAATAAATCAGTAATTCATACATTATTAATAATTCATAAATGAAACGTTACAGGAAAATGTTCAGTAAAATTATACATTTCATTACAAAAATGATATTCAGCTGGATGAGCTACTTCATGGAATAAAAACTTGATCATATAAATTGTCAAAAATAAAATATATTTTTAGGTTGTGCCTTTGTTTTGTTTTTTAAAAAAGTTAATGAAAATTAATTACAAGCGTCGAGACTACTTCTTTTTCCCTATGCTCGAAAATCGAGTTCCTGTGGGACGTTTGACTTTAAACTAATGTAAGAAAAAAATAAAACCCAAGTAAAACCGAAAAAAAAGGAACTATTGTTCATACCGAAAATTTTTTGAGTGAATAAGTAACTACATTCATTCAGCCATTTCATTTTTTCGTTTCAAATTGTTTTAAACAACGAAAAAATAAATAAAACGCAATAGAATATTGAGATCACACTTCTAATAAAGTAAGACCTCTTTTTCCGTACGCCCTATTCATATATTGATGCCGTTATTACAGCCAGATAAAAATTCCCCCACCAAGTAACTCCATGATCCCTTTTTTTTACGATCATCCTTCTTTTACAGACAATTTTTTCTGTTAATGAGTGTTATTGCACATATATATATATCTAAACGAAAGGAATTTGAGCTTACGACTTTTTCAAATAAATTTATAATTTATTTATTAATTACATTCCCTTCAAAGAATAATTTATCATATATTTAGTCCTAGCATGTTTATGATCCCAGATAATAAGCATTCCTGAAATATAATCCCAAGCAAAGAGGGAGGGGGATATATAACCGCAATATTTAAATTATTACAGTGAAATGTATCTATAACGATAAATACATCTATAAGGATATTTTCCGCAGTTGCGATGGGTATAGATTGATTACGCCCTGCCTATAACATACATTTACCTTTTCTCCGTCACTGAAATATCGTTAGAGATAGATTTCACTGCAATGGAAGTGATCTTGTGTTGAAATGTGTTATCTAAAATCAATAAGAAAATGAATAATTAGTAACAAATGTGGACCACGGAATTAGCTTAAGTCCTAAAATAAGTTACAGTCACTATAACTTCTAATTTAGAATCTGAAAAATAGGAATGTAGTTATAAATGTTTGTTCCATTTTCTACAGTCATTAAAAATTTGTATACGGTGTCCAAACTGAGGTCTTATGTAGTTTCACAAATGATAATCGTAAGGCTGAAAAAAAATGGCGGAAATCCGTTTTAATGAAGACGAAAGAGCATTATTCATTTGAAATTGTTACGCATTTCTTTCCTCAGAGATTTCTGAAACATTTCTTCTCTCAAATGGAACTGGTGACAGAATTAAAATTACGTGCTGACGCCTTGGAAAATAATGGCACAATCGTACAATTTTAACTTGGAGTTCTAACATTAATTAATTCTCGTTACGTAAAGAGCATGCTTGAATCATCAGCATCTCTTTGTTTCATTTTTTTAATGACTTTATCATATGTGGCATTCGGGGGGAAAACTTGACAATTAAAAATCCCTAAATGAAGATAAATTATCTGGCCCTTAGCAACTTTAAAACAAACAAAAAAAAGGGAATTTTAGAAAAGGAGAATTCATTTCAAGAAAATTATCCTATCAAGGAATATTCCTACCACATACAAGTCGGAAACTGTTTCGAAAAACAACACGCAAACTGTACTAGGCTAAAGAAATCGTAATAAAGAAAGTGGTATCATATAACCTCAACTACACATTACTCTATTATATAAAGTTAACAAAATCACATTTATATTAGAGATGTCCAACACTAACAACATGCGCAACTAAAATGATTAACTACCAAGACGCCAAACACGAAATTGAAGAAATGTTAAACATGAAAGGTGTTAATATCATACTACTAATCCTCAATATGTCAGCAATCCTCATACTACTAACCAGCAATAGGTCTAATATCAAACGCACAAACTCTCAAATACTTGGAAACAATATGGAACAATGGAAGATGACAACTCTAAACAAATGCCGAGCAGATAAGGAACTTTTAACCAGAAAACCAAAACAAAACCATAGGCTCACGAAAGAAAACTTGATTGAACCTCGTTCAAAAACATGATTTATTCTCTTTGGTCTCCAGCTCTGAGTACAAAGTGCAAGATAACATATATTCTGCTTTCACTAAATGAAGGGAACCGTTGGCTACTGAAACGGTACGTTTTTAAACTTTACACCAGTATCTAGGTAACATTTGCTTTGAAATATTTTGGTAAAATTTTTATAGTGTCTTGTTATGAATATTTGCAGTATAATAAACTTTCAATCGTTCGACTTTGCGTGAGGAATAATCGCGGTAAAATTTGTAAAGTATTCGACTCGAACAGGAAATCCATTTTTGATTAATGTGTACCGTTCATCAGTGGCGCATCCATATTATTCCCAATGAGAGGGCCAGTGGTGCAAGGAATTTTAAGTCGAAAAAAATGGCCAGGGCCTTATCGATTACGGTTTTTTCTTTTTGCTTTTTGTGTTCATTTATCATTATTAAATTACTACTAATTTGACAGTGCAATATACTTAAATGATTAAAAATGGTGGATTTTTTTATACAATTTTACAATGGCCAACCCTTTTCTTCCATAAGGGATCACTGTTTTAATACAACTCCAATTCAAAATATCAGAATAACCAAAAAAGGCATTACACTATCTTATAAAATGCAAGATATCTGTGAAAATAAACAACGGGGAGGAACGACAAAATTAGTAAGCTTTTAGAATAAGCTAACGTATGATATATTGTGCACAGTTGTCTAAAGAATTGATAGAGATTTTATGAAAAATTATTGAAATTTTTCAAAGAATTAAAATATTCCCAGCGCCGATTCAAAATATTAGAATATCTGTAAAATGATGTGATTAGTCAGCATTGATGATGAAATTTGCATAAATGGGGCCACTATAGAGCTAGTACGCTTATAAAGGCTTGTTTGAAAGTCAGCTTTAGTTAGTTGGGGGTTAATAATGAGCAGTACGAAAGATATATCGGACGCTACTGAGACTGCGATTGTGACTTTACGTGATGAGGTACTTAGTAAAAAGATGATTGCCGAAAAAATGAAATGCTTTCAAGAAACTGTGAGTAAAATTTTAAAAGATTATTCTAGAAATCAAAATTTTAAAAATAATCGTGCAAATAGTGGTCGTAAGCGAATAACCATACTAAGACAAGACAGAATGCTGAAATGTATTGTGATTACAAACCGCTTCAGGAGCCTGAGATTCAAAAGTAGAAAGTGGAGAGAACAAAGAATGGGTGCCTCAACATCTAGCACAATGAGACGATTCCATCAACTTTATTTTCAATCAGTGTACCCAGGGCCAAATTATGGCAAGGGCTTGCGGAGCCTGGGCCCCGAGAAAAGAGGGGGGCCCCAAAAAATGTATTTGACAATTTTATTTAACGTGATAAAATAGTAAATTAATGCAAAAAAACGTTTTTTCTTCAGATTTACAATCCGAAACAAATTCAGAGAAATCATAGCTGGTATCTATTAGGCTTTGAGAATTGGATAATAGAAGAGCAGGGTTTTCAAAAAGACGAAATGTGTGTGGAGGGGGGGCGTGTGTGTGTGTGCCAATGCCACACATTATTCGCTACTTTTACCAAAACTTTTACAACTTCAGCTCTGAAAGTGCATCCTTTTATACCCGGCGTTGACGTGAAAGTAGGGTCAAAAAGCATAATCTTACCCAGGGCCTGATCACCGCAAAGGCGTCCAAAGTCAGGGCTTTGGGCCTCGCAATTTTAGGGGCCCCAGAAAATCCAAAATATTACTTTATTTTTATATATAATTTTTTTTACTTTTACCAAATCTTTTCCTAAAAAATTAAAAAAAAGTGCAAGGCAGTAGCATTGTACATTTGTTATTATAGTGTTACCTCCCAATAGGGGACACCCACGAAACAAGATATTTTGTCCCTTAAATGGAGGTGTCCCTTCTTCGGAGGTACATGCGTTGATATATACATATACTACGGATCAGAGTAATCATCCCTTATTTGGAGGAATCCCTTACAATAGGTAACACTAGATTTACCTATCCAACTTATGATGGGACCAATTTTGCAATGTAACCCCCAAATGGGCTCAGCTCTCTACTGAGGGCATTTCCAAATTTTCATGAGAAGGGCCACAAACATGTGCCTGGCCTTAGGCCCCACAAAGGCATGATCGGGCCCTGATCTTACCTAGAGTTTTAAATGAGAATAACGGAGCGTGCATTTTTCAGATATATATCCAATACGTGCGACAGCGGGCCTCCAATATTCATAGTCGCCTCCTGCGTGTGCCCAAAACACAGCCGCTACTTACTTGAAAGCAAAATAGGACCAGAGTGCGGTGATGCAAAGACAGATTGCAATAGGGCATTCAAGATTGGAATAATGTACTTTTTAGCGATGAATCAATGTTTTGCATTTACCACTGTCATCCACATGCGGACCCAGCAGGGAGGTTACAGAGGTCATGACCCCCAAAATATATTTTTTCACTGTAAAAAATTCCAACTTGCATGATAAATGAAGGATGTTATTCCAAGAACATGGCAAATTCTGTCCGTGAACCCCAAAAAATAAAAGTCTGCGTCCGTCACTGCTGTCATCACGGTATCCGTGTTTGGCGTTTCAAGCAAGAAGCTTTTAATACAGATTACTTAAAACGCTCAACGAAGTTTAATAGTTCTATCATAACATTCATTTTTTTATCATAATATTCATTTTTTAGCATTCATTATTTTATCATACATTTGGGAATGTATGAGTACTGAGGGCTTAGGAATGCTGTGTATTTTGACAGGAAGGGTAAATTCCGAAGTATACAAAGAGGTACTTGAGCATTTTATGATTCCATCATCGAAATATCTATTTTAGGATGACTTTATCTTCCATCAAGACTCTGCATTTTGCCATACGTCAAAGGCTATCACTGCTTGGCTTAATGACAATAAGATCAAAGTACTTCCTTGGCAGACCAATTCGCCCGATTTAAACCTCATCGAGAATATGTGAGGTTTAATGGTGAAACGCTTTCAGGCTTTAGCTCAAAAGGACAAAAATAAACAAAGGAAAGTGTGGAATCCGTTTGGACAACTATCAGCGAAGATGACTGAAAAAAATAGTGTATAGTATCCCAAATCGTCTACATAACGTTATTAAATTCAAGAGAGATGCCACTAGTTATTAGTTATTCACAATGTTTTTCGTTTAAATAAATTATGTTATTTTTTGCACGTTATTCTAATTTTTTAAAAATTATTCCAATTTTTAGAATTTTTGGAAAAAAAATCATTGTAAAAAACTTTACAATATCATACTAATTTTTTTTTTATGTTATGCTCATCTACAAAATATGTAGAATATAACAATACACTTTAAAATTCTCAAGTAGTCATTTCTACCAAAATAAATGCAAATCTCAAACCTCTATGTGCTTTATTTTTCATTATTCTAATATTTTGAATTGGAGTTGTAATAGGTTTAAAAATAACCCTATTGTGCAAAACTTGCTTTTGCTTGCCCTCTGTCCACTACTTGATCTACAGAAGCCTTTTTTCCTTTTGCGACCTTTAAAAACACATCACTTTGGAACTGAATCTTTATGATAGAGAAATGCTGTATGGTAGCTCAACTACTCTAAGGTCTTTTCCCAGTCATTAAAGTCATTTGAAACAAGTTCATCTGTGGCTTGTGTCGATCTTAAACCGACTTCATGGGGTGAAAAGAGAACACACAAAATTTGCTATAGGCACTGTCTTCTGCCTTTGGGCAAGCAAGATAACCAGGAGGGCGACCGCCCCCTTGTCCCTAGATACGCTACTGGTTGCAAGGCTAGAGATTTCTTTAGAATATGAATGAAGAATAAACTATTTGCTTAAGAGAGATTATGGATGTGTAGTCCGTAGAAAAATGTGCTTAATTTATGCAAGTGACAAAGACAGAGGTTTAAAGTGGAATTTCTTAGAAGGGAAAAATTTATTTGAAACGTCATTAAGAAAAACCCCTTTTCTCAATTTTAGAATAGCTTTCGTTACGTTTAAAATTCGACGTAAGTATTGGCATGGCGCATAAGAAGATTCTTTATTTTTCAACGTTGAAAAATAAGATATGGCCTTTTTCCTTCAAGTTATTACGGGAGAATTAATACTTAAATCGTGAATTTTAGGTGCTATTAAAATGGATTTAAAATAAAATATTTTTCTCAAAAATGAAAATGTACATCGCGTTCTTAAAAATATGAATGATAAATGGACTGTTGGCTTAAAAGAGATAGTTATGGGTATGTAACCTGTACAAAAATATGTTTTAACGTCTATAAGTGATATAAAAGACAGAGGTTTGAAGCCAAATTTCTTAAGAGGGGGATAAATGGATTTTAAACGTTATTGAGAAAGATCTTTTTTCTTAGTTGTAGAATAATTTTCCTTCTGTTAAAAATTCCGAGTTAAATATTCCCATGGTATATAAACAATTCTTCATTTTTTAAGGTTGACAGACGAGATGTAGCCTTTGTTTTTGAAGTTATTAGGGGAGAGTTGGTATTTCAATCGTATATGTTAGATACTCTTAAACGTGTATTTAAAATATGAAATACTCGTACAAATGTGAAAAGAAGTATGCATCGCATTAAAAAAAATACGATCTACTTAAGGCGATTTACGGTTTCGAAATCCGATAGTGGTGAAAAAAAAGGATGTACATGCACAAGAACTCGGACCCAGGACCATGTGGTCCAAATTAGGATAAAGGTGACTGCAATACCAGAGATTTGTTAAAAAAATTAATTATAAATTAATTATTTGCTTAAAGATATTGTTATAGGTGTGTAGGCTGCTGAATAATGTGCTTTAATTTATGCAAATGACATAAAAGACAAAGATTTGAAGTGGAAATTCTTAGTAGAGAAAACTGGATATGAAACGCTATCAAGTAAGGTTTTTTCCTTAGTTTCAGAACAGCAGTCCTTCTGTTGAGTACCATTTAGAAGCTGCATAAGAATCACTGGCGTACGCAGGGGAGTGTTTATGAGGATTGCAAACCACCCATTGCAATGAAATTTTGTATATTTAACATAGGAATATATGAGTTGTAGCTCTTTAACCCCATTGAGCCTATAGCTCCCCTTGTGAAACTTTCTACGTACACCTATGATAACATTATGAAATTATGAAAAGTGTGACGTCACATGCAAAAGTCAATTGACAAAATGCTCTGTCAAAATATGCAAGGGCCGCTAAAACTGATTTCTTGGAATTTGTGCAACACACTTTTAGTGACCCTAAATTTTGACTGCTCTATGCAACATTCAGATCGCCCCTCCTAAACACGGCCCTGAAAATATGCATCGCGTTTAGATAAGTACCATCTATTTGATGCAATTTACGTCTTGGAAAACGGATAAAGATTGAAAAAAAAAAAAAAGCGGCTTGCCACGAACCCTAGAATTTGTTGTCCGCATAGGCATATGTATAAGGGAGGGGGGGGATTACAGATCTGCAACTCTATATATTCATATGTGTATATAAAAAATTTAATCGCAATGGAGGTTACGGCCCCTATCAACATCCAACTGCGTACACCAGTGCCTTTAAGGAAGGAGAAAAACATCATTAAACAGAAAAAGATGCTGATCGCAATATATGTAATTTTATGAAGTATTTATCGAATTAGACTGACGTTATTAAGAGCAAGTAATTATTATTAATTATGCAGGTTTTGAATCAGAAGGTTGGTGCATACTTCGGCGCTGTATGCCCAAAGGAGAAATTGGTGTAGATATTTTGACGGTGCGTAGTCTATTTTGATTGCACAATTTGACAACACTGATCAGCTGTGGTTTTCTGGGATAAATATTTGCAAGAAGAAGGAGAAGAATTTCGGAGTGTGTGTTTTGTGTGTAAAATTACCCGTTAAAAATGATTTCGTTATGAAAATCAGTTGATACCTGAATTTCACATTTTTAATTCTGAGGGGCCTTAAATTAAAGTATTACAATGTCGAAGAAAACCTCGATTTTTCAGCAAGTTACTAATGCACCGTATGGTTACACAAATTCATTTAAACTTTTCGATGCCGCAAAAAGTAAGATTGTACTTTTCAATGAGTATCAGTGGTGTGCGCAGGCGGGAGTGATAGCCCCAGGCCTGTAGCCAGGATGAAGGGGCACGACAAAGGACATATGGAGCACAAAGCTCCCGGGATTGTTTTCTCTCTCTCTATATATATCAGGGTTGGCAAGGTTTTGGACACTACAGTAAAATCCATGGTATTTACCGTCCTGTCCAAAACCTCATTATGTTAAACTTTGTAAAAATAAACACTAATATAAATAACCATATGTAAAAACATTAAAATTGAAAAGTGAATTATGTACACCAGTTATATTAATTGATTTTATATTACCAGGTCCAACATATGG
Source organism: Dysdera silvatica (assembly GCA_006491805.2). Taxonomy (NCBI): domain Eukaryota; kingdom Metazoa; phylum Arthropoda; class Arachnida; order Araneae; family Dysderidae; genus Dysdera; species Dysdera silvatica. Next base: position 129,480,288 of record QLNU02015003.1, on the reverse strand, counting down.
ATGCAGAATGTATCGTGTTATTGTTAGATTTTTCATATATACAGTCATATAATAATAATATATGTTTACATACAAAAGGTTAAACACTGGTAAAATAGCAATGAAAAGTATCAAAATGTATTAAATACAAACATGGGGCCTGGCCCAGGCTCGGCTACAGGCCTGGATAGCCCCTATTAAATTTTGATTTCTGAAAACTACAGTATCGTGCATAGGCGTAGAGTTATAAGTGCTCCCAATAATTTAGAAATAAATTGTAATTGTACATATACTGTAATATGTAAAATATGCGTTTGTCCTCTGCCCCAATAATTTTAAAACTCTACGTTGATGATATCGTATATAAAATATGTATATATTAACATAACTAAAGAGGTGGTTTAGCTATCTCTATAAAAAATGTAAATGCTAACTATGTTAATAAATACGATATGTATTTTAAAATCATAGCTTTACAACCCACCCATATAAATTTTCTGCGTATGTTGTGATATATATAGATCGGCTAAGTGGGAGGAGGGGGCGAGGGCTTAATTCTCCCTAAAAATGATTAATAGCCCTATAAAAATTATGCAAATTACAAATGATCACAGTTTGTGGGACATTGAAGTGGGATTATATATATATATAGCCCCTTCTGCGCCTCAGGACTTGTTGTTCTAATGGATATATAATCTATTTCTCAATTCTAAGTTTTTCTTACTGTATTTTTAATGACATTAATGATGAGCAATGTAATTTACTGAGGTTATGAAAATAATTCACTATAAATTCCTACAACTGTAATTCCATTTAGTCATTTCGAAAATAATATAATAAGAATGATAAAAAAAAGCAATGCAAAATTTTTCAAACAAACTTCCATAAAATTGCAAATGTTTTATCAAAATTATTTTAAGGTTGTTACACATAATTCTGAAATTCATTTTTAACTTTCACATATACCATATATCACTTGATAGAATTGAAGCTAAAACTGTTTTATTAAATGTTACGTTCTCGGTATTTGAAAATTAAAGTAGTTACCTTCTTTATCAAATTAGTTATTAATTTGCAAAAACACACTATATAATTAAGTATCAACAATGGAAAACAAATTCAGTTATTTATAAAAATTTCGGTGAAACTTCATGGTTAGTCATACGCTTTCTCTCTGCTCCTAAAATTTTTTGAAAATTGCAGTAGATCAGCTTGTGACGTCATTCTTAGATGTCTCTTCTGTACCATCGTCATACTCTCTCCAATCCTCAAGGCAGAATGTTTTGCAACGTTCTGCAACAAGCCTTCAGCTGATCAAAAATGTTCTGCAGGAGATGCATGTATGTATATATATGTATTATATACAATTTTAAATTCTATAAAACATAAATTCCTTTTTTAATAGAAATGCAGAAAACATTTGGACTGATTTTTTTATTTATTTATTTAAGAATTTATTTCTGTATTTATTAAGAAAAAAAAAGTATCCATCCCGTAATTGTTCTGCAGTGAAGTTGTTTGTTCTGCGACGTGCGTCACACTATTTAGCGCGTTCTGCTTTGAGGTCTTGGCGCTAGTGCACAAGATGTCCCCTAGTGCTTTTTAATGGGAATGTTTCCAAAATACATGGCAGTTGTAACACTGGCTTGTGCCTTTTGTTTACATCATATTAACAAGATGGATATCTTGATTCAGCGGTTAAAAAAAAAGGAGTTACCAACCTTATACCGCCATATAAACTCCGCAAAGTAAGAGTCGAATAGTTTCTCATTGGCGACTATGGCTTTTCCTTACTTCTTTCCCTTCCTTCCCCTCCTCTCCATCCCTTCCTTCCTGGCCTCTTAGTCCCTTTCATTTCCTTGCTTCTTCATCCCTTCCTTCCACGCCTCTTTGTCCCTTTCCTTCCCTGTCCGCTCTCTTCCTTTCCCCCTCCCCTATCATGCACATTCTCAATTTTTGGTAACGGCACTGAAAAGTGTCATTCAAACAAGGCTTAGCCCACGATCTCATATCTGGACGAAATTAATCCTCCTTTTATAACCCACTCCAGCACATGTCGTTTCTCTTTCAACCGTAATTCCACAAGAAAAGAAGACACCGATTGTTCAAATATGATACAATTCCCTGCAACGAGCAAAACATAGCCAAAAGAACAGCAAATCGCATGAAAATGTCCTTACTGTCTCAGAAGAGAATGTACATGTGATGTCATGAGCCGATCTACAACTATTTTTGATTCTTTTCAATAGGAAAAAAGTACTAGGGGACATGTTCTGCACTGTCTCTGTGGTCTCTAATGTCATACTTTACACATCCCTTTTGAGTTTTTAACTTCATTTTCATGTTTCTCAATGCTGCTTTTTCCATTGCAGTGAAATTATATCAGAAATACTTTTGTAATTTGTTTCTAGTTGCGTTTTTAATTAAGAAGTTGCAGGTTTTTAGGGATTCGATTACGTCATTTTGATTTGTCGTTTTGTGCGTTCACTTTATTTCCGGCCACTGTGATTGTATACAAATGAACTACCTATTTGTATTATACCTTTTGGCTACTTAATTAGACATAAAGCAGAGACATTAATGAGTTTTATTGTTTTTGATTAAAAACAATAACCACAGAGCTGGCAATTCCTCTCCCCCTCGTGTAACTGTATCTCGTACCCTTTCGGTTACTTACACATGACACTGATATTCAGACATTCATGTTTTTTTTTATTGTTATTTATTAAAAACAACCACAAAGCTAGTGAGGCCTCTCTTCCGCCATTTATTTTCTAGTATGAATTTGTAAAAAATAAATACTAACCTTAAAAATAAATACACAAAAACATCGTCAACAACATTTCCAACTTGGCGGAAGTTGACTTAGCACTTTGCCAATCGGTTTTGGCAACATTGCAAAAAAAAAAGGAGAAAAAAGCTGTGTGACAAACCATGCACTTTCACCAAATTTTCTTTCTATGGATTTTCTTTCTCTCTTCTGGATTTTTTTTATTCAAAGTCGTCAATTACATCAACAAGCAAGATCTGCCTCCATGGCAAGAGTGGTTACTGCACACAGTGTTATTTGTTCCATGGTTGACCTGTTTTAACTTTTAATTCTTTTTAAACATTGAAAGATCTCTCAGCTCCTGCCACTGACACCGGAAGCATACTGAATAATCTAATGGTTATACACATATATGGGTACAAAGAATCAAGTTTCAAGCTTCTTAATTTGTTCAACAACTGGAGGTGTTTTAGATGCTTTGGCCCCAAACTTAAGTGATGGATTGATTCCAGATGGATCAGTCAGTTCGTCATTATGAGAGGAGAAGAGTGCAAGCTTATGAGTCAAAGGAGCTGTTCTGCGATTGACAGATATTTTATTTTTCTGTGGGGCCTGTATGCTAAAAAACTTCACAAACTTTCATTAGGTCTGGGCCACTGGGTAATTTCCCCCTCTGTTTTCCCCCCATCATCAGGCCTGTCCCATATTTCTCCAATATAAATACCCTGGCCTGCAAAAGGGTTGCTGGTATCTAACTGGAAGGAGACCCACACGCTGAACGTATGTGACGATGTGTGGAACCGGCCAGGCCAGTAACCTAGTGTCCTACCCCGCCTTCAAGTGGTGCAGGCTGAGCTTTCTATTTATGTGGCAAATTAATATTTGCTGCACGGATAGAAAGGCGGAAGGGGAGGGCTAATTCACCAACCCGTCTAGCCAGCGTGGTGAAATTATGGCTAATTCCTCCATTATGTTGACACACCAGAAACCATGGCCCCTAGTCTCCAGGTGCTGGAGTGCTCCTGATCAAGGCAGCGGTCAGTGTGGCATGAAAGCAGGGGGTGCTAAGAATCACTGGAATGGCCCAGGCTGCCGTTTGTTATTGACCTTGGCAACGTATAATGGACGATCCCTTGCTTCTGAAGCAAAACTTCAGGAATTGGAAGAAGAACTTGACAAGATCAAATGGGACATTGTAGGACTCAGTGAAGTTAGAAGAAAAGGTGAAGAGTTGGTGGAACTTAAAAGTGGACATTTGTTTTATTATAGAGGAACGGAAACTGGAAGAACAAGTGGTGTTGGCTTCTTAATCAACAAAAGAATTAAAGACTGTCTTCTGGAAGTTGAAAGTACATCAGATCGAGCAGCGAGGCTCGTTGTTCAACTAACCCAGCGATACCAACTTCAAATAGTACAGGTATATGCACCAACATCAAGCCATACCGACGAAGAGGTTGAAGAATTTTATGAAGAAATCAAAGAGTTACACACCAAAGGGAAACAACATATCAAGCTCATCATGGGGGATTTCAATGCAAGAATTGGACAACAGGAACAAGGAGAGACATCGGTTGGTAAATACGGATATGGGGAAAGGAATGAACGTGGCGATCAACTCATCGAATTTGCAGAAGCTGAAAACCTTAGCATCATGAATTCATTTTTTAAGAAGAAACCGCAAAGAAAATGGACATGGAAACACCCAAATGGGGGAACTAGTGAAATTGACTATATCCTGGCAAACAAGAAATCAATTATTGAAGATTGCAGTGTACTGAACAGATTTAATACTGGAAGTGATCATCGAATGGTGATATGCACTTAACAGTAAATAAGAGTAGGGGCTCAGGATAGACTTGTGTGGAAAGCATTTGGAGAGACCTTCATCCAGCAGTGGATAGATAATGGTTGAATATGATGATGATAAATCCACTAGGAAAATAAAGCATTCAACAATCAATAAAATAAAATGCCAGTGAACTTTTTCTGTTCATTGCTGAAGATAAGAGTATAAATCTGTACATATGGTCTCATCTGGTCTGTCTGGCACAGAATGACCCTTGTTGTCTTGAGCCATAAATATGCAACCAACCTGAAGGTAGGAGTAGACCTTTGATCATTTTCTCACTATATTCAACTGTTCATAGGTTTTCCAGAAATTTTCCACATTTAACTCTAAAGGAGATCTAGGTTGGGAAGTAACAATCCATTAATTGAAAATCCTAAAATTGCAATTATTTTCCCAACAACGCACCGTAATAAAGGTATCGGGAATTCAGCTTTTTTTTTTCATATTTTGTGTTTTCTTTTAGTCAGACTTTCCAGGGCATGTTCTGTCTGATCAGTGTGTGTGTTGCTGATTGTATTAGCAAGGAATGTACAAGGTCTGTCCGGAAAGTAATGTCATACATTTTGTGAAGCGGCTATTTACAGAGCCCTCTATCATCCACCAGGATCGATGATGGTGTAAGTCAACTACCGAGCGAGTGCTTGCTAATGTACAGATATTATTATTCCTATTGTTATGTAAATAAGTGGATTTTTTTCCATACTTTTAGACTTGGTGATATTACTTTCCAGACAAACCTTGTAGTATAAATCCCTAAAAGAGGGTGTTGAAAAATATGACCATTGCTCTCATCTTTGAAGCATTTTTTTTAACAATTGTCATGCTAATTAAAAAATAGGAAACAGTAAGCAATGTAGACTTCAATTTAGAACATTTAAAGAGAGAGAGAGAAATGTGGAAATATTCTACGGTGTTCACTCCTGAAGAAGGGTGGACTTTTATCACCCGAAACGCATAGATTGAATTCAATCTTGCCATAAATACGCTTTTAAAACGTTTTTTGTCTCTCATTTAGAGAGAGATGTATCAGTAAAATGTTTAGATGAGGGAGAAAACCGTGTGGGGATAATATTAGCCCCGATCCATCGTAATTAATTTTAAAAAGGTGACCTTTTGTGAAAGCAATTAGGATATTCAACAAAATTACACTTTAGTAGACGCACATATATAAAAAGTGGTTTATTTTTTTGTTGCCGTTTTATGTGGTAAGATTTAGCAGATGGAGATTGTGTTCAGTAAACTAAGGTTACAAACTATCTACCAACTGTGTCAATAAAAGGAGTGTCATCTTGTTTTAATTCAAAGCTGAAATAGTCAGGCCTGCTTATATTGAACGGAAGTTTTTCTGTATCCCTTGAACTTTGTAATATTCATCAGTCAATATGGATATATCAGAGTTAATGTATATTGAATCTTTTTATGACTGCCTTCAGCTTTGTTATAAACTGGTTTTACTGTATACATATAACACATAACGTACAATGTCCCTGTTGTACATAGCATTATGCAATTAATATAATTCATATAAATTTAGATGCTTGGAAATTGGAAATTTCTGGTTTGTTTGTTTGTTTTTTTGTTTGTTTTTTTTTTAAAAAGATATATGCAGTTTTCTGTCTTTAGTAACGTATTATTAACGAATAATTTTTAATAACATCATAATAATAATATGTATTGGCTATGTAATAGAGCGATCAATCACCATATAAAGAATTTAGTCATTTTTTTAATTTTACACCTTTATTAATATCTATTGCATTCATTGATTGATTTTTTTTTAATTTTCAGATAGTAAGGACATTATTCAAAGACTTCGTCTACAGGTGAAAATCCCTGCACACAATGGATGTGTAAGTGCTGATTATTGTTTAATTTTGATTTAAAAAAATTTTTTTTTTAATCATAGTGCATTAATTATTTCCAAAGAAATATATGTAACATGTGCAGTTGTTTAATATTTCTGATTTTGTTCTTAAATACTGGTTTCTGTTGTTAAAATCTTACAATCAAAATCACACCACTTGCTTCAATATATTGAATGCTAATGACTTCTTACATTGATAAAAACGTTTCTATGGATGTTTGCTTTGATTAAATTATATACTTGTTTATTTACAATCAATTATTATTTAACTACATACTTATTTTAAACTGTGACATAACTACCCCCTGCTTTTCAGCACTTAACAAAACAACTGCCCAGAAATTATGGGTCAGATGCGATACGCAAGATGCCTAAACTAGCCATATTGAACAGATTTGTTTGGGAGGACCTTAAAACTATCTTTGATTCTGAAAATATCAAGGGAATTGGGCCAAAGGTGAAGCTCCACCTTTGAAGAGGAGAAACAGAACAGTCTATGGTAGTTGCAATGCCAGATTATTGCATAGACAAGAAAGACAAATGTCTGGAGCCTACTTTTTTAGATGCAAGGTGAAGACCCAACGCTACTTCAAAATTGTCAATAATCAGACCTTAGTAGGACAATAATTTTATTGCAAGGAGAATTTCCATGACAATTTCGATGAATTTTAGAGCTTTTTGTATGTTCGTTGTATGTAAATATGCTATTTGTAAAGATTTTGTAAAAAAAAAATTACATAACGGATATAGCGAGTATATTCATTTGATTCTAAGACTCATGTTGTTAACTGGATGTTAACATGTTATTAACTTACTGTGTTTAACTGGAAGACTCGCATATATATATGCCAGTTTTCCAGTTAAACACAAGTAAATTGGAGATGAGCAGAAACTATTCTACCTGCCTATTCTTTAAAGCTTTGCGATGGTACAGTTGTAACTGTAGGTGTAGTGGGGCAGGAATGCATCGGAACGTAATTCCCACACCTGTTTTTAACTGGAACGATTGTTCCCACACACAAAAAATTAGATCGTTTTTGTATTAATTGCTGTTAGGGAAAACATGTCCTAAGACATTCTGGTCATTTAAAAAAAAGTCACCATAAGATTGCAACACTAACATCAATAAAAAGGTTATTTCCCCATCCAAAAGAACACATTTAAACTCGCATTTTAAAAGGCCAGAAACAAACTTTCAACACAAAACCAAAAAATATTTAAAAAATTAAGAAATTAATAAAATTAAGAAACTGTTTTAAAAAGACTAAAAATCAGTGTACAACGATAAACAAGATTAATAAAAAAAAAATTAGGTGGCTTCTTCACTGCCCCTTGGAAATCTGAAGCAGTGCCCCCCCCCCCATTAATTATTATGAGGTCACTCGAAGCATTCCCACAATTTTTAATTTTACACCTACGGCACTGGTGGTAACATGTCCGTCTAGCTTGCCATCATAGGTGTAATTTGGCGGGGGCAAGAGGGGTAACGTGCCATCCCAGGTTTGGTTTTTTTTGTAGTAAGAGCAAAAGTATATTTTTGCCCCCTCACTTTTGGGGCTTTTTTTTTCAACTTTTGCTCATAATCAGTATTATCGCTGCTATTTTTGTGATAATACTTAACTTCCCCATGTCTCTTTAAAAGCGAAAGAGCAAATCTTCTGATCCTACAATAGTATACACCTCCATTCTATCCCTCTATAATGTTTACAATTGAAAAGCTTGGCACCACACTATGCAGATGTAGTTTTTCGTAACGATTTAAGGACAGACAAAAGGTTGATGTTTAGATAATACAAAAAAATGTGAAGCATTATATCCTTCAAATCACAACAAAAAAATCACGAGGTGGTTAATCAGCACACCGTCATACAGGCTGCCAGAATAATCCTCCGAAGGTAAATGAGAAATACAATCTACATCTCAAATCATTCAGTTGAAGCAAAATAGCGAGTTGTAACTGACCATTGGCAGTTTATAAGGCTCTGGCAGTCTTAAAACCAACTATTTTTTTCAAGATGGCGAAAGGAGCTTACCACCTGAGTGTGTTCCAAATGTATGCAAGAAGGATGATGCAAGCATAGATGTAATTTGTGGGGGAGGCATATGCTCCTCCAGTTTTTTTAGAGCATGAGCAAAATTATATTTTTACCCCACAATTTTGGGGCCTTTTTATACTCAAGTTTTGCCCCCTCCCCAGTTTAAACTCCCAAGTTATGCCTATGTTTGCCATTAACCTTAAATTCAACTCCTGGTGGTGGAAAACAAAAAACAATGCTTACCAACTGACTATAGTCTGACCTTACGAGGTTTGGATTCCTCAGAAAACTGTAGGTCCTAATGCAACAAGACCTTTGTTGTTCTTGTGCTATAAAATGAACCATTCTTTAAAAAAGAATACATTCTTTGGACCCATTCTCATTTGCACTTTGAAAAAGGAGAATTTTTTGAAGTCTTTCACTGAATAAGAATGGGGATGAGATCGCATTCTCTTTAAGGAATGGATTTTCTTTTGAGTCATTCTCGTCACAATCCATCTAGTTATTTCAATGTACTTTGCTTATTAAAAATTTGTAAGCATTTTTCATTTCGAAACTAACTTCGGGTAACTAGCCTTTTATGAGAAGGTACTGATGATTTTATTTCTCGCAATGGATTCTTGCTGAAAGGTATTGTATTGTAATAGTAATTTTGTATTATCAAATGCTTCCTCACACCCAAAGTGCCACTTACTTACTGTGTTAGTTATTTTTGCATGTATTTGTTTCTTAGGTTCAATACTCACTTGTGTTTTAATCGTAGGTGAATTCCATTTGTTGGAATGAATCGGGAAAACTCCTCCTATCTGGGTCAGATGATAAGCATCTGTCCATTACAGATGCTTATTCTCATTTGGTAATAACATATTCAATGTTTTCTATTGATTTTTCTAAGTATGGATGTTGTTTTTGGGAGTTAAAACTTATTTTTAGAGTATAAAAATGGAGAATGTATTTTGTTTTCGAGACTCTGGTGGTGGGCCCTCTGTCATAATAGACATTGCAGGAAAAACAGAAATATAATTCATGTCATAAACCTAAACCCCAACCAAAACTTAACAGCTCATGGTCACAGTATAGATGTCACCACTGAATGTTTGGGTGAGGGGGTTACAGAAAATACGAAGTTAGCAGTTGGCTGAGATCAATCCACGAGAGCCGAGTTGAAAATTTGAAGAGGGAAAACGAAGACTTTTTGTAGAATTGCCCATCTGAATGTACGTGAAAGTGTCTTTCTTCCAAATTAGTACTTGTTTTAATGTTGAAGGGAATTGTAAATACGTTTTTGTGAAAAAATAAATTAGTAGTGATTGCAGTGTATATTTTACATTGTGAAATCATTTAGTATCAAGAAGTTATTTTTCAGTGACAAACTAAGCGTAATTGGATTACTGCATTATTAAAAAGTTTTGTAAGTACCATTTTGAGTTTGATAAATAGCAGTGAAGAATATACAGAAACCAGTATAACTCACCCGTTTTAAGAATTGATAATCTGCGGTTAATTATATAAAAGAAGGTTTCTGATACCAGGTTTAACTTTCAGTGATGTCATTCAGTCATACCATAGTTCTGCTCACCGTATTTCAGTGTTTAATTTCCTTCGTAACAGGAGTTTGGATTCCTCGGCAAATGATAGGCCCTGACCCAGAATGACCTCCACCTTTCTTGTGCTATAAATGGGAGATTTTGTTTTTGGGAGCGTGCCCCAGATGTTGTGCATAAATGTCATGGTTTGGAATCATGCTATCAATTCTATCCTAAATGAATCGTGTCACAATCTTAGAGTACAAAATGTGCAATTATATGATACACATACAGTGTTTTGAAAAAATAAAACTTTGTAGAATGAATTATGAACTTCGAAAATTCTAAATTATTAAAGATTTTTTCCCTCAATCGAAAGTATTTAGCCCTTATTATTTTACTAAATTGAATTTACTTATAATCTAAAGCAGTGGTTCCCAACTCAATTTAAGCCGCGGACCACTTTTCCACTTCAATTGTACCCGCGGACCACTTTGAAAAATTCTCACGAGTTGGCTGCAAGACCTTAATAAAAAAGGGAACTGGGTCTTTTTTGGGGAAAATGTGTTTGTACAATCGTTCTTTGGTAAAAAAAAAAAAAGAAATAAACAGAAAAAGAAATAATAAAATCTAATAATAATACAGTCAAACCTCGTTAAGACGAACATGCTTAAAACGAATTATTTTTAATATGAACCGTTTGCTGAAGTTCCGCCTGATTGTAAAATACTACAAATATGCAATCAATTTCATTTTTATAATTAATTTTAATATTTAGTTTTTTAATTATTTTTTTAAAATAATGACCTGTCTCGCGGACCACCAGTTGGGAACCACTGATCTAAAGTAACGAAACCCAATAGCTTCTTCCAACAAGTAAAAGTTTTAAAATGTTTTAGCAGTGCGTGTATGTGTTTAACAAAAATTTTTTTTTATTTGTCACTTCCTCTCACTTCTTGACCTACGGTTGCTTAATGACACGTTCATATCTATTCCAGTGCTTCTTAACAGATGCCATATGGCCCTCTTGTGGGCCATGGTGAAATTTTGGGGGCCCATGGGCTGAAATCGCGAAATTAGAGACCCCATAAATAGCTGACTTACAAAATAAAATTACGAATATAAAGAAGTAGTAACATCAAAGCAATATTAAAATATTTAGTAATTGGGTATTGATTGCTTTATTAGTAACCACCTTGATATTATGAGGAGAGGCGATCTTCAATTGTCTGTAACAAAGCTGCGGCCAGATATGCAAAAACTTGCTGGCCTTGTGGTGGTGCAGTGTAGTTCACCTAGTCTTTCATTAATCCGGGTTCGACTCCCAGCAGTGCAAAAAGAACGCTTACTCAGAGATCTCATAAAGATCGCACTGCTCACTGTAGTCCGGGGTTTGGTTCCCCAGGCCTTAAGAGGTTCGGATTCCTCGGAAAACTGTAGGTCCAGAGGTTTGGATTCCTCGGAAAACAGTAGGTCGCTGCACAGCATGACCACTGTAGACCTTGAGCCGTAAAACCACAAACAAACAAACTGTTCTTATCAGTTACAAGGATTTCACTAAATTAAGGGACAATATTGTAATATTTGATTATAAAATACTTTTATTGTTAATATTTCTTTTATAATAAAAAATGTTTATGGGAGTACATTGATTTGAAATATTATATTTATTAAATTAAAAAATACATGGGGGGGGGGCATGGTCATGCACGTGAAGCTTGAAAGGGAGCTCTAACCAGAAAAAGGGTTAAAAAACACTGGTTGATGATTCCAATAACTCAGCTTTGATTCCGATGATACTGTAAAATGCATGCTTTTTATTCCTTGCAAAACTGTTGGTCCTGGTATGACATGATCTTAGCTCTCATTGTACTGCAAGAAAAAAAATAAACCAGGAGTATTAATTGGTAATGTTTTTCCAAAATATTAATCGATTTTCTGAATTGTATAAAAAAATTTGCAACTAGTTTTCTGAAATTCTGATAATTTTTATCAGCATCTCGCACTCTTGTGATGAAAATGTTATGACTCAAAAAATCCCAATCTTCAGAAAATGCAAAAAACTGTTTCTGGTTGAATTGAGGGATGTTGTGTTCATCTAATGACATGTGCCAACTAGCAGAAACCCAAATAACTTATGACCTAACATTTTGCATGGCAAAATGCAGCACTGTTTTCTACATCTGCTGGTAACGTTAAATTATTGTCATTGAATTTTGAGTTGTAACACTTTCGTTGCAAGGGTGTGATATAACAACAAAAGTTTTGTCAACCAGTTCTTACTTTTGAAAATATTTCAACTTTTTTGTTATAAACATTTCCAGCCCACCAATGGTCTTTATCCTTATTTATTTATTTAGTTATTTATTTATTTTTCAGATTTTGTCCTATATCCAGACTGGCCATAGATCTAATATATTTAGTGCTAAATTTCTTCCGAGCATGTCTGACCACAAAGTAAGGTTATCTTTTTTTTTTAATGTTCAAACGCTTTTTGCACATTTTTTAAGTGAATTGGTGGAACTTGAGAGTTCAGTTTTCCATTCCAGGTAGTGTCTTGCTCGGGAGATGGTGTGATCATTTACTCAGATTTGGAGGTTCCTGAAACGAGCATTCAAAACAAGTTCAATTGCCATTATGGCACTGCATATGAGATCATGACAATACCAAATGATCCCAACACGTTCCTGTCATGTGGTGAAGATGGCATGGTTCGATGGTTTGATTTACGAACCAAAACGAGTTGTGCGAAAGATAACTGCAAAGAGGTACTCATTCTAAATCTTTCTTTTCGTGTATTTAATTTGTTCTTTGCAATTTTTATAAAAAAAAAAAAATGGCCTATATTGCTGAATAAATATGCAGTGGCTGCAATGCACGAATATCATATGGTAATCATGTAGTCAAATGTTTATGTAAGTTAAATGAATCTCAGAAATTTGTGGAAAAGTGGATCATGGCACTGTAAGGTTGTGGAGTCCCTACTTTAATCAACATACACTTTATAAAAAATTAAAATACCATCACGGACCATTCCATTTTGAAAGGGATGAAATGCACACTTCTCTGCTGTTCCTGATATTCTGGCCCTGCCGTGGCGCAGTGTTGTAGTAACAAGTTTGTCACCTCAAGGCCAGAAGTGGCACAGTATCGTGTGCCGTTACTCCTAATTCGACTCCCAACAGTGCAAAGAACGCTTACTCAGAGATCTCATAAAGATCGCACTGCTCACTGTAGTCCGAGGTTTGGTTCCCTAGGCCTTAAGAGGTTCGGATTCCTCGGAAAACAGTAGGTCCCGGCGCAGCATGACCACTGTAGTCCTTGAGCCGTAAAACCACAAATAATCCTAATCCTCTTTCAAAAAGAGTTTTCTTTTCTCATATAAATATAGACATATTTTTTATATATTACGCAGTGTCAATTTTCATACAAGCTGTTCTCTTTTCATACAATTGAATCAATTTTTTTTTTTTTTTTGTAATCATGAGTGAGCAGCAAGCTAAAAAGTTGTTTCTTATTTCCATCATATTGGGTTTCTTTCCACAAAAGCCTGTTTGCTAAGTAGAATTTTTTTTAATAGCATCAGCTGACGGTGTAGCAGGTTTAATTTAAAAGTACCTTTTTTTTCCCTTCACATTTTGATTATATCTTGGTATAGATGGATTAAGAGAATCGTTTAATGTAGCGAGAACATTTTTTTAAGAGTCAATTGTATCCCTTTATGCAAACTGCTTGTTCCTCTTTTAAACATGAATACATAGTTTGAAGGTGAAAGTTTTAATTTTTCTTTTATTGTAGGATGTGTTAATCAATTGCCATTGTGGAGTAACAGCATTAGCAATCAATCCGATTACGCCTTATCAATTAGCCATAGGGTGTGCCGATTCCACAGTCCGAATGTTTGATCGAAGGGTACTCGGAACACAAGCCACAGGTGTGAAGTTAATTTTAAGATATAATTCCTTTGTAGAAAGAAGTCTTTCGTGTAAATATGTAGGTCACTGGTTTAAACAAATGAACTTTATGCTTATGTATGATATGCTTGAATATACAATGTGCTGTGCTTAGAGGAGATGAAATGTAAAAATACATATACTTGCAGATAAATAATTATACGAGCATTGATAGTAATTACTCTCTATGAAAAAGGATCAACATTTAAAAAAAAAAAAAAAAAACTGAAGAAGGTTATCGAGGAACTTTCTACATATTGAGTAATAATTATTTGTTAAAAAATCATATGCAAATCATCGTATTAGGTCCTTATTGGTCCTTTTTTTAAAAAAAAAATCTGGTCCTTATTTTTCGGGGGTTTTTTTCATAAAAAGCAGTCCTTATTTTTCTAATTGTTTTGTGAATAGTCAGCTGGAAGCCCTGCTATTGCCAATTTCAATAATTAAAGCAAAATATAACCATGATCTTTATGAAAAAAAGTATTTTTTTTCCATTAATCTAAGTGGCAGCAGTTTGCACATGAAGCCCACCCACACGGTGGAGTCACTACATGTCATTAAGAAACAATTTTTATCAATGTTTTTTAGGCGTAGTGATAGTAACACCGATGTTATGGCATAGTTAGATGGTGAAACGTTCGCAAAGAAAAGAAATGTTTTTTGTGTTCGGTGGGGCACGATCCCACGACCTACAATCCAGACAGGAGCTCTACCAACTGAGCTACAGACGAAAAACACTCAATCCCCTACGAACGTATTTAAAAAGCATATTTTTCAAAACCGGTTATTTTTAACTTGTATAAAAAACTACGTCATGTTCATCTGTTGAATAGCTCTGTAATGGTAATTCATTTAGCAACCATATAAATAGTCAAAACTTGATTGAAGCTGATACCCAGTGCTTTTGTTTGATTTTTCTATAGATCCACAGTCTGGAATCAATTCTTTAGGTCAAAAAAGTTTGATTCCTCAAAACGTTTGAAATTTGTTATTGATTGGTCCTTGCATATCATATTTTAATTGGTTACAAAGCAAAACTAATTATTCGTTTGGAACATGCAATGAGATATAAAGACAGGGCCTCTTTTAAAAACTGGGCCTTGTGGTGCAGTGGTACTGTGCTTGCCTAGTGTGTCGTTATCCTGGATTCGACTCCCAGTGGTGCCAATAAAGAACACTTACTGATTAACTGTTCGCTGTGGTCCAGGGGTTGGTTCCCTAGGCCCTAAGAGGTTCGGCTTCCTCGGAAAACTTTTGGTCCCGGTATAGCACTACTCTTGCTGTCCTTAACATTCTAAAACTCAAAAACAAGCAAAAGGCATTTAACTAATATAGTCATTAGAAAAAAAAAATTTTTTAATAGTTTTGGAATGGTGACTCGAAAGTTAATTGTTTGAGTTCTGACAATGACGTTTTTTTAGTGAATTATTGCAAAAAATTTAGTTTTAGTCAAATTTGCAGGTTCACCAAAATATATTTATACAGTGATAATTCATTGTGCATACTTGTTATACACTCCATCTGTTCATTCTAATTTTACACAGTGTCTTTTCCTGTATAGGAAGCTGTACCGATAAGAAAAGCTCTGCGACAATCGGAACCTTTTCTACACCAAAATTCACACACGCGACTCATAGACGACGAATTACATCCCTCGGATATAGCCAAGACGGCCAAGAAATGCTAGTCAGTTACTCCTCTGATTTTGTTTACTTGTTTGATGTCAAGGTAGGCTTTTAAAATTTGTTTTTTAAATAAAAAAATTTTACTACATGTGCTACATTTCCTCTGCCTTGTTTCAAAACTTTTTTTTTCTTTCCAACTTTTGCAGAATAGCTTTAACAAAGATCCCAAAGTAATGTCCTGCCATGGAAATACAATTAAAAAGGGCGTATGTATTTTTTTTTCTTTCGAACATACAAACATGGTTAGTAAATTGAACACCTGCTATTGTTCATAAATCAATAGGTTACTATTGGTCAATTCTAGTAGTAATTGAAGGACAATTTGTCAATTAAAAGTAATATACTTCCACTTCTATCAAAAAGCAATATCGATGTTTTTAAAATCTGATGAGTACATCTTTACCTTCATTGTAAAAGCATCTACAAAATAAAATTAAAAAATATTTGCTCAGAAAATTTTTAAAAACTGCCATTTTAAAATTGGGTCATTTTTGGGGACATTTTGAAAGACATTTTTGGGACATGATGTTCACGAGTTTTTTCATGATATGAAAATTTAGATAAACCATAAACGACAAAATTATGAAAAAATCTTTGGGTTTTACTTAGTGTTAAGTTGTTATTTTTTCATATCCAGTTTGCAACAAAAAACAAATTAAGTACTGAAAAATTAAAATTAATGAAAGTAATGGAGGGACAAAACTTCTCAAATTGGAAAAAGTTATTTAATCATACATATACAGTTATTAGATACAGAAAATATTATATATATGTGTGATTATTGAAATCGCAGGCTTATTCTGCAATGATAGAATTTGAAAACTCAAAATTACAGTGGTATCGTGTGCCTGAATCTATTCAACAGTTGTCTTCCTTGTCAGGAAAGCCATAAATTAATCCTTCATTACCTTTTCTTTCTTAGGCAAGATACTTCAATGGCATCATTGTCTGTGTTTAATACTTGTCCAATATAACGGTGTTTTGATTTTTTACTTTGCCATTCAATGAGTAAGAAGTCCCCAGTCTCCGAAGTTTCTTGCAGCATAGAATGTACTGCTTCATTATTAACAATTATATTTTTTCCTTCTTTGAAGTTGAATGTTTTCTTTTCTGGTGAAAAAATTTTTTTATACTCCACAATGAATTTTTGCACCGGTCGTATATAATGAGTATTTGGGAGTGCTTGAATGTCAATTCATCTTTCTAATAGTTCACAAGAGAAAATGTTTACTTTTTTCTGATATGAATTTAATTTTTATTTCTTTAGTATTATCTTACACAACTTCTGCAAACTCGTTTGCTGATGTCACAAGTGTGCCACTTAAAATGTGGTTTCATACTAAACGTTTGATGCTCCCACCAATCCCATCAACGGCACCTTTTCTGTGACTCGTGGCAAAGAAACTTCAAGATATATTGATTTTATAGGTGTCTGACATAAAAGTTAAGTTAGTGAATAAAAAACGTTTAAATTGGCTTGCTGCCCCATCACTAAAGAATATTATATTTTCTGACAACAGAAATTATATCACCATTTCATGAATGAAATAATCAAAAAAGACATGTACCGTAACTTTTCAATGATCCATTTCACCACTTATTATGGAATAGGAAACTCCTTTCTTCTTCTTACCTTGTCACACATATGCAGTAAATATTGTCACCTATTGGTGATGCCAGTGGGCAGCTTGTATTTCGTTTTGCATTTTTATGGCAAAGTTTTCTGAAAAGTCCACTTGTATATCGATGAACTTGCACGTAGAGTTTTCTTTGCGGTCTTCAAAGAATTTGTGTTGTCTTTTAAGAAACGTGTGCTAGAAACTGGCGCTATTGACCTTGAAGTACTAAAAGACAGTCTTTTACAGAGCCTTCCTATCCATTCTTTACAGATTTTTGGGTTTCTGTAACCCACTCCTCCTATTTCACACGTCCTGAGTTTTCTACATTAAAAATTATATATTTTTCTATAAAATTATTTTTACAATTTTCACACTTTGTGAATGTGTAACTTTCATCGCCCTTATTACACACAAGAGACACACGATGAAGTCATGAAACATGAAAACTTCTTGGGAATTGATTAATTACTGCAAATAAGCTTATAAGGATTAATCTCATATTCTCATGGTACTTGCATACACAAACGCTATGTGGAATATCTTCCCTTAATAGTACAAAAGGAGGTCTCATATCACAAAACTTTGAAAATGACACTTTTATGCCTAAATTGTCCTTCACAAATAAAGCAAACATTTCTCGTAATATATATTTATATTAGAAATCTTTTCTGTATTTTTCTTTTTCTTTTTTTTTTTTTTCTTTTTTTTTACATTTTGGAAAATTATCAGTCTTTGAAAATTATCAGTTTTGTAAGAGTTGTTTAATAAATTGAATAAATGTTTTAATGAATAAGTAAACTACACAATCCAAAGTTTTAAAATAACATAATGCAGCTTTTAGATTGAAATAATATTCAGGGTTTAGTATATATTGAAAATAGCACATTTTACTAATTTAACAATATGAATATAAGTAGCAATTTTGATCGTGAATTGCCCAAGGTCATCAACTTGTTTGGCTAAACTTTTATTAAATATTAGAACTTCATAATTTTTTAAAAAGATTGACGTGTATCACTATGCCATTGTAAAAAATATATTTTTAAGTATCATGTCCACTTTTTTCTGGAATTGACCTATTAACCTTCTTCTACCTTTCCAGGATAGGAGTACATCCCCAAGTAGGCCTTTAATGAAGCGCCTGAGAGTGCGAGGTGACTGGTCTGATACTGGGCCACAAGCAAGACCAGAAAGCGAATTTCGAGGTACGTAAACATTTTTTCAATAATTAGGGCTAAAAAACTCACTGTGTAAAAATAATATGAGTTCACAGAATATAGGACGACAAATCAACTCTACATCGATACATTTCACTACCATACAGAAAACGTATATATGAATATACATGGTAGCGGAAATCCATTGTTTTTCTACTACTCCGGGTTCTCGGATTCTCTAAGTCAGTTGTTCCCAACCTGGGGGTCGCAAACTGGTTTCTGAAGGGTCATCCACAACTATTTTTAGTTGCAATTATTTTTATAAGGAATGTCATACCAAATGTTTCCAACGCTTTTATATTTCAACATGGCTACACACATTGCAATATTCTACTAATGGTTGTTAACTTCATATCTATAATATACATTAATTTATATAATTAACATAATATGCATAATTAATGTAATATATATAATTAATAGAATGTAATTTTATATTTAATGTGTTTTCCTTACTCTGTTAAAAAGTTAAAAATGAGTTTATTATGCAAATGTGGCGGCGATGGACAGAAGGGGGTCACAGATCTTTTGGTGACTATAAATTGGGGGTTGTGGATTACTTGGCTACTATAAAAGGGGGGCCACACTTGAAAAAGGTTAGAAACCTCTGCTCTAGGTCTTTGGACTTCAGATTCCTTAGAAAACTTTAGGTTTTGGTGCACCATGATCTTTGCTGTCCTTGTGCCTTTACCCCATTTGTAAAATTTACAAAACTAATTACATTAACAATAATCAGTTTTGTAAATTTATTTATTTGTATTTGTTGTGATATTTGCTCTTAAAGTAAACTAATCCTCTCTCAGTCTGCAAACCCCTTCACACTCCAAAATACTGATAATGATTAAATTATATATGGGGGGG
>QLNU02015003.1:129383601-129459929 GCA_006491805.2 Dysdera silvatica | reverse complement strand
CAAATTTTCATCTTGCTTGGCGCCGAATGACCACCGTTCTTGCATCATAAAAATGCAACCAACCAACCCACCCAAAAACGTATTCGTTTATGTGATTGTCGTTTTGGGGTTTGGCACTGTGTATTCAACTGTAATTTTCCATTCCCAGGTGAAAATAACCCACGGTCACTGCATGCAAATCTCATGCAAAGAATGTCTGATGTGTTGACTAGCATGTATAACCGCTCCGATAGACCACAACAAAATCCTTCCTCCGCGTCACATTCAGAAGATAGTGAAATGGACGAAAGCAATGAAAGTGGAGCTGCAGGTAAATTCGCTCTTTTGTTTTTTGCAGATTCTGTATTTCCCTGTTGCATTATTAACTACATGATGTCACATATTAGTTGTCATAAAAAACATTGCTATGGCAATACATTTCTATTCCCTACCATGCCGAAATCCTGGTCTTGATATCCAATGTCACTATAGAGCACCTTTTTTTATTTTTTTTTATTTTTATTTCCTCTATAATCTGAGTCTCTACTGTGTCGTAGAAGTTCAGATCTCTCGGTAAACTGTTCATCCTTGTGTATCATGACCATGGTTTTCTTTGGCCATAATACACAAAACAAGATCAAACAGCGTTCTAAATGAGAATATAGCCATTATTTCCTATTTGTTTTTCAGAATTATTACTTGAACACATGAAACGCCTTGTCATTCTTTATTCACATCCCTCCCCTCCATACTGTCATACTTATCTACCCCGCATCATAGGTTTTGGCATAGCAAATGTATTTGTCAAAGCCAGTGGTCATATCATTCTAGAAATATTAATTATTTTCGGAACAGGAAGTTTAAGCGATACTGAGCATGATCAGCAATTGAGAAAATGACTTCTAGGTAACTTCATATGCTGTTGGTGTAAGTCACTTTGGTGGCCTAGAAGTAAAAGTATTTTTCTGTTATTCAGAAAATCTAGGTTTTATTCCCGATGTACTGTAGGAACTTTAGGCACTTTACTACAGCTCCATGGGTCAGTGTTTGGTTCTCTCGGTGCGGAATGGGCTGCCCAATGTTCAGATTCTTCTGTGGATCCTTTGACAGGGTGTCTACGCATCTGAAAAACCTAGAAAAGTCAGGGAAGTTTTTTCTGACTGGAAAAGTCAGGGAAATTTGAAATACAAAGGCCAAAGTCAGGGAAATTTGAAATTCATTGTTATAATAAATAACTTATTAAAATAATTTTCCTGATTTGTGCTTCGTACCACATTGCATGTTGAAAATTTTGAAAGACCTACACTTTTGATTAAACTTCTTCTAAAAGTTACTATTTTGCACCAAAACTAATATAATTTATATAAAATTATTAAGCACATATATTTTTCAGAAGAAACTGTTTGCCAAATATGTAACTAAAACTTGGAAAAAAAAAGTGTTTTTAGCTAAATTATCCAATCTAATAAGGGGGTTTTTGATCATACCACTCTCTTTTCCCTTATACAAAGTCATACATACTTTAAATGGAATAGAAGATGAAGCATCAGCTTTGTGATTACATAGTTAAACTCCTTTATAACGAACTCAAAAAGGGCCGGATGAAAGTGTTGTTGTAAATGTTTAATTAATAGAAGTTTTTAGTGTAAAGAAATGCATTTTTTAATACAGTTTTTTGTATTTGTAAATTCCCTGTAATTGAGTTATAAATGAATTGAGTTATATTGGGGTTTGTGTTGGTGAAGTTTATGGTCTTGAAACTTGTTTCGATTTCGCAAATTTTAATGCGTTTTGTGTTGTTTACTGTAATTAGTGGCTAGAAATTAAGATTTGGTCTGGAAAAGTCAGGGGAGTTTGAAATAGAATTTAGGTAAATACTCTGCTTTGAGTATGAAGCTGGTAGCCAAACTCTAGAAATAATCAGTACTTGTTCACTTCTGTGATTAATTACTTTGTGCTGCACGTTCAGTGTCGTAGAAAGCATTAAATGTTTAGATTAATGTCATAGTTATCTGCTTTATATATATACTATTATCATAAAGAAAATGAAAGCTCAGCATTAAGCATTGTAATGGATTCTGTCCAGTGGCATGCGGTCCATAGAAGCAATGTAAGCATTGCTTGCCTAATATCAATTTGAAACACATTTCCATTGCCAATTTAAATTAAAGAAAACTTAATTATAAAAGTTCAGTAAAATCTCTGTTGCATACCTGAAATTTTGTCAAAGGTCAAACTAACTACTTTGCAACTTTTTTGTTACTGGGTGGCACCACAATCTGAGGATAGGACTAATGTGGAATCAAAAGCAATGCAATTTCTGCTTTCCAGCCAGAAATGGTTAACTATGGATCACTATGGACCCAGCTGCAGAATAATATTTTTATTATTGTATTTTTATTTCCTATTTTATCGTATTTTCAGCTTGAAATCTGTGAGTTCGTCAAATTAAACGTCAATTAAATTTATAAATACTAATTGTTTTAAATTTTTTAAGCCGCGTAAGAGTGAAATAATTTTAATCTGATAAGCAATTTTCTAATAGCTTAGGCGATTATAATAATGCTGCCATTTAGTGGTATTAATATGGATTTTTATTACATTTGTCAAAGTTATCCTTACTCTGTATTTAAAAAAAAATTATTACAAATATGAAAAAGAACTCCAACTTTCACAAAAGTGTTATTTATATATTTGCCAAAAAAATAGAAGGCTGCAATTTTTTATTTAAATGGGACTAACTGTAACGTACTATAAAAATAAAATTTACTTTCTTGTTTACATATCTCAAAAACAAATGTATTGCTTGCCTAAATAAAAGTGCCACCGCACACCACTGATTCTGTCATTGAGCATGAATACTGTTATAGAACACATTTATACTCCCCCTTTGCCAACATTATTTGTTTACAGTAGTATTGACAAAATGACTTGTGGAAACTACATTCTTGAGAGGAGGGAACTAAAAACCAAGGACAAATCAGATATTGCCAAATACACAAGAGATGGGCTTAACAGTACTTTGTTTAGGTTTTATGGTGGAAGGAGAATTAAAACCATTATGTGGGAAGATCTACAGTTTTCTAGAGAATCTAAACCTTATTAGTCTAAGGCAGTAGTTTTCAAGTGGTATGTGTACCTCCAGAGGTAGGAGAGAGAGACTTCTTCACATATCTTTGAAAGAAAAATTTATGAGATGAGCGACTGAGGGTATTTTTTTAATTTCCTGTCAAATTTGTTCGCTAGAGTTTCCGAACTGTTGTTTTCCTATGTCATATTACGGAGAAACGGTGTTAACGAATCCACATTACTTTTAGTTAACTTTTCTGTAGCCTTTTTGCAATGAATATATGCTTTTTCAAGGATAGTAACTATTAAACGTAAGATAATGTAATGTGTAACAGTAGAATTTTTTTAGTAGCTTTTTCACATTTGAGATATTTTTAACGTGTTTTTGGTAGATTGAAAAAAAATAGTAGTCAAAAAATTTTAAAACTTTTTTTTTGTTTTTAGGTGGGGGGAGAACACAGACTTTAGTTAGCTGCAAGGGACACAGTTTAAAAAGTTTGAGAACCACTGGCAAAGTTAATCAAACTTTGAACTGTTACTTTCTATGGAGGGGGGTACTGCAAGCAGTGTATGCCACCCCCCATGCTTGTTGCAATATAAAAAAAAAGATTTTCTTTTTCATGATAGTGAAACGACGGTATTTTGTGGATGTGCCTCATAAATCTTGCAGACAGTTTTCTGCAGGTGTTTAACTTCTCTCATGTTTCCGAAGTTTTAACTTGTTCCTCTGCAAGTTTTCTTTAGAAGATTGCTAAAAGCGAAAAACCTGAATGTTCGTTGAAGTAACAAAGCAAAGAGGATTAATGAAAATGATCACAGTATTAACAATTTTCTTTAATAATAGCAGTTCGAGAAAGGCCCAGCTTAAGAACAAATCTGAATATTCTAGGACAGCAAAGATGTTAAAGAGGCAAACAGACACAGCAACGAGTATTAATTATTATTGTAAAAGCAGTTATAATAATTACTTTAATCAGTATGTACAATTCTATAATCTTAACTTTTCTTTATGAGAATCTGCCAATTAACATTTTTTGTTTGCATGAAGCACAAATTTTTGTTGTAGTGCAAATAAATGGCACAATAATGTCCTTATCCGGTCTGATATTCATATTCATCCTGTCTTGATTTCAGGTGATGCGGATGTTATGTTGCCTATTGTTTGCATGAGCTGTTTTTGCTTCACATGCCCATGTGATATACGTAGGCCTCTTTCCTACCTTTACTTTTTCATAAAAGTGTTTCACATGTCTTATAGAACTAATCACAATTTCCAAATTTTTATCTTTCTTTTGCTTAATTGCACGTGTTTTCACAGTTGCATGTGGCGCAAAAATTTTTAACCATAAAATATTACACTTCTGTTATCATTATCTTTCCATTATCTGAGTTTACCGTTAGTTGATGGTTTAGCAAGCCAACTGCTTGTAATTTTTTTTTTTTTTTTCAAAATTTGTAACACTAGGGCCGTCATTGTGAAGCAAACGTAAAAAGGGAAATCTGATGTATAGCTAAACTTAATAGTAATCGATAGAATCCCGTCAACACAAAGGTGGTAGTGGTTATGATTACTAAAGGATTGTTATTAATAGGAAATAAGTTTGTAGATCGGGTAAACTAGACTCAAATCCAGCTGCAGTGGTCAAGCAGCACACAAGCATTACTCCATGAGTTACTGTCCAAGAAGACTGTACTGAGACAACCCATCTCTCCTCCTGAAGGTACTTTGACAGTTTCATTACCTATGCTGTCACGCCTTCCTGGAGCTATTTACCAACATGATAATGCCAAACCTCACATGGCAAAACACTTTTAACAATGCTTCCGTGAGATTCACACCCTCTCATGCCCAGCCAGGTCTTTAAACCTGTTATCAATTATGCACATCTGGGATATGGTGGGAAGGCAGTTTTAGAACTGCTTTTTCATTTCCCTTTACTAATCTAAGTTCGATTTCCAATGGTGTAAGGAAAAAATATCTCAAGCCACAATTACATTGGGTGAGTTTATACACTCCTCGTTGGCAAATTTACTTGCTGCTACTAAACTCGCACAGTGTAATAAAATTGTCCAGTTAACTCACTACTCACTGGGCTAGTCTAGTGAACTTGAGGAGTGGGCTACTTTTCACACTACTCACCCGTGTTTTCTCGGATTTGATTGGCTGAAATAAACCCTCGAAAGAAAGCCAGTTCATAAAAATCGCCGTTTGTAATCGTCTACTAAGTGAATGAGTGGGCTTTACAAGCTGTTTGTGTAATCGAGCCTCATTTAGTGAGTTGTAACTCGCTTGCACACTGACTAGTTTACAAGCCAGCGAGGAGTGTGTAAACTCACCCAATGTATAGTCTGTTCACACAGACCTAATGCCCTATACCGTTACCAGACATGTTGTTCCATTGCTGTTTAGAAAAGGGCATCTTGCTGTAACTGGTTTTTCCCATGCGAAAAACCATTTTGGGCAAGACGCCATTCCCTAATGCAATGGAACAACCCGTCTAATAACGGTATCGGGAGACAACTGAGCGTGAACCCACTGTAATTGAGGCTTTACTGATTAGCTGCTCACTATAGTTCAAGGGTTGATTCCCTAGCCTTTTAAGAGACCCAGATTCTTCAGGAGAATATAGGTTCACTGTTCTATGGTGGCATAGTGATGACAATGCATGCATTTATCAATTCATTAACCCTGGTTTGATTCTCAGTGTTATCGTGGTACATATACCGTTTTTTATTGTTTTTTTCCCCCGCCATCGTTGAGTATTTGACTCTCTTGACTGAATGTGCTTGGATTCCTTGACAGAAAACTGCAGATCTCAGCGCAACATGATCTTTGCTGGTGATGTGCCATAAAAATACAAAACATCCTTCATTTTGCCTAAGTTTTGGGTACATGATTTTCTCCCTAAAATTTGCAAGGTGAACTCAGAAATGGATATTTATTGTCCCCATTTAGTACACTTTATTTATGTGCTTATTATCAAATTTTAATTCTCTAGAAGAACAGAACAAAATTTATGTATTCATTTATTTTTAATCAAGTTACATTCGCAGAATCGCACTAGTCCTCTATTTTATAAATGTTTATCTCGATAGGCAGAGGAGACAACAACCCATCATCGGGGAATGCAGAGCCTGGTGATAGTCCACCTGTTGAAGAACCTGTAATTCCAGGAACAGAAGTTGATATTGCAGTTGCTGACAGCACAATGGATGAAGATGATCCTTCTCAGAAATCGCCTCCATCTCAAGTACATTTCTCCGAACCTGGAATTGAATTCTCATGTACTACAATTGAAATTAACCCGCCTACTACTTCTACCTCTGGTGGTACAGAAGCTCCGCCATCTAGTGGCGAAGCTCTGAACTTAAGTCTTCAAAACCTAAAACAAGAAATGGCATTGAACACAGAGCCAAGCAGTGTGTAAGTGTGCAATATATTTTGATGTGCAACTTGGTAACGTCCATTATTTCGCGGTTGTTTTATGTCCATGCTCCATTAGATCTGTGTCAGATTTGACGATATTTACATCTGAAAAATTCATGTAGCTTTTGTGAGTAGCCATTTTAGCAACTGATGATGAAGTAGTATGAAAATAATGTTAATTCTACTAACGTAATATCCATTTGTGAAATTTTTGCTCACTTCTCTGTATGTGGTCAAAAATAGCAATTTGTCAATCCTTTATGAAATCACTAACTTTTATTATCATCATTACCAATAAACTGATCATTACCACTAAACTAATTGTTACTAATCATTACCAATAAACTAATTGTTACTAAGCATTACCAATAAACTGATTATTACTAATCTGATTATCACCAGTAAACTAATTGTCTTTTTTTTTAGAAATGAAACGCAACTGACAAATCCTGATGTTGTCGCTATGGAAACAAGTTCCAGTTCAAAAGAGTCATCAGATATTGCCCCACCTGTAAACAACCATTGTCCCCCTGCTTCTAGTAGTAGCGAAATTAGATCTGAACAATCATCTCACTCTCAATCTGTAAGTAACCTACTGTAGATTTAAAGATTTGCATTGTGACTTAATGTCACCTCCTTTCCTAACTTTATACCGTATAGACAGTCTCATCATCTTTAATGCAGAATGACAATTGCTGTCTTTGCGTCATAAACACACACCCAACCAACCAACCTTTTCTAACTTTGGATTAAAATACAAAGTGCTAGTTAGAAATGAAAAAACATGGAGAGGGGGGAAAAAGACATTTACCGTCCGTTCACGAAAAGTAGTCCGATGAAACAGCTAGAAATAACGGTAGGTGACGTCACAAACGGCCTAGCCGATTACAGTAGAGGGGGACCCAATTTCAGAACTGGATTTTAGCGAACATTTGTCTGTGCCAAAAACAAGTTTTGAAGTGAAGTCCCCCCCCCCAACTTTGCTGTAATCAGCTAGGCTGTTTGTGAATTCGCCTCCCGTTATTTCTAACTGTTCCATCGGACTACTTTTCGTGAACTCACAGTACATATAGGGTGATTCATGCCTATTTAGCATGTGTTTTTGTGAGTTTTATTTATTATTTGGCAATTGTGTTATCCCTGTGAAGGGTAATAATACCTTAAATTTGTTCATTTGTGGGAGATCCCCTTCTAGAAGCAGAATTAAAATTTTTTTAATCTTTAATAGCAGTAGTCGAACCTATCTCAAAAGAATATCAAAGTGATATTCGATTAGTTCCATTCCTACATAGATCCTTAGAACTCATTATTGTTAATGTGATTGGTAAATTTGTTAGTCTTTTAAAAGCCTATACTACAGTTCAGAAAACGAATTTTACGAAAACAAAAATCTTTTTTTACTAATAATATTAATCTAGGTTATGCTATACATGGTGCTCTAAAACAAAAGATAAAATTTCATACAAAGATATTTTGTAATTTCGTAAACCATCTGCTATAAGTTTAAAGACTTTGTCTTAAGGAGTTAATAAGCAGTTGCATTATAAGTATTTGGGCCATCTTAAGTAAAAACCTGCAAATTCTAAATTTCAGATATTAATGTTTGTTTGTTTTGTGGTTTTACGGCTCAAAGACTACAGTGGTCATGCTGCGCCGGGACCTACTGTTTTCCGAGGAATCCGAACCTCTTATGGCCTAGGGAACCAAACCCCGGACTACAGTGAGCAGTGCAAGATATTAATGTAATTTGTAACTTTATCTTTTCACTTTTTCCTTTAATTTGTTTCCAGTTTTTAAGTATTGGGAATTTAAAGTTGCAAAACTGTTTCTTTTCTTTTCTGTATGTGTATTTAAAACTTACTACATTCATTGATGCACCATAAATAAAAGAAAACAATATATTCTAGTATGAACTATTTCATGTAATTATTTTATATTAGCCTATATGTAAATAAACCAACAGAGTAAAAGTTAAAATTTGCAGTCGCCACCTGCCACATAGCGACTAAATATCGGGGACTGGCGATTAAAAATACGTCTTCAGTTGACACCTTATTTTTTCCCCAATGCAATCCTGCCCATTCATTTCCTTGTATGTACCTTCAGTTGCTCATATTATTTTATATTCTTTTAAAGGAATCGACTGATAATGACTGTGATAAACAAATTCCCTCAAACGTTGTGTTACCAAGCAATCCTTCGATGGATCTATCAAATAGTGCTTCGAACTCTCTTAGAGATAGCAATACGCAGCTTAGCCAAAGTGATTTATGTGATAGTACTACGCCAGAACTGGCTTCTCCGGTAGAAGTCATTGAAAATGTTGCGGGTGCCAGTAATTCCGAATCTGCACGAGAACAGAACTCAAATCGTCGGACGCGCAACATGGCACTTGTGATGGAAGTAGCTGCAGATGCTTGGGATGAGGATAGCGACGAAGATCCGAGAAGCAACCCTCAGAGCCCTCCAACGTCTACTGACAGGTAAACTATGCTTTGCTCTAATAAGTGCACTTCCATTGTTAAGGAAATCAAGTTCCGACGCTAGTCGACGACGAGACTAGTGCTCTTTGACCTAAATATTACAATAAGTACTGTTGCCTATCTTAGGATCAGTACCATTAACACCAAAGCGGTTATCAATTGACCATAAATGGCACAGCACACAAATTTATACTTCATGGTATATAGCAAGGATTGTAGACAAAAATGCCACATCTCGGTCAATTTATCAAGGTGGTCACTTTTACCAGGTTCCACTGCATTTGAATTATATAGAGCCATCCATTCCACAGTAAAAGTACTATACATAATTTATGTAGAAAAAATCCAATAATTTTATTTGAGCTGTTTTTGAAACAGTTTTTATTGTCATGATGTATATTTCATAACACACAAAAAGCATATTATGCAAACAAAGGTTGTGAAAAGGCTTAGAAGAAGGAAAAAACTTAAATAGAGAATCGAGAATTGCTAAATAGAGAATGAAGTATTGTTATTTGGGGATATTTTCATAGAAAAGTTTGTAAAATGTTCTCAGCACATCCCATAAAATATTTCCTGAACAGAGAAATTCACAAAATAGACATTTATTAAACAAAAGTTTGACTGTATATGCATACATTTTTAAACCAAAGCTAAAAGTACAAATTTTTCAGACAACGGATCCCTGACATTGGCGACATATTTGAAATTTCTAATGAAGATGAAGCTGAGGAATGTTTCATGCAACCTGATGTTATTCAAAGGTTTATAGGACATAGAAATGCACGGACAATGGTGAGATTTGTTTCAGAATTATTACTCACGTCGAAAGCTTTTTGCTACATAAAAGACTATAAACATGGAGTAAATATTCTCCATAGTAGCTCAATTATCAACATCAATAATTATCAACTTGTAGATAATAATTATAGATGTTGTAGTAGTTTTCCGAATGTATCATGTATCAAAACGTGGCGATGGTAATATTTTGTCATGGATCAAAGCTTTTCAAATTTCACTTGGGTCGGCTTACAGTGTCATAGTGAAAGGGGTGTAGTTGTATCAGGGCACCTTGAAGACACTTCCCCAGTACTTTTTTTTATATAACTGGAGCATGCCCTGCCACACAAAATGATGGCAAATACTTAGTTTTTAAATTCGTTTTATTTAACATTGATTTGTTATGTATCCACTTCTAAATAAAACCGAATGTAGCCCGATGACACTTTTGTTGTATGACAACTAGATAATAATTATTATATTGGTAGATACTTGAGACAGAACAATGCTACTTCAGTGCCTATGACTGGTCAATGCATTACTTGGTAATGAAGTTTATGAAAGTAACATAAGTTACTTTGTAAGATTCTGTTTGTCATATTTTCATACCTGTATTATTCGTATGATATATGCCGTGATGCATACTAGTCTGCTATCATTTATGTTTAAAAATATTAAAATATATAATAAGCAAATGATATAAATGTGCAACTAATTTCAAAATGTGATGAAAAAGTTGCTTTGAGAGAAAAAAAAAATTAAAAAATCATAAAATAATAAACGTCATGCAGGGCCGGATTTAGGGTACGATACGCCCTGGGCAGAATGATTTTGGCACCCATTCCATTGATGTAACTAGAGACTCTACCCACGAGAAAATATCTTTCATGCATTGAGGTATACGGTTTAGCCCTTCTCTAGCAAATATATTAGCCTCCTAAACTTCGAAGCTAGTTACGGCCATTCTCCTCTCCCGCCATACTAGCAAAAACCAATAAAATTTTGTGGTTCTGCCTCCTCATGTGCGACAAAAAAATCACAGATGGTAAGGAAGGGGGCGACATTTATGGTTAGCCTACCTTATATGCATTATTATAAGATATAATAATGATATTTTTATATAGTTTTACAACGATTGGTTTGTTTGTTTTTCCGGGGGAGAGGGTAAAGGCAGATGGCGAACAAAATTTAAGTGAGGGCGCAAAGCTTGAAAATTTCACTTGTAAGTTTAGTTTTATTTTTTACTTGAAAATAATCATTTTTAATGTAAACGTTACTCCAAGGGGGCGCACGCCCCCTACTTGGATCCAGCCTCGCTGGCAGGGGTTGTTTCACGCAATTTTTCAGAATTTCAGATTTAGAAAATAATGGTGGAGGGCGCCTTCTCGGGGAGAGCTGATCGACGGAATTTTACGGTAAATAAATTGTAATTAAAAAAACCCAAAAAAACTTCCGCCTCTTTCGCCCCTAGAAATTTTGTACCCTGGGCAAGTGCCCAACTTGCCCATTTATAAATCCGACTCTGATGTCATGTTAACACCTACGGTACAGTGTTGTGCAGCATATTTACTGCTAGCATTTTATGTGATTATGATATACTTTATAAAATGCCCGGGTTCTATTTATTTTATGGCTAAGCCACTGCATAATGATAATTTGTTCATGCACCATGTAAGAAATCCTCACCCTAGTATCTGTCGCTTTCCATTTATCTACTCATCTGTGGTCCAGGGTTTGGATTCTCCAGAAAAATATAGGTACTGGTATAGCATGATTGTAGCTGTTTTTGCACCATGAAACAAACGATGGATTCGGCGATACGGACGAACTTCACAACCTGTCTACATCCATCTGTGTTGGTTAAAGCTCAGCATATGGGTCTCTTTCCAAATTAGTACAAGTTGAATATCCCATGTGTAAAATTGACATAGTGCCGCGATCAAAATACATTAAATTTAAGCATCAATATTGCAAAGCTTCTTTTTTAACGTTTGGTAGACATATGTCGCTGGCCATTCCGAATCAACAGAAATTAACCCCAAGTGAATGCAGAGTGTTCCCATATTATTCTAACACAGTCTTACATGCAATTAATAGAAAATTGGTACTTCCCAGGAAATCCATAGTAGTAATTTGGCTAGTTTTTACTTACTGTCTTTTATATGTCTGTAAAGCATTTCTTTCCCAGATCAAAGAAAGCACATTTTGGGGAAATAATTTCATTATGAGTGGATCCGATTGTGGCCATATCTTCATTTGGGACAAGCACACGGCTGAGTTAGTAATGCTCATGGAAGCCGATCATCATGTTGTTAACTGTTTGCAGCCTCATCCATTTGATCCAAGTATGATTAAACATTTTATTCTCTTTAGCATTTATGGTTCAATGTTATTGATAGTTAATGAAAGCGGAAAAGACCCACCCATCTATGGTGGAAGGTTCTGAATTATAAGCCGTAGGAAATGTTAAACTCATAAATAATGTGATTATTAAAAAAATTCTTGATAATATACACTATCTGCCAATAATTTCCCTGATGCATCGATGAATCATTTCATTTAAATTCTTGTGTGGAGAGAAAGCTGGTATGAACTTGGACCACTGGTCATTGTCCATTTTACCACAAGAGATAACTGTAATGACGTTCTCCATAATCAAGTAGAAATGTTGAGGAGTCCTACGTTGAGAGTCCACAACGTAGAAACGTTGTGGCAATTCTACGGAACAGATAAATGTTATTATGAAGATGATAATGCACCCTCTTACAAATCTGCAGCTGTTATAGACCGGTATGAAGAAATGAGTGTGAAACAGCCCACCCGGAGCCCTGATCTGAAATGGAACAGCAATCGAGATTGAGGTCAAAATGTTGAAATTATTTTGCTCAAACTAGTGTGGCTTTGCAGAAGGAATAGAGATGAATTCCACTCAATGTCACCTGCAAATTGGTTAGAAGCAGGCTTTAAGCTGGTGGGGTTTTTTTACCACTTTCGCTAAAAAGCGAAAGCCCTGAAAATTAAAAATTTTCACAGTTTTATGTCCGCGGCCGCCATTGGTGATCACAAGCATAAATTTGAAGAAGCCATCAGAATGGAATATTTTCAAGAAATTTGTAGGTGCCTGATGTAAAGAAAGGAGTTTTCATTTTTGCAGTTACTACAGTTTTTAAATCAAAATGAAATGAATGGAGAATTTCCTTCACTGTGCTCAATAACTGAATATGCGGCAAGTATACCTATGCATACTGCAGAATGTGAAAGGGCTTTCTCCCAAATGAACTTGATTAAAACTGACTTGCGAAATTGTTTAACAACGAACCATGCAAGCAAATTGCTAATGATAAATATTGAATGACCTGTTCGAAATAATTTTGATTTTGAAAGTGCCTACCAACTATGGTGTGTAGTAAAGTCAAGGAGGATTGTACAATAATATTGTCAATTATGTAATTTCATAAAAACTAAAGAGTTTTATTTGTAGCCCGAAATTTTAAATATGCTATTTTGTTTAGCGTTCGCCTAAGGGACAAAATTTTCTAAAATGTCACAAACATTTAAATTGGAAAAAAAGGCTAAAGGAATCTTAAAACTGCTAAAGTTTTTATTTACATTTTCGCTAAAGTGCTAAAAGAAAAAAAAATCCAGCTTAAACCCTGGTTGGAAGCCATGCCGAATCAGTATCGGTAGCAATCTAGTCTGAATATGGACATGCCAGGTATCATGGTTGGTGTTTTGTGTCCACATGTTTGTTTCTAGTCTCTGGAGAATTTTTGGTAGCTAGTGTATATGTGAGTTAATGTTTTAGAATTAAGCTGTTTTTCAACTGCAAGGTTAACTACCTTGCCATTCCTTATCATGTTCTTATCTAATAGACAGAGGGCAGTACAACTTACAGCTGCCACATAAAAAAAAAACCTGAATTAATAATTATTTTACCGTTTTTATTTTTCTTAGTTCTGGCATCGAGTGGCATTGATTATGATATCAAACTATGGGCGCCATTACAAGAAGAACCATTATTTGATTCAGAAAAGGCAGCAGAGGTAAGCATCCTATATATTCTTTTTACTAGGTAATAAAATATTTAAAAAAAAACAACAAGAAATTGTAAAAAAAAAAATAGTTTTGGCGATACTTTGAAAATTTAAGTGTGGGCGCATTATTGAAAATATACTTCACTGGTAGGTCATTGTCCCTATATACACTAATAATAATTAACATATCCTCATCTTTAGGTGATGACACGTAACAAAGTAATGCTTGAAGAGACAAAGGACACCATAACTGTTCCTGCTTCTTTTATGATTCGTATGTTGGCATCTATTAATCAAATCACATCAGGTAATGAATAATTTAATATTAAATATTGAGAAATGTATTAATATTTTTTTTCCCATGAGCTGCATAAGGCTGAATAGCTGTAAAAACAAAAAATATGATTTTATTGTTTACTGAGCAGTCTTTTAAACCAGATGTGTTTAAATATTTGTTAGCAGATGAGTTTCCTATTTTAATGTATTTTCCACTTCCTCATCTGTTGTAATGCTATAGGCTTAAAAAACATTACTTCCACTATCATTTGTCTATTAACGTATTATTAGATATTTCAATCAAACCTGGTTATGACAAAAAGAAATAAAACATTTGTTTGGTTACATTTAGTGTATACAGAACGAAAGCCCTTTATTGTAGGAGAAAACCTGGGAATGACAGTCCATTACGTTTTACTCTTAATTTTTGCATTTCAAGTCTAAAAATATATCCTTCCTTTTTCCACGAAGATTTGTCACTGAGATGCAAGCTGCAAACAGTCCTAAATCGGACAGTGATAGTAATGAGGACTTAACTCATCGCTCCACCACCAACTCATATGATGGCATTAGAGTATGATGAATATATATGAACCACTGCTGCTAGTGATTATTATTATACAGTGTAAAGTAAATAAGGTGCATAGCCTTGACTCATTTATTGCAAAGAAAGGTCATAAAGCGCAAAATTTTCTAGGAAAAATAGGTGTATTAAATTTAGAATAAGTTAACATTGAGTATGTTATATTCAATTTACATCATCTGATTATGTCACCAATGTAACAAGACAATGTTGCCAACAACAACAAAAAAGAATCCTATGAAAGATGCACCTATTTTTATGAGCTTATATAAGTGCAGTAGAAATGTTTATGGCAACTACGGGATCTGCATTCCGTGCTCAGGAATGGATACACACACATGGTAAATAGCTACAAGAGGTGATGCAGTTTGGCAGCTGAAGTGTGAATTTCAAGCTGTTGGTAGTAAAACACCCTGGTTCATGTAGCTAGATAGGGACTCAAGGGGAGAGAAGTGGGCATTACATACTGTATATTCATCAAGCATTAGCACATATAGTTAGGTGAATAAACGAGTATGTTGTTATGAAGATGCCACATTACCTGAATTACTCTAATAAATTATGGGAGCAGAAAAATTCACAGACTAAAATTTTGTGTAAGGTTGCGATCTGTATAACTTAAATGCATCAAAAATAGGCTTAGTCCATTTCAATTCTGAACTTATCATATACAGGGTGGTTAGTAAAGTCCTTATATACGCCGATAACTTTGAACAGAGAGAGAAAGAGAGCTATGTGTATGAACATGATGTATAGTAAAGTGACTATTATGCACTACAAGATGAGACTGCGTGCAACACGCCTAGTGGAAAATTTCAGAACTTAGAACTGCTATCTCGAAAACTATTCAAGATAGACGAAAACGGTTAATTATAAAGTTGTTAAGCACCAGCTAGTTAGTACGAAATGACTTTTTTTCACCACCTTAATAGGGCAAAAATCGTAATTTAAGAGGTTTTAAAGGTATCCGTCCAGCAGAGCCATTGTTGGTCAAAATTTCAAAATTATTATGCAAAATATGATATAATACGATTTTATTATTGTAACGTACACATTTGCATATCATGCGCTTTGTACGAGATTGTGTGTGCAATGAAAGTATCGCCCCTACCTGAAGCTTCCCCTCTATGTATAACTGTACGAAGGGAAAGCTGTCACGCAGGGGCGTCCTGTAGCACTTAAACTTCCTAAATCACGATTTTTGCCCTATTAAGGTGGTGGAAAAAAATCGTTTCGTACTAACTAATTGGTGCTTAACAACTTTGTAATTGACTTTTTCCCGTATCTTGAACAGTTTTCGAGATAGCAACTCTGAGTTCTGAATTTTTCCGCTAGGGGCGCTGCACGCAGTCTCATCTTGTAGCGCATAGTCACTTTACTATACCTACACATCACGTTCATACATATAGCTCTCTCCGTTAGACAGTTATCTGCGTGTATAAGGACTTTACTAACCACCCTGTTTAATTCTAAAGTATGTTTGGATTTTTTATAAAGATTAATTTATTTTTACAGGAAGTGGTTGGCGGCGAGTTGCGCGGCAGTTGAGAGATGAATATCGAAATCGAAGATGAACATTAA
Source organism: Dysdera silvatica (assembly GCA_006491805.2). NCBI lineage: Eukaryota > Metazoa > Arthropoda > Arachnida > Araneae > Dysderidae > Dysdera > Dysdera silvatica. The sequence continues at coordinate 129,443,717 of QLNU02015003.1, read as the reverse complement.
AAATTATATTTTTTAATGTGGATTTGAATTTAAAATAAGTTATTTCGTGAGACAGTGATGGTTAAATTGCTATTAGTGTCATGTTTTTAGTTTATCGTTGAGCTTTTATTTTCTTGTTGTTTGGCCCTCATTGTTAACGGGTTTTCATCGGATTGTTGGTCATATAGCATTTTAATGCCGTTGTTCATACGTTTGAAATATTATATGTATAAAATAGTATTTTGTTCTGCTTTGTATGCCTGAAAAATATTAATTTTTTTTTCTGTGATACCATCTGTAATAATTCTATAATATAATAAGTGCATTTCCCATAGCTAAATTGAGATAGAAATAATATGTGATAATCTCATATATGCTGATATCCATACGTGAAATAAAAAGCCACATTATACTGTCATGTGTAATAAAAAATGTTATACAGATAGAATTTAATAAAATTTTGGACTTAACGAGCAATTATTATTGAAAAAATTTAATAGAACATATGGAGAAACTTGTTTGCATGTAACAATAAATCTGTAATCCCTATCACCCAGTATATTTCTCATCCAAATGTTGTTGTTTGAGATACTAGGTGTGCTACTCATTTTATGTTGGAAATCTTTGTCTTTTACTTGTGCCAAGGGTACTTTTATCTATGTTTACAGCTCAGAATGAACATTGTTAGTATATGGACAATGCATTCTTTCAAATGTCACAGAAGTTCGGTGATTGAATCTATGAACATGTATAGTCAAAAACTACATCCTTTAAAATGCCCCAACCTTACCGCGGCCTAGTGAGAACACACTCGTCTCTTGTACCATTAACCTTCGTTTGATTCCAACAGTGCCATAGGATCTGTGTTGTTTCTCTACCACCAGGATCTTATACCCTAAGCAGTGGTGGTTCAGATTCCTTGGAAAACTGTAGGTCCTGGCACAGCATGACCTTAGCTGACCTTGACCCATAAAGTACCAACAGACGTTGAAATGCCCTAGAAGTTGTTTAATGAAAGCTCTCGTAGAAATACTCTTTAAAAGATTATTCATTAAAAATTTGTGTTTTTCTTAAGCTGATATACTTTGGCAAGTTCCGTAAGCAAGTCCATAGCTATACACCAACAGAACTTCTGCATTCTATGGAATGTTCTTCTGTATATATATATAGCCCATAAATGAATGAATGTGTAGCTTTATTCCCAGTTTACATTTCGGGCTTAACTCTTGAAAAGTATTCTCACACGGTCAGGGTAAGCGATATACATGAAGTGAGGTGCAATTTTAAAGTGTAAAATTCGCTCTCAAACTGGTACAATCACATGTTTGCCTTTATGGGGATGATTTGTGGCTTCAAGTTAGTATGGTTTAATAAAAGGCCAGATACTAAGATTTATTTCATTGTTCCTTTGTGTATGTGGTGCATTTATAATTCATGATCCAAGTAAACCTTAAAATACATAGTTTATATTTATAGTACCTTAAAATAGATTGTTTAAATGTCTGGCATATTGTTCAAATGGTACCTTAAAATACATAGTTCAAATATACCTGGCACTTTAAAATACATGGTTCAAATATACCAGGTGTTAAAGTAAAATACATCGTTTCGATATCTATCACTCAAAAATTAGTGTATGCAACGATGTTTAATATGATTTAGCTCTTTTCATACGACTTCAGTTTTTTTCATGTAATTCAGCTCCTAAAATCATTATTGTAAAAGGTGCAAAAAAAAAAGTATCTTCGATAAAAAGTCTTATTAAAAATAATTATACTTTATATCTCAGTTATAATTGACATTCAATTTTCTCGATTTAATATTTCTCTCTCTCTCTCACTTATATTGTCATGTAAAATTCTGTTTATATATGAGGAGCTCGTTTCCAAAAAGGCGAAGTCTTTTTTTTTTCCAAAATTGAGTTTATTGTCCAATAGTCAGCCTCAGTAGTCTGTGAAGGTTTTCCGAACCCTTTAAGCCACCAAAATGTCCTAAATCAAGGTCAAAGTTAATAGCGAAAATACAGTTTTGTTCCGAAAGGACCTAAGTCACCCAAGGTTTTTATGCCAAAAAGCCCTATGTCAAAAAGCTTCTATTCCCTGTCTGTTCTGAAACATGTACTCCTTTTTACGCATACATATTTCAGCAGACCAACTGAAGCACAGTATTATTGACGCATGCATAAGGTAAGTATTTTACATCATATTTTAGTACGTAATAGGCAAATTTTATTCTACGAATAAAAAGAAAGAGTAGTACGGGAATGCAAGCGAAACGTGTGTGTATGCTGCAATATGGAAAGTTGTGGTGATACGGAGGTTGTTTCGACGACTTCAGAACACCCACGGAAACATAAGCGTGATTCAACTAAATGGCAAAAAAATGAAATTGCATTCTACTGATGGAAAACGCCCAACCGTTGCGTATAGGCACAAAAGTGACAGTTATTGCAAAGTAAAACGTTTTACTACTGTCTACTAAAGTTTTTGTCATTATCTATAGTTCATTCCTGAAAAATAGACCGATTGTACCTTTAGAATTAACGGGAGCTGATGTCACAAATGGCCTAGTTGATTACAGTAGATGGGAGGATATCATTTCAGAACTAGTTTTTAGCAAAAGTTTGTCTGCACCAAAAACCAATTCTAAAATGACATCCTCTCTTCCACTGTTATCGGCTAGACCGTTTGTGACATCAGCTCCCATTGTTTTTAACGGTACCATCAGACTACTTTTCATGAACGAACTATATGAGGACAGTAATAAAACAAGGCAAGATGCCTTTCTGTGTGTGTAAATGAAAATTAGGCCTCCACCATCGTAACGGCCAAGAAAAGAAAAACCAAGAAATCGGAATGTGCGTGTGAAATACTATATTTCAGTATCAGGTGCATGTGACATTCCAGTTTGTGTTTCAACATTTCTTTCTGTCTTTTGTGTGGGACAGGAAAGAATTAATAATTTTGCTGAATATTGGTTTATTAATAAACATTCAAGATCGGAATGCAGAAGAGGAGTTTGCGTACATGAAAAAATCGAAAAGAAAAGGAACAGCATTCGAGAACGCATCCCTAGCTTTCGTTGCCGATCAAGTCATTATGGGCATAAAAGACGCCATATCGCAAGTACTCATCTACAACTCTGAATGTACGTAAAATGTGGAAGCTGTTCTAAGAAAAATATAAAATGAACTGTACATATTCTCTTTATTATAAAATATTTACAAACGATTTTAATCTTGGTTTTGGGTCACCAAAAAATAAGATATCTGTTTCTACTGCGTGAAAAAGAAGCCTCAAATGACAATTTAAAAAGACGAACGAAAAAAGGAAGTTTTAGTAACTGAATATTTACTGCACAAACATCGGAGCAGAAAATTTTATTCATTAATAGGGAAGTTTGCAGATGACGAAAACACCATGACTATTTGCTCTGACTTGATACAGAATCAGGAGTTTCCAAGAACACCAATTACAGAAGCATATTACTCACTTAATATTCCTTTGGTGTGGTTATTCATCATGGAAAGAATGCCGAACAAATGAAAGATGACATATATTTTTACACATGGGCTGAACAGGAGGGTGGTCGTGACTCTAATGAAATCATAAGTGCATTATACGACTTCATAATGAAGAAGGTTCCTAACAACGTAAAAAATGTGTGGTTGTTTAGTGATGGAGGCCAAAACAAAAATTACACGGTTTTGTCAATGTTGTCAGTTGTAGCTGTAAAGCGTGATATTACTTTCACTTACTACTATCCAGTTCGAGGCCATTCATACTTTGCCAGCGATCAGGCTTTTTGGCATGTGGAAATCAGCCTTAAGAAGATGGAAATGATATTGCATCCAATTGAATATTTTAAATATTTTTCCAAAGTTGAAACTCTATTACAGTATACAAAAGATCGAGACAGCATGGATTGGAAAAAATACAACCATAAACACTTAAAGAGTAAGCACACCTTTCTGACATCGAAGCAAAAATGATAGAAACTACAAAACGTGGCGATGGTGTTAAAACAACTACTCAGTATTCTCGGCGTTCAATCCTTAAATGCGGGGAAAAATTCAATGGTATTGAGTTGCATGTAAAGCCTTACAACTGTATGAAACACATGAAAAAAAGATAACATTCTTAAACTGTTAAAAACAATCGAATGATTAATTCTCACTAGTGTTTTCCCTTCTACAAACAATCGTGTATTGACGATGCTGCAGATAGAAAGGAAATAGATGGTGATGACGAAATAGCTTTTGTGAACGAAGGTCCTTGATAGTTAACTAATGCACATTCATCTGAGTTCAGATTTGGCATAGTGTCTATTGTTTATAGTTATATAAAACTTATGCTAAGAATCCTACATAGTTTGTAATACTATTTGTATTTCTATTTATGCAAGATAGTATTTAGCATTCAATTTATTTATAGATGTTGTTAAGCTAAGCAATAAAATTTAATACATTCTTCATACTAATGCACAAATCATTTTGTCTCGAGTAAACGTGAATTTTACGTTTTATTGCAAAAGGCCCGAAGTCTTCTGTTTTATGGCAAAAAGGTGGTAAGTAAAAACTTGATCAGCTTTACCACCATACTCAAACCTCCAGGATTTCTGTCGCTTGAATGAAAGTTTCAGTGAGGGATGTATAATATTTCCTCAAAATAAGATTTAAATTCAAAACATTATTTAGCCTGAGAATAAAAAATGCATTTTTCTCAAAAACTGCAAAACATGATTTAGGCCCTTTTGGAAACAAGCTCTTCATATAATTAATTGTATTTATGAAAATGCCTGCACTCATGATTTGTGAACATACTAGGCTACATTTGATTACTTGTAGTCCTTACTACATGTAAATACGGTTCTGTGGTTGCCGTGCAGTGGTAAAGTTTTCACATGGTATGCTAATCCACATCCAACTGTTAACAATGTAAAAAAAAAATGTGTGACTAATTCTAATTACTCAAGGTAACCCATAGGCTTTGTTTCCTAGGCTTCAAGATATTTTGATTCCTTTGGGGTAAACGTAGGCCCCACTACCCTACACAGAGGTGGGTATACGAATTTGCTGCCTATAGACTGATATATATTTTCCTGCCTGGTTACACAAAATGTAATTAAATATCCATAGCAGCTTTTGTCAAATACTTAAATTAATTCCCCTGACAGTTATTCCAAATTTGTCTTTTCACAAGTATTTATGAATTTGGCACCTTTTAAGTCTCTCTCTGGAAGTGGCATCCATTGCAGCTTTCCTTTTGTTAATGCCTTGTTACGCCTCTTAACGTAACAATTCAAAACTATTAATTCAATTTGCCACTAGAAATTCAGCTCTGCTGTTGCAAAGTTTCCAGCAGCGAACTTCTCATTGAAAATTTGTTGCTGTAGGCTTTAGCCTAATGGTAAATTTGCCATTGACCCTACAATGGCATAGTGGAAATGCACTGTCAGTTTGTTTGTTTTTTTTCATATTAACACAGGTTCAAGTCCTAATAATATCACAAAATGTAGGTCGATTTTCTTCTAACCATTGTCCAGGATTAAGTTCCCTTGGCAACAGAGATTAGCATTCCTTAGGAAGCTGTAGGTCCTGGCATAGATGTAATCTGGAAGGGCAAGAGGGCACATGCCCCTCATTTTTTTTAGAACAGAGGCAAAATCATGTTTTTTCCACCTAATTTTGGATTTTTTTTTTTGCCCATCCTACACAGTTTACACTAAATTTAACCCTCAAGTTATGCATAGGGGTCCTAGTGCAATCATAACCTTGGTTGTCCTTGCGTCTGTAAAAAACAAAATAACGAGATCCCGACACAAGATGATCTTGGCTCTCCTTGCATCATAAAACGCAAACAAGTATTAGGATTTTTAATATATTACTATCAGTTGATACTGATTGAACTTCTTGTTTTATGGTGGAATCTCCAATTTGCCAAGAAATCTTAACCTCTTAAGGCCTAGGGAACCGAACCCAGACTACCGTGAGTAGTTAGTTGGTACACGTTCTTTTTCTGGCGCTGTCGGGAGTTGAAACTGTGTTAACAGCATGCTAGGCAAATGCCTTACCACAGCAGGATCTTGGTTGAACTTTGACCTATGACTTTAATTAAAACAATTGCCCATTATGAACATTTTTGTATCTGAATCTTTATGCATGAAAAAAAAAAAAATCCTTCCTAACACCCCTTTACTTGATTTATACTATATCCTCTTCATTCCTGAGGTACACATGTGTACCTGAAGAATGAAGTGGTTGCAATGCTTTTTCTACTAAACTAATATAAACAGTGAACTCAGATTAAAGAGTATCATTTGTGCACATTTTAAGCTTTCTTTTAGTGTCACTAGATGTCGCTGGAAAGCTTTGGAAATCACGGTACGAGAATTTGATTTTGGGAAAGTTGCGTTATATCGACCAACGCTAGAGTCTGAAGAGGTTAAATTATTAGTCAAAAAGCATTTACTAAATAACCAAAAGAGAAAACTCCTGGCATTTATGGCTGGTCTACATTACTCACTCCATTTGGTTATACAGTAAAACCTCTCTACAACAATATTATATGGATCGAGAAAAATTATTGTTGTAGAGGGAGTTATCGTTATATCGGATATCTTTGTAGGTAGATTTTACTGTATGTCTAATTAAACGGGGCTAAAAAAGTAAAGCAAGAAAATTGGACGTTTAAAATAAACCTTTTGAAATGTAAGTTTTTAAGCTCCTACATGGGAGCTTTCTTGTATATTAATGACTAAAGTGATTCGCAAAGTAATTAACTGGTTTAGTATCAATACTACCTTGTGATGCAGAAGGCTGTCCTTGCACCATAAAAAAAATAAAACCAACCAATGATTCTTAAACTCTTTAACCCGTAGAATCCTTTTCTTCACACATACCTAACCACAGAATCCTTCTATAAAGATTATTGAAAGAAAACTTAAGAACTGTTATCTATCACTGCTTGAACATAAACACAAAATTAAGGAGAAAATTAGTATATAAAAGCTAGGCAACAACTTTCTATTTTTGTGAGATTGATTACGGTTAATTAACTGCATCTAAGGAGTTATTAAATGGGAGGGGGGAATTAAAAAACTTGCAAATTTTCTTTGAATTTTCAATAGTATTGTACAAGTTGCTTACAGAAGTCTTTGAGGGTCATTGCGGTGCTCCATGGTTCCATGGAGCACCGCAATGTGTGGTTCCATGGAGCACACTTTGGGGAACACTATTATAGAGTACCACTGACCATTGTGCATCTAATTGCTAATTTTTCAAATTAATTCCTTTTGTCCAACCTAACAAAACCATTTAATTGTGAATTTAAGTGCCATCTATATGTATGCCCAACAAATTTCAAGGAGACACTGTAACCTATACGGAGTGATTCAAAACTAATGGAACAAACTGAAAGGGGTGGTAAAGGACGCCAAATAAGCCATATTTGGCGAAATCAGGTCCGCAAAGGATCCGATTTGGCTGTACAGTGAAAGTATTATTTACATCCACATCGTTTAGGCCATGAATTCCTATATTGCATAAATTTGGCCACGGGAAAGTTGTTTCGGGCCATAGTAAGTGGCGAAACCTTTTTTTCCAATATGGTTCTAAACTAGAACGGCAAATTTTGTTACATGATTAACTAATGTGGATGCAAATAATAGCATCCCTACATTTCCAGAATGGCTCATTTTTGGACATAGGTTCACTAGACCGAAGTTGTTTCTTTTGATGTCCTTCACCTATTACGCATGCTTGACAATTCCCAATTGCCTCCAGTATGGTAAAACCATCGTTTTCCATACCTTTGATGACTAAATGGCAACACTACTCAGGACCAGGGAAGGGAATTTCCGATTTTTTTGTTTCTGCTGCATTATTAGGTCAATCACTTAAATTATGTGTCAAAAAACATTTTTTTTTGTGCATGTAATTGTCTACGTAGTAACGATGTAGATGTAAATAATAGTTTCACTATTTAGCCAAACTGGCTCGTTTGCGAACATGGCGATTTCATCGAATATGGCTTATTTATCGTCCTTTATTACCCCCCCCCTTTGAGTTTGTTCCATAAGTTCGGAATCACCCTGTATAGTAAAATTTTAGTTACCTAAACTAATGAGGACTATACAAGTCATTTGATGTCATAATATTGCCAAAGATAAGTGAGCCGTCATTCAATGTCATAACTAGAGCCCGGATTATATACACCAAAAAAACAGCAAAATATCCACATAAAACCTCAAAATATCCATGTATATGCACCTAGAATGAAGAACTATGTGCTTAAAAAAAATTTAATTTTGAAAATCTCATGTCCTGCATTTTGAAATAAATAGATTTATTATTAACTGTGGAGTAGAAAAATTTGATATACATTAAATCATGTTTTCAACACAATTCAAAACAAATCAGCACAATTTCTGTGACGGTATATCGCAATGTGTCTCTCGTTGTTCTAAGCAGTTAAGCTTTATCTTCTATCATGTAATAGCATTTTTATGGCCAAAAGGGTCCTTTCTAGAGCCGCAAAAGATATTGGAGAGCACTTATAGATTTTTGCGGATTGTCTATTACGAATAGTTTATCGATGATAGAACGATGTCTATCACTGAAGGAAAATGGTGTGGAATTTTAGAATAAGTGTTTGTTTTAATTTGACCTTCAATCAATTGCCAGCCAAGCACAGTAAAACTCAGCTTTGGTTTTCCTAACAAGGATGGTGGCTATAATTCAGCTACGACAACATTTGTGGCACGCTAGGGCATAATTAAATGTGTATGTTTACATATTCCATTGTCTATCCGCTCGGATCAAGAGGAGGAAAGTTTAACTTCAGCATGGTGGTGAAATTTTTCGGATGAGGGAATAATAAAATTCTTAAAATTACTAAAACCCTTAAAATATGCATTTATTCTGGAAATTCATCGTTTTCATGCATTTACATGCACAGCTAAAATATGCAATTTCATATAATCCGGGCTCTAGTCATTAGTCATAACGTTACCAGGGCCTTAGCTTAGTGGATGTGTGTGGAAGGCCCATGCCAGAGGCACAGACAAGGAGGGGTGTAAAATCGGCTGAAATAATTCACAGGGGAGAACATGTCCATGGCTAGGGGCGGGGGCAGATGGTTCTGCCAGGAGCACCAGATCATCCAGCTGCATTGCTGAACGTTACAAAGAATAGATAGACCATCACATTATTTAGTGCCATAATGTTATAAAACACATGCATGTAAGCCATCATTTCAAAGTTGAGTGGCTTGGTGCACAATCAAGTCAAGATTAAGTGACCTTGATGAAGCAGAGAGGCAAAACGTTTACTATTACTTCTCCTGTATAGACTCGGTTTCAACTTCTAAGGGGGAAATAGGCCGATTGAGATTCAGCATGCTCATGAAGCTGTGTGTCCCTTCCCTTTGTAAATCACAGATTGCGTTAATGAAATTTTGGGAAGGCTAGTTCGAGTTTAAAGTGTACAAAAGAAAGAATGGAAATGAATCGATTGGATCAGTCAGGTGATTGGAATTCTATTATAGTTCTAGTTCTGTCATGACAAGAGCTGCAAGTTGGCATTGTTGTTTTCACAAAATTACGTTTAGTTTTGAATCAATTTTAGTTAAAGTCAGTTTAGTTTTAAATTCGTTCTTATATATGAAAGCAAGGAATCGAGGAAAAGTGTGAGAATCGATACAAAAATATATGATGCACTGACGTGTAGCAAAAGCATTTTAATGTAAAAATCATGTGCCGCTTGTGTATATATGAGTTGTAAAAAGTTTTGTGATTCTTATTGTGGTTTGTAAAAGAGTAGCAGCTTGGCCCCCTCTTCTGCTTATATTGTACATGTATTCAATTATGACATTTACTTTTTCATTCATGAATAGTCTGCCTACAGTGGGAATCAAGTTGTAACATTTATCAATAATAATCCGTAGAAATTAGACATTGATTTCTCAGTAATTAATGACATTAATCTCTCAATAATTAATGTAAATGTTATATACACTAAATAAATGCCACTTAATTAAACACTCTCATAGTTTAAATTAATCATTATTTACAAGGTAATTCCATTGAATGCATCTAAAAGTAACTCATTTTATCAATATAGATCTATCCGTAATAAACATCTTTTAGTATAAAGACTATTTCACAGTAAGAGCTAATTTTACTAAGCGTAAGTCATCGCAGGCACTCTGAACGCCAGTTTTTTTTTTTTATATATATAATTCTCTACAATCTCTTTAATGTAAAGAAAAGCGTGTGGGTAGATGTTATTTTGAGTTTCAGGAGGGGGCCACTGTGATCCTGCCTGCTTAGTAAAGAGACTTCTTTTCGAACCACACAGTTCTTAATATGAACAAGATATGAGCATTTACGAATAGGTTACTACTTAGAACTCACACCAAGTATCAGCCCCATCTTGGACACACCTTTTTTTGCTCAGAAGGTGCTTACAGTTGTTGATGTGTAAATTCATTTGCCTAACACAACAGTAAATAATTCATCCACTGTTTACAATTGTTAAAAAACTAAATAATTCACTAACCACAATACTATTTATATGTAATTCACCGAAAGAATTACCGCTTATTATCAAATAGCCAGTTTTCTGATTTTGTACAGAATAATGCTCAGTGGCCTTGGATCGTACTAACCCTAGTTTGATTCTACAGTGAGTGTGGGCCTGTAAATATAGCATGGCTCAAAAGTCAACGTAAGGCCTCATGCGTTCAGTCTTCGGATATTAATCATATCACTGTATTTATTGTTATCTTAAATGGTTTCCACTGTAGTCATCATTGAAAATTAAAGTCTGTAATAGTCATGAAAATTGGTTGTTTTATGAGACACTGTGCTTACAATAAAGTTGCGTTGAAAGTTTTTATGTGTTTTTTTTTTCACACATCCTTCATGCTTACTAATTCTAAGAAATTAAGCCATTAATGAAAATGAGATAGTATATCAAATGAATATTTTAAGTGTTCTGTACCATGTGGATGTATGCAAAGGGGGGCTTGAGGTAACCCCACATTAAATATGTGCTTTATATTTGTTCATGCATGGCTAGCCAGCAGAGTTGTAAGCACCCCACTCATGAAGCTTTTCTCAGCACTTCAAATGAAGCATTCCACAGCAAATTTCGTTAACTTATCATCAAGCGGATGTTAATGAGCATCAGTCCACCATAATGGAAAATATTGTTTTGGCAGGATTAGAGATTCTTGGCAGTTTTATGAAATGATGAAAATACAGGATTTTTTTTTTTTTTACTTTGCCTTCTTTTAATTTTTTCATTTCTTAACCTTTGGCTAAGACGGCCAGAACATAAAACTCGTCGGGCATTTGATTAGTGGCCATTGGCCAGCAGGGCCCTTTTTATTAGAGGCCACTTCATTTACATTAGTAGCCACTTTCGTCTAGCCACAAAACCTTTAAATACTGCAGCATTAGGAGAGTTAGATCAACATTTTTCATAAAAAATAGTAAGTAGTTTGCGGTTTCAGAATGTAACCTCCCTGCAGTCAAAACAGACAGGATTGCATTGGGAAACAATAAAGTGACGAGTGTGATGGTGACTGAAGTCGTATTTTTAATCACCATTCCCCAATATTTAGTTGCCCTGGGGCCCGTAAATTTTAACCTTAACCACAACAGATCAGATAACATTCAAGAAAACTGGCCCCACATTTTAATATATGCTGTTTTGACTGGATATCTAAAAATTGGATAGTACTTTATAAAACGCAACACTCGATGCCTTTTTCCCAGTCTTCGTGAGATGTTTGCTATGTTGAAAAGTGGTCATGTCTGCATTTTAAGTCCATATTTTGGGGGTGGGGGTTAGGTGACATTGATTTTTTTTAATACGAGAAATCATATTTCTCAGCCTCAATGGATAACATTTCAGAAACCTGGCACTGCAGAAGCCTTGAATCAGTAGTAGTTGGAAAAGTAGGGTCTTGAATTTATTTACTTAAAAAATAAAAAATAAACTCGTCAAGCTCCGCCAAAAACCATAAGAAAACAAATTTGATGTGTTAGCAAGGAAAGTATGTCAAGGGTTGATTAAAATAGAGCAAAAAATTGAATAAATGACATTTAGAATCAGATATTTTCAAAATTACTGCTCCAAGTTTTCAATTCATGGGAATAGCATTTTTGAGAACCACGCATAATCTAAGAACTAGAGAAAGAGAGTGGGGTTTAGCACACCCCAATAAAACAGAAATTACAAATGAATGCTATATATAAAGCATTGAGGTGGGAGTGGCACAGCCCCCAGAGCTCAAGGATAACTATAACAATGGTTAAAAATAAAAGTGGGAAAAACACATAAAAGGTGAAGGGAAAAAATAGCAACACAAACTTTCAAATAGAGCAATTCGAGGAAAAACAAAAAATAACGACATACAAAGATCTCAGGCTTATTACTTGAATTTTAACTAAATTTACTTTGATTATACTTCCATATTACACAAGATGGAGTCATCAGATATGAGATAGACGATTTAACATGATCTCCAAACAGTGATGTTTACACAAAATCAAGCTTGCTGGGATTCTAATATAGTTCACAAGTCTTGTCTACACAAGAATTTCTGCCCACCCACATTTGTACTTGTACATTGCCGTGAAAATGAACCCTAAACAGTTCTCGTAGTACACAGACAGCAGTTATTTTAAAGACCACCATTTTATGTGTGTTAAATGTAATCCAATAAATTAAAAAAATTCAAGTTCGTAACTATAGTAATGTCTCTGGTTCGCGTACACTCACCAGATATAAAAAATTTCATGTAACTGAGAGAGATTGTAAGGGGGTTTGGGGGGCGACCGTATCCGAAAGGTGTCCGTTAAGAGAGATTTTACTGTATTAATATGCCAACCACTGTTTCAAATTACGCCATTAATCAAATTAAGAAATTACAGCAAAACCTCTGAATAGAGAAAACTTCGCGATTTCGATATATGTCACCTAGTCCAAAGGGTTAGGTGACCAGGCCTGTATTTACTCTTAGGTTCACTAGGCTCAAGCCAAAGGGCGCCGACTTGGGGGGGAAAACTACCAGACCTCAAAAACCGCCACCGCATATTTTCTTGTCCTTTACACTGTAATTCTGCCCAAAAATATGTTTCCATCATTAAATTTGATTAAAAATTCCGACCGAAAATATTTTACGAAGCTCACACTTTGAGCAACTATAGTGATGTTCCATCTTTGACACATATGGTTTCAAGGAACTTTCACATTGAAACTAAATAACAACGATAGTTAAAACAAACTCTTACAAGACGCTATGCAACAGCAGGATAATGATTATTCTAGAAGATATTTTCAATTTGCTTTTTTGAAAAAATGTTTTGATGTCATTTTCTCGAAAAACGTAATGAAAAATAATATAATAAGGTTCGATTGTTGTTTTTGTTCCCCACCCCCTCCATCAAGTTGAATGGGTGATGATTATTTAAGTTTTCACTTATCACTGCTTTAGAATAAAATATGCACCATAAAATTTGAGGGGTCAAATGGTGGAGAGATGAGGTGATGGGGATAAATGGGGGCGCCTATTCTGCTTAGGGGCGCAAAATATGTAAATCCGGCCCTGTACGTGACAACAAGCATCAGAACAGTTAATTGGAAAAATGCCTATAAAATTGAAATATCCGTTTAGCAGAGAAGTTAAGCAGATAATTTTTAATAACTAAAAACACTAACCGCACTCACTTTTTTTGAATAGGATGTTAACGCACGTGGAAACTTGTGACGTCTTGTGAAATAAATTTATATATATTGGAGTTTTGACTACAGGGCCGTATACTTTTAACGGTTTTTATTTCCCATGTGCAATATTTTGGAACTTGAAACGTTTCGCTTTTACTCATTAAATCACATTTCATCTCATGATTTTATTACATTAAAAAAATAAAAAACAACATATAGATATATTGAAAAATATTAAAACATCGAACAATACAGGCTACTGTGCGCTTTATAATAAGGAAAATTAATTACTGCAAGCTGACTGACTTATGCCACAGTTCCCGCATTTTAAAATATCGCTTTATTAAAATTTTGTTTTAAAGCAGAATTCTCGATTTCTTCTCTCTTTTTTTTTTTTCCAACTAATCTTGGTTGGAAAGGCTGCCGAAGTTCATCCCACAAGAAATGTCTCAGTAGCATGTAGAAATAGTCAGTGTGTTATCAGACGTAAACGAAGTTGTGCGTGCTCGTGACTACATTCTAAGTAAACGTTGTGCTGATTAATTGCTATCTTTTGTATTATTTCCCCATGGTTAATTCAAGATACTGGGTTCTCAGACCAGCAGGAAATATAGCTTTAAAAGGCAGGTGTGATTCGGCGGCCGTGATTCGTCTGCTACGATTCTTTTGCTATAATTCGTCTGCTACGGTTCTTTTGCTATAATTTGTCTGTTACTGTAAAATTGACAATTTGGATCTATCTCAATGCTTTAAAGATGCCATCGAGAAGTGAATACAAGCAAAATTTGATATGTGAGGATTCTCGTTATACGACTGTATGCTCCGGTTTACATGAAGGTGGTAGAAAGAGTAGAATATCGCTGTTTTCACTGGTCTTGTGTTTTTTGGCGTTATTTTGCTTAATTTCTACGGGATTTTGGTACATTAATTATAGGGCTAATCATCAGCCCCTTCACATCTATTTACTTACGAGAGATGATGAGCCATTTGTAGCAAAAATTATCGATCCTTCCGAATTCGCTGAACTCAGAAAGGGAAAAAAAGTTATGTCATCGTCCACTCCTGTAGTAACCACAAGTGATCCTGTGTGTTCTTCTGTGTCTAACTTGGAGAAATTTGATTGTTATCCTGATTCACCTGTAACTGAGGCCCAGTGTATTAGTCGAGGATGTTGTTATCAGATTGTGGTAAGAGAAGCACCCGGGAACGCTGGAGCCAATGGAAGTAGAGGTTCATCGTTCCCCCCACTCAATGTTCCTTATTGCTTTTATCCATCTAACTATATTGGGTATTCAGTTGGATCTGTAACGAGAACTGGGGAAGGTCTGATAGCAGATTTACAACGAAAAATGCCATCAGGTTTTCCTAACGATGTGTCCAAATTGAAGTTAACGGTGTCGAACATAGATGAAAACATCCTAAGGATTAGGGTGTGTATGTATATATTTTCTCACATAGATTCATTTAGTGTCCTATGCTATGACAAAAAGCTGAAATTATTATTTATATAATTATCTTTGGCGCTAGTACAGATACTGTCCCATTTCGTTTTTTAGTGGGACGTGTTTCCAGCCCGCATGGCAATTTTGCCTAGGCTTGCCACCATGTTGCTTATGTCACATTACAGACTCTGCCCCTTTCCCTCCTACTCCCAGCCTTCACCCTTACCCTCTCCCCTTCGAACCTCTCTCTCTTCTCCACTCCTACCCCTCTAACCTCTTCCTTGTGTTCTTATCCCTTCCCCTCTCTACCTCCCAACCCCTGTTTTCTTGGCAGTCTCTTCCTACTCCCCCTTACCCTTGGAATCCCTTTCTACTCCCAGCCTCCACCCCCTTCGCCTCTTAACCTTTCCCCTCTTTTCTCCTATCCCCTTCCTCTGCTCCTTTTTCTCGGTGCAGCGAACAAAATAAAAACGGCATACTAACTTTTATTCCTTTTTATCTGTCAGATAACTTCACCTCTTTAACTACACAGTCATCCACGTTAGGCCTAGCATACCAGCACACCTTGCAAACCGGGCCCTTCTACTCCAAACCAAATAAACCTTCTCCCACAAACCAATCCAACAACATTCCTCTTCCCTTTCAACCGCAATTGAACAAAAAAATCCACATTGAAATGTTCCGACATCTTTCCAATCGCTGCAACACTTCCATGACACTCAAAAGAATAACGAAGCAGCTTCAAAACGGCTTACCACCGCCACAGAGAAACACCGTAAAATGCCCCACCTTGTGTGACATCACATGTTAAAATCACTGATGTCAAAACCCCACCTACAGCGACTTTCCTTCATGTTTCTAGGGGAAAATTGATCTTGTGGGACAGTATCTGTACTACTACCTTATTTTTTATTATTTATATTATTATTATCAGGGCTTGACCGGTCGTGGTGGGCCATACTCACTAGACAAGAATGATACTTTCTCACCCTAGAAAAAAAAATTTAACTTAATCGTTTGTGTTAATGAGAATCAACTGTAATTCATATTTGCTAACTAGTTATAAAGTCGTTATAATACGAAGAAGAATGAGAATATTGAAAACCTACTTTTTTCCTAATACCTATAGATTACAATATAAAATCTGTTTTTCCTTGTGTATTATTTTACTTTTTAGAGTTACAATTCTTTTTAATGATAATTACTAAGGTAATGCTTTATTAGATTACAGATGCAAACTCTCAAAGATTTGAGCCATCTATTGCAATAAATGCTGTTCCTAAAGTCACAAAACGCCAAAATTATGATGTTGATCTTTCGCCTTTCGAAGGAATCCTGACGGTTTCACGACAGTCTACCAAAGCTGCTCTGTAAGTAATTTTGGGTTAGTAAATAAATTAACAAATTTCATTTGATTAATGGAATAAAGGAATTATACATATCAAATGCAAGTAAAACTACTTGCCTTCCTTCTTTCCTTTTTTTTTACGAGATTGAAACTACTTGCATCCATTTTTTTTTATGGGGTTCGATCTATTTATTTCTTTTTTTAAGGAGGTAAAGTTACTTATTCCCATTTTTAGTACAGGTACATATAATATGTACAGGTGAACATAATGCTTCAATATCTGATGCGGAGAGTAGCAAAGAGAATACAGCAACGTTTTATTCAGTTTTCTCCTAAATAGTCATAGTAGTCCTCATTTAATATCCAGTAACACCGCAATTTCAATACTCTTTAATTAAGACAGCACAGCATACTCTCAACAATTTTCTTCAGGACAGCCCTAATTGTTAATAGATTTCCAGCAGGCCTGTAGCAATTCAAAAATTATTGGTGGGGATGGGGGGGGGACAAATAGCTTTATAACAGATCATATTATATGGCATTAAATGAAACGATGTGTTTTGTTATCCAGTGGGAGGACTTAACTCCCTGAGCCTTCCCTTTTCTAAGTCCCTGATTACCCATGATACTCAATAACAACCTTAGAAGCCTAGTGACAGGTTCTTCTAAAGCAAATAAATGTGATTCTGCTTTGCAGCTGAAGAAATAATTGAAAACAGCAAGAAGGTGACTGTCTATTGTGAATGTCTGCTAATTTTTCTTAAACCTGATAATTTTGTATGAGCCTTCCAATTTATTCATGCCTTTCTTGGTGATAAAAGGTATGTTTGACTTTTCAGCATTTATTCCCTATCATTAGGTACAAATTATGAAGCAACAAATAGAGCTAGAGACCTATAATTGGTTTCATTAAAAGAAAAAAGACTCTCCCTTCCTTTAAAAGTCACTTAAAACTTCAAAACTGATGTTTTAACACAACCAACTACATTTTCATAGCCTAGGTTACACGCACACACATATATATATAGCAACTTCTGATGTGTTTATACTAAAAGTAGTTTATTTCAGATTCACAGTCCATCTCCACCGGTTAGTTTACTCTGACCAGTTTCTTCAGCTATCGACAAGACTTTTGACTCCATACTTATATGGTTTAGGCGAGCATTACGAACCATTCTTAAAGGATGTTAATTGGACTCGTCGATCATTATTTAATACAGATAATTGGCCTCGAGTAAGCTATTTTATTAAATAAACTAATTTAAAATTGATGGGAGAGGGTTAGTATGGTGTTTTTAAGATTGCTTTTATTTAGTATTTGCATTATATTTTGGCTATAACATTTGTTGAGCTTTGCATTTTTAGAATACTTTTATATTTTAAGATACTTTTATTTTAGAAGGTATCTTTATGCTTTAGAATACCTTTATAACTGCATATATTATGTAGGGTTGGCTTTAACAACAGGTGAATCTAGGCAGTTGTCTATGGCGGTGAAGTAAAGGAGTATTTAACTAATGAGGCTTGTATCTAGATTTTTATTTACCACTGGCTTCTCCTGCTTCTCAAGACCTTCACACACAGGTTGTGGGTGGTTAACCTTCACCATCCCTGCATCATGAAGACACAAACAGGCATGGTGAATTTTTATGGAAAAAGTTTTGTGTAAAGGAGGAATCCTAATTATTTATTAGTGTAATTATGAGGGGGAAAAAAGGCAAATTTAGGTACCTTTAGTACGTCTATGAAATTTGTACAAATAATGTCTCTTTTTCCATGATCCTTCTCAGTCAGAAGCAGAAATCGTAATACTTCAGCTTATTTTCAAATCTGAGGAAAGGGGAGAACAAGGTGTTAATAATGGTAATGTATTAATAAGGGATGATCTCTGATGAAAATTATAGTTATACAGAAAAAGACTGTCTAGCCATAATAACTTGACGGATTCGCATCAGGATTGTAAGTTACAGGTTTGAGTCCTGCTTTAGGCATGATCATAGGCATAGAGTTATATGCCCCCCCCCCTACTCCTAATAATTTAAAATAAATCACAATTTTTCATATACTGTAATATATAAATGTACATAACGTGTGCTTGCCCCTCCCCCACTAATTTTGCAAACTCTGTGTTCATGGGCATGATCACTCTTTCTCTGTTTCTTGCGAATCAAAGAACGTTTTTAATCTTCTGTTGGAACATTTTTGTTCCAGGTTGAACTGAAGTTGCGGACAAGCAGATCCAGTTTCCAAAAAAAACAACCCCAACAAGTTTTTAACACAAGTTTGTGTTATTCAATCGTGGAACGGTAAAGATGCCAATTTCCAGCATTCCTTGAAGTTTAAGGATAAATCTGAAAGTCCAGAAGTGACTGAAGTTAAGGACTCTCCGACTGTGTCTATATACAACTCACGATCAGGAAGATTTGTACATCCTTCACTTAGAATGAATATGTAAACTTAAAGGCGGAAATGTGATGACATCAATCTTGCATGGCACTTGCTGTCAATGGCAACGTCATTTTCGAATTTTGAGTTAGGCTTTGATATGGAATGGTTATAACAAGCTTGGGTCATTTTCCGTTATGTAGAGTTCTTGTCTTAGATGAATATCATTGATGTCGCAATTCGAAGTAGTTAAGCAATAATATTACCCTACATATAATATGCCAATTTAAAAGACAAGTTATAGATTGAAGATTAAAATAAATTATGAGAAAGTTGGAGAAATAAAATAATTTTAATTGGATGCATAAAACAAAAGTCAATATTTTATAGTCATTTTTTGTCTCCTGTTTATCTCACTTAGCTGGCTGCCCCCTCCCCCCCCCTTTTGGGCTTGTGATCAAATGTTCTGATTTGGACAAAAAATCCTTTTATTTAAATGAAAATATTCCTTCCTTTCGTATAATTTTAAATCATGCCTTACAAATGTAAAATTGGGTTATTATGCTTTTTTGTGACTTTCACCGACAGTTTTTAAGCAATGAGTTGATATGATTCTGGTTTGTCATGGAATACAAATTAATAACATTTTATGAATAAATGTTATTTTTCTAGGGAGGCGTAAATTTGTATGGAACCCATACTCTGTATGTTGCCATAGAAAAAGATACCAAAAGCCACGGTGTTTACTTACTCAACAGTAATGCTATTGGTAAGTACTTGTACTGTCTGTAAAATGTATTATAATCCAGTCAGTGAATAGGAAATCGGAACTTCTAGGTTTTTCCATGATGCTCACCATGTGGTCTTTAGACCATTCGATATCTGACAGAAATCAATGTTCTCAATATGGTTAGGGACTGTTAAGTGGTGTTTAGAGTCCGATTATATGAAATTACATATTTTAACTCTTTTCAACATTAATGCATATATATATATATATATATATAATGCATAAAAACGATAAATTTTTAGAATAAACGCATATTTCAAGGGTTTCAATAATTTTGAGAATATTATTGTTCTTCCATTGTGACTTTTTCACACAGTGATAAAGTCAAGCATTCCTTGTGCCCCCATAGGAGCAAAAAGAAAAATGGACTTGCAAATATAAATGTTTATGTCCTGAAGGGTTAAAAAAAGTGTAGCCAAATTTGTAGCCAAATTAACCACTATCTTTAACAGGGAGATGGAAGCGTTTAGTTTTATTATGCTAGACAGGTAGCTAACCTAAGTTTAGATAAAACTGAACAAATACTTATATATGGTAAAATTTCACACAATTATCTATCAGTAATAGATATTGCTGATGCTGTTGTTGAATGAATAGTCTATTATGAGTAAACTATCCATTATAAACTACTTGCAAAATATTTTAAATACAATCTAATAACATTAGTAGATCTGGAAAGGACCAGTTTGGCCATAACATGCTATTCAGTAACAGAAAAACAAAATTTAATTGTTCAGGATGCTGGTGTAAAAAATGTGATGATATAATAAAAATTATGCTGTGTATCAAACGTTTATCCTCAGCTAGTCAGTAATAAAATCAACCTTTTGATTTAAGATGCGGGGCCTTTTATTTATTATTTTTTTAAATAAGTGAAAAAAATTATTTAAGTGCACATTTTACCCTTGTGAGTGCATATAAATGCATATTTTTGAGATTTTAGTGCATATAATCCAGGCTCTAGTGACGTTATTATGAATTCCATTTTCACTTCCACATTACACTGCTGCTGGTATTGCAACAGATATTTGTAGAAAGCTTTCTAACTACCATCTTCATGCCTGCTGGCCTGGGTTTAAATCCCAGTAAGCTGGCTTACATCTAAAGGTATAATTAAGACATCACATGTTAAACTGTCAGCCCCATTTCATATGGCCCTTAGTTAACATGACCAGATGTATTCTGCCTAAAAGCAGGAGAGTGCATTCAAGAAGGTAGAGGAGAAGGGGAGAGGGAAGGTTGTCGTTATTGAAAATGCAATAGACAGTTTCGGAAGTTTATTTTTCATCCCCAGATCAGTCAGTTTCAACATGTACATATAAATTTTTATCCATACGTGATACTCAAGCATGTTAGTTTTAAAAGAAGCGGTGAGAATCGTAGCATTACATAAAATCTTCACAACTTGAATAGAAACTGTTGTGACAAATACAGACTTTAAAAAATACCGATTTCTTGTTAGGACTTCTTCACGACCTATATTTTTTGTTCATTGCAGCAAAAAGCTGGCTCTGCAGTGGTGTAATGGTAAAGCGTTCACCTAGTATGCCAACATCCCAAGTTTGACTCCTAATGGTGGCAAAAAGAATGCTTACTGATTAACTGCTCTCTGTAGTCCGTGGGTTGGTTCCCTAGGACAGGTTCAGATTTTTTGAAAAACTGCAGGTACCCTCCCCCACCCCATGACCTTTGCTGTCCTTGCACAATAAAACTCGCAAGCAATACAATGAAGAAAAAATTCATTCAACAGCTGCAATACTGTTTGGTAGTGAAGACATATATTCTGCTTATGGTCTGATGGTTTCTGGAATTTTCTCGAAAAAGTATAAGAATTTGGACCTAACTAGTTGTCCACAGAGACAGGCGAAAACGAGCTTGGGCTCCACATTTCATATTATTTTTGGGCTCTATATTTCATACTGTTTTCAGGCTCTTTTGCTCATCAGACAGATACAACTGAAGCCGAAAACTGATTTTTCAATATCGAAGTTCTCCAAGATACACAATTATGTGATTCGTTTTCGAGGATTGTAGACATACACATGTACATAAAAATTTGAAGGAAATTAAGTGATGTATCATTTCATTGATAATGTATGTCTCATCAATGCTGTATGCATGGGTGCTCATACGAGTACTTTTAGGGGGTGGGGAGAAAACAATTATCTCCCGCTCAAGACTGTCAAACATTTTAGTGAATGTACAAGATACTAAAATGCCACAGAACTAATTGATACTACTTGACAATTAGTAATAAACTCAAAGGTACCTTATTTTAAAATGTGACTGTACAGATTTTTAAAGTAAATGCATAGCAGAATCGGGCAAATCAAAAATTTGAATGGCTAAGGGCTCGAGCCCCACCTCTGCCCTCTATATGAGTGTCCATGGATGTATGTACTCATCTTTTCACATAAAATGGTGTAGTTTAGTAATTTTTTAAAAAATTTAAATCGTACATTAAGGGGTTAAAGTTATATTTGAAGTTTAGGGCTCTGTGCGGGCCCGGTCTCAAATTTCCACAAAGTATTTCAGGCTTGGGTGGGCTCAAATTGTAAGTGTTCGGGTTCGGGCAATAAACACAAATTCATGTCTAGTGTGCACACATGTGTCAATGTTTTTTAGTTAATTGTATAGTGAGCCAAATGGATTGTGCTTTAAAGCAGGACTGTTATGTGTCCCATGAGGAATTTTGGGAATAGTGGAACCGTTCTCCCCAAAACAGGATGGTTGGTCATCTTACCTATAGTGCAGTCACAGGACATAAAATACACAACCAACAAGTTTTCATGATTTGTAATCATGAAATCAACAAAAACTGTTTTTTTGTTTTATAACTTGAATTTTAGTTTTGTTTTGCGACATGTTTTATATGTAGGTGTGTACTTACGAGAGATAGCGAACGTATTTATTGAGACTGATATATACTATTGTGAATCATAACTAAATTGTTATTTAAATAGTTTTTAATTTCTGCTTGTATGTGGTACATATACTTGAGTTGGTATAACAGTCAACCAAGCCAGTTTAATAATCAAGGGGTCCCATACTGCCAATTTCAAGTCAGTAGATTGTCAAACTTCATTGTAATTGGAAAGTTGTGTCAATTGTTATATGACTTTGTAAGATATGGCAGCATGACCTTTATCCTATCCCATTATAAAAGCAGAGTAAATTTGACCTTGTCAATAACCTTGGGTTATCTGAGACTACGAACTAGTCAATTGAGTTAGTTTCTTTAACAGGTCTATTAATATTTCTGTTCATTGCATTTCAGATTTGATACTGCAGCCAACACCAGCTTTGACGTATCGTACTATTGGCGGAATTTTAGATTTTTTCATCATGCTCGGTCCCAGCCCTTCTGAAGTAATCGAGCAGTATACGGGTATCATTGGACGCTCGTTTATGCCTCCTTATTGGAGTCTTGGTTTCCACCTTTGCAAGTATGGATATGGGTCGTTAAATAACACAAAGGCTGCATGGGCTCGCACCAGAAATGCAGGAATTCCATTTGTAATATATAATTTCTTTTCTTCTTTAATAAAAACAGGGTGTCTACTCATCTGGAATACCTGGAAAAATCAGGGAAATTTGAAATACAAAGGCCCAAGTCAGGGAAATTTGAAATTCATTGTTATAATAAATAACTTATTAAAATAATTTTCCTGAACTGTGCTTTTCATACCACATTACCTACTGAAAAATTTGAAAAACTTGTACTTTTGACTAAACTTCTTCCAAAAGTTACCATTTTGCACCAAAACTAATATAATTTATATAAAATTATT
Source organism: Dysdera silvatica (assembly GCA_006491805.2). NCBI lineage: Eukaryota > Metazoa > Arthropoda > Arachnida > Araneae > Dysderidae > Dysdera > Dysdera silvatica. Next base: position 129,420,247 of record QLNU02015003.1, on the reverse strand, counting down.
AAGCCTATATATTTCTCAGGAGAAAATGTTTGCCAAATATGTAACTAAAACTTGAAAAACAAAAAGTGTTTTTAGCTAAATTATCCAATCTGTAAGGGATTTTGATCATGCCAAATAAAAACAAACCTTAAATAGTCATACACACTTTGAATGGAAATAGAAAATCAGCTTTGCGATTATATAGTTAAACTCTTTTATAATGAACTCAAAAAGGGCCAAATGGAAATGTTGCTGTAAATATTTAATTAGTGAAAGCTTTTAGTGTAAAGAAATACACTTTTTAATACAGCTTTTGAATTTGTAAATTCACTATAATTGAGTTATAAATGGCGTTGGAGTTTGCATTAATTGATTTCATGGCCTTGAAACTTATTTTAATTATGTAAATTTTAGTGCATTGTGTGTTGTTTACTGTAATTAGCGACTAGAAATCGATTAAGATTTGGTCTGGAAACCTGGAAAAGTCAGGGAAGTTTGAAACAGAATTTGGGTAGACACCCTGTAAAAAATTTCTTGTTTAAGTGTCTTTTGTAATACTAAAAATGTTGATTATCCATTTTAATGCTGTTTTTTATTTTTATTTTTTATATCTGTATTGTTAGTGGGTTTCGATAGATATCGCACCTGTTATTCCTTTTGAATTTTCTGTCTGTCCCTGCCCACAACGAGAAGGGTAAGGTAAAGGTCTTCCGTAAATGCAATAATGATAGCTATTGTTAACATTGAAAACCTACCAAGTTACTTGAGAATTAGAGAGAGACTTGCGAGTTGCGAATTAGAGAGTTGCGAATTAATGTTAATTGAAACCCGCTAAACAAATGTACGCCTTAAGTGATTTTCTTTTACATGTTTATTATTAATTACGCCGTACTAAATCTTTTATTTAAATACTTTTCAATTTAGCGAATAATTTTTTATTTCTGAAGGAACTCATTGTCCTTTAAGTATCTTTGTAGAGGCTTCCCCTTAATATGCTTTTCATTTTATTTTAAAAATAGCACTAAACTTTTGACACCCTGTAGTGGCACTATTTCCGAAAAGTCCCCCCTCCCCCAAAAATGCTTAACTAACAAATGCTCACTGTACTTCAGGGATTGGTTCCCTGGGTCTTAAGAAGTTCATATTCATCAGAATAATGCAGATCCACTGCCCTGCGGTAATGCATTTATCGATTGTTCCATTGTCCCAGTATCGTACAACATATGCTGTTTTTGTGCCCACTGTAGTCCAGGGTTTAACTTCTTTGGCAACAGAATTTTTAATTCCTTAGACTACTGTAAGACAGTACAGCATGACATTTGCTATTACTATACCATAAAAGCAAATAAAAATATCAAGTATATTAGATGTTTCATGTTGTACAGTACAGTCGGCCCCATTTAGTTATGTTATGAATAATCAAATATCCTTCCTATAAAAATAAATTCTATTAGAACTAAAATAATTCTCATAGGATCGACATTAAATTCTTCCACTTTAATAAATAATATTGATGGGTCTTCCTCAGATAATCGAATAAAGAAAATGTTAGCATGAAAATCACTGCTTAAAAGAAAGAGAAAAAAGTGTGCAGAGGAAAATTTTCTCTTTACAAATGTTTCCCCTCCAATTATGATATACTTTGTGCAGTACCTGATTCACAGAGGGGCACGTGGAGCAGCTGCACCAGGCCCCCGATTTGAGGGGCCCCTAAATTCTAAATTTAGGTCAAGATACTCGTAAAAAGTACACAAAACACGGAAGTGATGAAATGTTTTTTTGGCTAATCTATTGATGAGGTTTCTTCTACGTTTTTGTATTTTAATATTTGTTTTATGGAGGAGTCTAGACTATGCGGGATTTAAGAAAAATCCTTTACTGACTCCTTTCCCTTGACCAGGAAAGCTTACCTGGCTAGGCAATGTGTTATATCATGCTTACCTTGGTCTTATAAATAAAAGTCATTCGCTCATACCTATAATAAACATAGTAATCAGAAATCTGTCGTGGGTACAGGAGGGGTTGGGGCCCCCCCACTTCATGAATGCCTGCCCCGAGCTCCAAAATTTCTAAGTCGTGTCCGGGCTTTATGTACATAACGGAGGATGAATTAGTCATACGTTTAGTGAGATCCATAACAAAACAATCAACTTTAACAGATTTCTTTTATTATAGTATAATGTTGCGAGTTTATGCTAGTCTATAATTGTTCTCAAACACTTGCTTAGTTCAAGGTCTTGGTCTTGTTTAGATCAAGTGTAAAGCTGAGAAATAGCTATTAGCAACGTTTTTATTATAACGTTTCTATAAATTAATTTCACTAACAAAACTTCTGTCTGTTATTAAAAAATACTTAGATATGTGCAATTTTTTTTGTACATAATATTATTCTTTTTCTTAATAGTAATTCATATGTATTATGTGTGTTCAGTCAACGCTAGTGTAGTAGGGCATGTAAGTACGTATGTAGCTATGTTTGTTTCCCCTGATAATCAGCTACTCCATTTAATACATCCATTTAATATTTTTCTAGGATGTTCAGTGGAATGACATCGATTATATGAACACGTCCAATGATTTCACCTATGATAAAGAAAAATTTGCCGGCTTGCCTGAATTCATTGATGAACTTCATCAACAGAATATGCACTATGTTCCAATAATAGTAAGCATTGTTATGTACTAGTAAATACTTACCTGATAATATAATAGCAAATGTTTATCTGATAATATGATGGTAAATACTTATCTGATAGTGGTGTACATTATGCCTTGGCAAGTAGTAAGCACTCATATGTATCAATAGCAGAGGGTCACCTCTATGATTACCACACTAACACACAAGGCCACACTTTGCTAACTGTTCTAATTTCACAAAAATGGACGATTTAACTTCAAAAAAATTACAATTTTCTCTTCTCAACCTAAAAATAGCATGACATTTAATTTCTCAGAAAGATTACACTTTATTTGAATACATTCTGAGTGGTAGTCTAGATTCGCTGCATGGGCAGCGGATGGCAAAGGCCAGAAAGCAGGGGAATACTTCATCCCCCAGGCAGGATCTAATCCAGCAACCTTAAATTGATATTGTAGTGTTCTGCCCTACCTTGCTGTGGTAGCATATTCGCCTAGTGTGTTATTAACGCAGATTTGATTCTTAGTGGTGGAAAAAAAAATTACCGACTGCTAACCGTAGTCTGGGGATTAGTTCCCTAGGCCAGCTATTGCCAACCTTTTGCACGTCACGGACCACTAAATTCATAATTTTAAATCCCGCGGTCCATTAATATGAATTTTTTTTTAAAAAGATAAATACAAAGTTTCTCCTGGTAACCGCATAGCGACAAGTGAGGGGTTTTTCACTAATTGCCGACAATTATCTCAAGTACAGTCTATAGATACAAAAATTTACAATTAATTATTTTAACAGAAAGTTAGAAATTAAGAATTAATACTTAAATTTTGAACCTATCAGCATTTTGTGAATTTAGTGCAATATAAAGGCTAAATAATATAATGTAACTCATTATTTCTAACTAAAATCAGAGTCGTAGCCAGCCTGGGGCTGAGCCCCCCCCCACCATGAAAAAAATTTTTTCAAAATAAGTTACCTTAGAATTTTATTTTAAATTTTTTTGTTTTCTTCATGTCCTCTATAACAAAGATGAGGGAAATTACAAATTTTAATATACCTCTATAAGTTTTCAATGGAAAATTTACAGTAAGAAATTTATTCAGTAATGTTAAATATATGTCTACTTAGATATTTAGTAATATTAAACATATTAATAAAATATTTCAAAACATTAACGAATTTTAAGCTCCCCCTGTAGCATTTTGAGCTCCATCCCCTAACAAGCTTCTAGCTGTGTGTCTGACTAAAATACATTCTTTTCAAAGCAGCCAAATTTTTATAACTAATCTTTTTTTTATTAAATGGGAGATTTCTTCCAGATTTTAATCGCTGACTCAATAATAATAATGAATTTCACATTTTAAAAATTTTATGGCCATAAAGCATTTTATCCTAAAAAAATATGGCCATTGCTCATTTTGTGCCAGACTTGCTTGAATAAAAATTAACCCAGGGTTTGAAAATTTACAGGTTAAAATATTACTATCTTTTTTAAATATTGGCCTGTCATTCTAAATGGTTAGTTCATGAAATTTCGTATACACAACTTACCTGAAACCCAGTTCCAACAACCAGAAGAGATGGACTTAGACATGTAATACTTCAAAATTATTTATTTAAAAAAATATAATAAAAGAATTGATACAATTATAATTGACAATTTGAAAGGCCTAGCTGGCAATTTTATCAACAAATTAAGTCAGTTTTTCTAGTGAATAGAACACACTATAGACAATGCCAGTAATCATATTTTGGGAGGTCATGACCTCTGTGACCTCTAAGCTGTGGCCGCCCTCGAGGTACTATATTCTTAAGGCCCCCTCCCCGGATTTTTCATATTTCTTCTTGACAGTAATATTTTATATTTATACTGTGCAATTTCAAAATGAAAACTTATTAATTGCCTCCAATAAACTCAATCAACTGTAAAACAAAACATTCATAGTCTGGTGCACTTGCTTTTATGAAAGAAAATAAATTTACAGTTTCATATTTTGCTTCAGAATTTTTAGAGTATCATGCATAACAAATTGCTATGAAGATTCGAAGTCAAGTAATTAGGTGTTACTGTACTTTAACCGTTAAACAATATGGATAAAAATTCATTAGTAATAAATACTGTTTTCAACAATCTCTTCACTTCATGCTCTTCTTAAAAATCAAACTTAATAGCGAAAAATTCTTCTAAAAGAAGCAGCTATGAATCATGAATAGTTGTCCTGGGAACGTTCGTGTGAATTGTTTGTGATGATAACAAAATATCATTTACAATGTGAACAGAAGAAAAATATATTAAATTCATTAATAAGCTCTTACCTGTGAAATGAGTGAATTTTGCCTTTCCCCCCCACTTCCTTACAATTATATGCAGCACACTGTCGAATCATGATCGTTTTAAAACACCAAAAGAATAGGAAGTGACTTGCTAGGAAGGAAGAAGCATCCTTCACTCACGTGACCAATGACATGTTTAAAACCATGTGACACAGCGCCGCTTAGACAGTAGTCGTTAACATGGGGACAGTGTGTCTATCCTTTATATGGTCCAAGGATATAATAGAGGTAGCCAAACAATAATGGGCTGCAAATGTTACGACTTTCACCCCAGGTGCAAAAGCCATGGCTGCAAATATGACTTAATGGACAGCAAACATTCTAAATCGTTGTTTTCAATTTGCCAAAAATGTTCCTAGATATGTATTTTACAGACTTGCTAAGTATAAACACTTTTATGGTGAATCATTATTGAAATTTCCTATACAGCAAGACACTATAAAGTTTTTATACAAATATAATAAGTGCATATTAATACTATAAGGATATAATGCTTTCAAGGTATGTTCAGCATATTCTTTAAAATATATTAATGAGTAAAAACTATAGATCACACAAATTAAATATTAATTATAAAATATAAGTTATTATGGTCAATATTAATTAACCATAAAATTATATAAATTTATTCAATAAGAAATGAAATGCTGAAGCAAGCGGAAATGCAGATGCATATCATTTGCAACGCAGAGAACCAAAATATTTGTATTTTTTATCATATTTCCTTAACATTTTTTTATATTTATATTATTAGATAACATACTTTATTGTTTCTCTTTTTTTTTTTTAATTGAAGGATGTGGGTGTTAGCAACACGGAACCAGCAGGAACATATCCACCTTATGACGATGGCCTTAAAGCTGACTTGTTTATTAAGAATTCTACAGGTGACATTTTTATTGGCAAGGTAAAACATCAAGTTTGTGTTAAAAAAATAAGTAGAACTTTATTCTATGTGCACAGTGACATGATTAAATTGACATTACTTACAGCCAGGGATTTATACACACACCCAACACCCTTCCAGATTTTTTGATACACCCCCTTAGTGAAATTTAAACTCTCCCAACACCCATCCAGAATTTTTGATACACATCCTCCCCTGTTCAGTATGTCTACTAACACCTAAACACCCCTACCGTAAAAAAAACCCTTCTCGCCGAAAATCAGCCAAAAGTTATCCAAAAAACAAAAACGTAAATAATCGATTATCTCCAATCCACACCCCCTAAACATTTTGTACACCCCCAGTTTATGAATCCTGGATAAACCTTTGCTTAGAGCCTTCTGTAGGTCGATCTTTTAACTGAGCTGTGATGGCTTTAAATTTGACAAGGGGAATTATTGATTGTATAGGGGGAAAAGGACGAGGATTCCACTAAAAAAGTATCTCCAAAAATCGTCATTATGAGTAAGTGTGATGCTCTTGCAATCTACATAGCTGAGAATTTGCGTAAAATGCAAGTAAAAGCCTTTAATGTAATTAGTCATGTATGCTACAACAGTTTTGTACAAGTCAAAGTGAGAGAATGCACAGTTTTTGTGGCTTTAACCTTTTACATCTGTATATAAATTCAAACCAGGTTTATTGGTCCAATTATTGCCACCAGTGGTTTTAAGTATGGCATCATTGTATCAGTCATTGTGGTGTCGCTATTCTACAAGGTTCATTAATAGTGATTTTATCCCTAACTTGCATTAATCTGCAATTCCAAGAAGATGAGTGACATATGTGCCTTACATAATAACAAACGCTGGGTCTGATGAATTGGTTTTATATAGTAGTATAAGTGTGAGGATATATATATACACATAATTCAGGGGTTGCTTTAAGTTATCAATGTCATCTCTGAGGATGCATCGGGCATATGACTGAGAATAAGCACATTTATTTTATAAAATTTTTATATATATTTATGTGCAATGTACAGCGAAATCTGCCTATAAATATATTACCTGTAATGATAAATCTAACTATGATGATAATTTTTTATGGGCCTGACAGATATAATATACATCAGGTTCTATCTTGTCTATAATGATATCTTTTATACATTGTCTATATATATATCTTTTATATTATATATTGTCTATAATGATACCATCTCCCAGTCCACAGAATATTATTATAGACATAGATTTCACTGTATTTCTTATCCTAAATGTGCTTTTTAGAGATGTAACAGGGTACTTTTATGATTCGTAATGTCTACTTGATAACTTAACTTCCTTGTATAACTGGAAAAAATGGTCTCAATGCAAAGTTTAGTGTAGTATCCTTGAAAATAGTGTAGCCTACACAAAACTTAGTATTGGACCCTTTGTAAATAGTTTGGATATCCTTAATTATCGAAACTTGATGGGCCCCGGTGGCGCAGTGTGGTAACGCGTTCTCCTATTGCGCGGCTAATCCGGGTTCGACTCCCAGCAGTGCAAAAAGAACGCTTACTCAGAGATCTCATAAAGATCGCACTGCTCACTGTAGTCCGGGGTTTGGTTCCCTAGGCCTTAAGAGGTTCGGATTCCTCGGAAAACAGTAGGTCCCGGCGCAGCATGACCACTGTAGTCTTTGAGCCGTAAAACCAAAAAACAAACAAACAAACAAACTTGATGACACTGTTCTTAGACACGGTGTACCTGCTACGAATTTCATCTAATTGATTTGAATTGTCTCCTCTAGCTACCGCACGCATATGCTCCTTCCCTCGTAGACGTATCGATCTTCCCGTATTTCGATTGTCCACCTTCATATCTCTTCGCCTTTTCATGAGCTGTTTCGTCTTCTCAGATAATTTGCTATTGTGCTTTTTACAGGTTACACCACCAATTTCCCCAGCAGTTTCAACTATTGTCTTAACAATGTTTTCATTTGCTTCTGAGATATCACTTTCATCAATAAGTCCTTCCAGTGCAGAAAAGCGATTTTTTAATTCCAACTTGAATGCCTCGGTATTTTCTTTTAATTTCTTTAAATCCACCCTCTTACTTACTTGTTTCCTAATGAGCTTCTGCCTTTCTAGTTTAGTATTTAAGTGCATTTTACATCTCACCATTCGATGATTTTTGTTGTCTTTGTTGATTAAGAAGCCAACACCACTTGTTCTTCCAGTTTCCGTTCCTCTATAATAAAACAAATGTCCACTTTTAAGTTCCACCAACTCTTCACCTTTTCTTCTAACTTCACTGAGTCCTACAATGTCCCATTTGATCTTGTCTAGTTCCTCTTCCAATTCCTGAAGTTTTGCTTCAGAAGCAAGGGATCGTCCATTAAACGTAGCCAAGGTCAATAACAAACGGCAGCCTGGGCCATTCCAGTGATTCTTAGCACCCCCTGCTTTCATGCCACACTGACCGCTGCCTTGATCAGGAGCACTCCAGCACCTGGAGACTAGGGGCCATGGTTTCTGGTGTGTCAACATAATGGAGGAATTAGCCATAATTTCACCACGCTGGCTAGACGGGTTGGTGAATTAGCCCTCCCCTTCCGCCTTTCTATCCGTGTAGCAAATATTAATTTGCCACATAAATAGAAAGCTCAGCCTGCACCACTTGAAGGCGGGGTAGGACACTAGGTTACTGGCCTGGCCGGTTCCACACATCGTCACATACGTTCAGCGTGTGGGTCTCCTTCCAGTTAGATACCAGCAACCCTTTTGCAGGCCATATATATATATATCATCATTGCATTAAAAGGAGAGGATGGCACTGTAACAAGAAATAGGGAAGAAATACTTAGAAGAGTTGAAGAATTCTACAGAAAGCTGTATGAGGGAAACAGTGGATTAAACGAAGACTCTGAGATAGTCGAAGGAACAGCTCCTAAAATCTTAAAAGAAGAAGTAGCATTTGCAATAAAAAGTATGAAGAAAGGAAGATCCCCTGGCGATGATGGCATTACATTAGATATCTTAAAAGAAGCTGGAGAACATGTAGAAGACATACTCGCAAAATTCTTTACCAAATGCCTCAACAGTGGTAACATACCAAACCAATGGGATTCTGCAACAGTAATTCTTTTGCATAAAAAAGGTGATAAAGAGGATTTAAAAAATTACCGACCAATTAGCTTGTTACCTGCTATTTATAAAATCTTCACAAAAGTGCTAACACATCGCCTGCAGAAAAAATTAGATGCAGCTCAACCAAGAGAACAAGCTGGATTTCGAAGTGGATTCAGTACAGTGGACCATATTCAAGTATTAAGAGAATTAATTGAAAGAACACATGAATATGAACTTCCATTGTGTGTGGCATTTATTGACTATGAGAAGGCCTTTGACTCTATTAAAACATCAGCAGTCATCAACTCTTTAAGATCAGCAGACATCGAGGATGTGTACATTGACATGGTGAAATGTGTGTATAAAAATGCAAGTGCAAAATTTCGGTTACATAAAGATACCGAAGCTATCAAAATTGGTAAAGGTGTGAGGCAGGGAGATACCATTTCTCCAAAACTTTTTACTTCAGCTTTACAGATGATTTTTCAGCAGATAAATTGGAATGACAAGGGAATAAAAATAAATGGTGAATATTTAAATCATTTGCGGTTTGCTGATGACATTGTTATTTTTTCAACGAACCCATCAGAACTCCAAGACATGGTACAGGAGCTCTCAACTAGAAGTAAAGAAGTTGGACTCAAGATGAACCTACAAAAAACTAAGATCATGTTCAATAATTTCGTAGAGGAAACATATTTTTAAAATTTTTAATATTTTTATGCCATATATAAAATTTTTAGGATAGTTTCAGCCTTTTCTTGCTTATATTTTTTATTTAATGGGGGGGGGGGAGGCCCAGCCCCCCCAACTGTCTATGATATAACTTTATGACAAATCCCCCCACATTTGTACTGTATCATACATAGCCGATGCAATAATTTCTCTTGTTTCTGACAATAAATTGTGTACATCCAATAACTGATCCACACCATTTCCAGAGACTTGAACAGTAAGATGGTCAACAGTTTCAGTTACGACTGCATCCTGAAGCAATTTACTATCCCAATGAATAGTTAAAGGGATATGAGAAGTGAATTGTTGGTTTAAATTGGTTGCAACAGTTTGACGGTGTTTCCCTCTTTAACCTCGAATTGAATTTACGTTTACATTTAAAAGCAATGGATCTAATCCAACATTCTGTATTGTAGGTCTCAGGATTAAAGATGCCTGTTGATTACTTACTTTTGCCACATCAACACTAGCTGATAAATTACTATCCAAAACCTATTTTCTTGCCTTTTTACTGGGTTTATATCCTGAAGTGGAGGGTTCTTCAGAAGCAGCACAAATATACAAAGGACATCCTTTTTCTTCAGAATCCGATGAAGAAAGAATCACCTTATTTCTTTGTAGTCCCTTTATTTCTTTTTTGTAAGACATTCCTTTCAATTTCTCTTCTTTTTTTGTTAGAACCAAGTCTACAATTCTTAATTTAGCTCATCATTCTTTCTCGCGTTGGGCCATAAGGAACAATTTTTCTTCTTTAATCGTGATCATTTTTAAAGCTTTAGTGTGTGCTATATTTAAATTTGGCCAGTTAACTACGCTTCTTTCCAATTTTCAGAACAAATGGAACTTTCAAAAGTTTTACAAGTGTTTGATACCATTTATTACTAGATTGGAAATGAATAGAATTACAAAATCTTTCTTAGGGTGCAATAAAACATTACTGCACAAATTCATGCAATGAGATTACAGTAATGAGTAATATGGTAATATTTTCAACCCCGGTAGCGACGTTTTAAATCTAATGCGATTTAATAAAAAAAAATTAACTGATTTATTTTCCCATATGATGGAACATTTTGAAAAATTGGGAGAAATGAAATTCCTGCCTTTAAAAATAAGGCCCACTCTAGTGTATATATTGCATCTGCCATATGCATCATGGTGTTTTATATGTTGCTTACTGTATTAAATATCTGATTTGGTGATTTTACCTCTAATTTGGCATCCTTCAGGTGTGGAATCCTGTAACGACCGTATTTCCAGATTTTTCTCATCCTGCAGCTGATGAATACTGGTTAAACCAATTCAGAGATTTTTATGACGTAATTAAGTATGATGGAGCTTGGATTGTAAGTGCATCAAATTTGCTATTCTTTGAAAATTTTGCGTGTATATAATCATGGGCTGAAGCCATAATTAGAAAAGCTTATAGCCCTTATCTCAGTCCTTCATAATTAGTAATTATGAAAATATGATTATTGACATACTATGCAAAATTGAAATTACAAATAAAAATACAATTTCCGAAGTATTTTTTGCATATAACGCTTATAAAAACACTCAATGTCATTTTGACCAGTCATGTGCTGGTTTTCCTCATGAGATAGACTATGATAACAGGGTTTATCTCCTGAGGAAGACCAGTGCCTGACTGGTTGAAAGGCCTTCGAGTGTTTTTATTAGTGATATATGCAAAAAATACAGTGTAAGGTATTTTTATTTGTAATTTAGTAGTTGATATTTGTATGGCATTGGCTTCAAAATAGAATTTTTGCTTTATCTTAGATATAGCATGCATATAATATTGTATATGACCATGGGCATATGCATGGTGGAGGTTGATGGGGGGCATAACCTCTTTATTAAGTATGTACACACTTTTGTCAGAAAAAAAAATAAGCACTTTGCTAAACTAATCCAATCACTTTGAATTTTTATATTCAAATTTCTCCATCACAAAATTGCAAATCATGAAATTTTCATGGCCTGAACATTAATTTCAGTCATAGCATGCCTTTCTTCTGTGCAACTATATATATATATAGCATCCTATAAAATATTGTTGAATTAAAAAATTATTACATTTAATATGTGCCCAAAACTTTTACATTTGACAGTGAAAATGTTGAAAAACAAACTCATAAATTGAAACATAAACATTAAACAATATTACTTTATATTTAAGTATTATTTCTTCTTGGTATATAATAAATCCAATTCAGTTGTTTTATAGAGATAGATTTTAACTTTAACGAAAAATAAAATCCTATCAAATACTGCTGCTTACCTACTTACATGGAAAACATGATATCTAGCTTTCTTCTTGGCAAAAAAAAATCTGATTATGTCATCGTAAGAAATTGATTTTGTTATATCATCAGACTCAATGCACAAAATTGCTAATGAATTCAATCTACGCACATAGTCAATCGCAAGTAGTTTTTAATTCTTCTGAGGAAAGAAAAATATAGTTCTGCAAAACATTTTGTGGCTATCATACTCGTGAATATTTAAAGTGCAATATCAACATTAAGATATGCATTGTGCAAACCGTTTTCGCGTAACCAGCGGCATAACATACTTTCAATGAGTATGTTATGCCGCTGGTTACGTGAAAACGGCAGAACCAAGTTTTATAATTTGATACTGCCTTTCAAAGTTTGTTGCCCTAGTCTATAGCTTAGTAGGAAATATGGGACATGGTAGGCCACCAGATTCAGGCATCACAAAATATCGACTTGGAACCATGATTGTGGGAATGTCTGACAAAATCTATTGCAGGGTGACATTAGGACCCTATGTCATTCCTTATCCAGCCATATACAAGAAAGCATCAAGGTCAGAGGAGGTTTCACCAGTTACTGATTGTGACATTTAATGTGCAGTTGCTAGCTATTGTTGTCTACGTATGTGTTTTACATCTATTTAATTTCAATACAGACACTTTCTTCATGATGCTTTGATTTTTTTTTTTTGCAAAAAAGTGAACTTGTTTTGCAAAAAACGAACTTGTAACCCCACCCCTTTATGCATTTCTTGTGTACACTGGCAAGGTCGTTCATAAAGAAGGGGGTTGGGGTTAACCCCTTCCATTTAGACAATTTTATTCCTTGTAAATCAAATTCCTTTTGAGAGAAATGAAATTTTCTATCAATCCCCCTCATTTTCCATCGATCTCCCTTTATTTGAAATCTAGTGCATGGTCCTCTGCACAGGGGCGGACACAGACTTTCATTTTGGGGGTCAAGGACAGAATTTGCCATGGTCTTGGAATAAAACTCTTCATTTATCATGAAAGTTGGAATTTTTTACAGTGAAAAAATGGAAAAAATTGTGGTCCACATGAAAAACTCACAAAAATCTCGCCTCAGAGACTTTTCTGTGTTGACTATATTTCGTAATTGCATAATATACAGAGAAAAATGTGTTAGATCTTGTTCGTCTCGTTCGTGTAGTTGATCAAGGTACTGTGGGCTAAACACGGGGACCCTGTTTTAAGTCCAGGATGAGGATGGAACCTCTTTTTCTCCAAATATAAAAAAGCTCTATTTTGATCTACATAAACATGGATAGCAAAAATTATTGTATAATAAATTCCCCCACGAAAAACTCACAAAAATCTCGCCCCGGAGGCTTTTCTGTGTTGACCATTATTTGGCAATTGTGTTATCCCTGTGAAGGGTAATAATATCATACATCCTTATATACGGAGAAAGAGAGCGTTGTTTCCTGTCTTCATTCATCTAGCGGTCTAAGACACTATAGGCTAAACGGAGGGACCCTAGTTTGAATCCAGGATGGGGAAGGCGTCTCCTTTTCTCCAAAATCAAAAAAGGTCTAGTTTAAACTCTATATATGTGGGTGGTAAAAATTATTGTTTAACGTTCTATTTTGCACTCATGTTTAATGTCCTATTCTACGCTCATGTTTAATTTTGTTTTCTACTAACATTTAACTCTATTTTAAACTTACATTTATCAGCCTGTTCTATACATGTTTTTCATCCTGTTTTGCATTCACATTTAACATCATATTTGAAATTTACATTTTACATTCTTTTATTTCCAGGACATGAATGAACCTTCCAATTTTTATAATGGTATGGTGAGTGGCTGTCCCGACACCTCATTAGATAATCCTCCGTATGTGCCAGGTGGAAACGAGCCATTGAGAACTCATACATTATGTATGTCCGCCAAGCATTATAAAACTACACACTACAATGAGCACAGTTTACACGCATATAGAGAGGCCATTGCAACTAACAAGTGGGTTTGTTATGAATTAATGTAATATAATTTATGTAATTATAATTTATATATGGTCTCATAATTTATGTTATGAATTTGGAATATGTAAGCTTATATAACTTATCATTAATTATTTTAGCTGAATAGGTGGTAGGGGGCATTACATCTAATCTTGGCAAAGACCACACTTTCTTTGAATATCACTTTTCTCATTTTGGTTTATTTTTGATTCCTAAAGAACTAATTAGCAAATTTCTGTAGTTTTCAGGAGGTTCTAAATCGTTTAACAGCACGATTACATTTGCTGATTTTGTAAAATAAGAAATTAAATCCATTGATATAATTACCCAATAACTTTACTCAATTACCCAATAGATTCATTCAGTTACCCAATAAATTTAAGTAATGCCTACTAACGTTTCTTAATTACCAGTAACTTTATTCAATTACCTAATAACTTCTACTTAGTTACCTAATGTCTTTACCCAATTATTAATTATATATTATTAATTATATCTATTAATAAAAGCACCCAATGACTTTTACTTTAATATACTATATTCTTGAAAGTTGTACGACTATAATCATACAGGATTATATACCCCCATGTGATCTTATTTATATGCTAATAATATGATAACAGCAAACTAAGCAGTTTACCGTAAGTATTTTAAAGAATCTGATGTGTATATATGCTCCTTAGCGTCTCTCAAACGTTGGTTGTTCATCAACTACAATTCTGTGCGTCGAGCATTTCTTTATTTATTGTTGACTGCCAAAGTGGAAAGTTGAGAATCGTCTTCATGTCAAAATAAGAAAGCGTATTGTTTGTGAAAGTTTGCGGTCCACTTGATAGGTTTCTTTGGATTATACTTTGAGGAACATTGCTTTAAAGAATCAAATTTGTCACTTATTTAGTTTCATATCGTGTGACATAAATTTATTTTCACATCGTGTGACATAAATTTATTTTTACATCGTGTGACATCAATTTAATTTCACTTTGTGTGTCATCAATTTAATTTCACTTTGTGTAACATTAATATAACTTCACTTTTGTTAGGGCTTTACGTAACGTAACAGGAAAGAGGCCATTTATTATATCTAGATCGTCTTTTGCTGGACAGGGAGTGTACAGCGGACATTGGAGTGGTGATGTTGGTTCATCTTGGGAAGATTTGAGATATTCGAATATTGGTAAGTTTTCATCTTTATTCAAATAATGAAAATTTATCAATATTTCATGGAACATATTATGTATCCCAAACAGACCCATGCATAGGATTTCAAAATAGGGGAGGGAGGTCTGATAAAAATAAAATCTAATAAAATATTTTATTTTTCAAATGGGAGAGCATTTAACACCAACTCCTAGCCTTGTGAATGGCCTCGATCATAGTTTATATATTATGAATAAAATATTCTTCTTCCAGTACCTTCTTCAATTTAGATGATGATGAGCGACATAGACTACAATTCCCTGTTTCTGCAATTATAGATAATTTTTATGTAATGTTTATGTATTATGTGTCATAAATTATAATAGATATTATACATCATAAATTAGCTAACTCAGCCATCAAAGGGGGCAAGCCAGCCTCAATAGGTGCTGGTCCCAAGCTCGGATAAATGAGGAGGGTTGATGTCAGGAAAGGCATCCGGTCATAAAAATGCCATGCCAACCAAGGCTAAGGCGTACCCTGTAAGCGACGCGCAGACATGTAGCCCGACATCTGTGAGAAGTGGGCAAGGGCTACCGAACCAAGGACGAGGTCGGCTAAAGAAGCTAGTCCAGCGAAAGAGGAAGAGAGTGTTGGAAATAAGAATAGGCATGTTAATCATTGGTACGATGAACGGAAAAAGTAGGGAAATAGTGGACGTGGTGCAAAGAAGAAAAGTAAAGATCTTGTGCCTACAAGAAACTAGGTGGAAAGGAAGCAAAGCTAAAGAACTTGGCGAAAGATATAAGATGTTTTACAGTGGAACCGATGTGAGAGGGAGAAATGGTGTAGGTATTGTGATAGCGGAAGAACTTCAGGACGAAGTATATGATGTCAACAGAAAGAGTGATAGGATTATGTCCATTAAATTAGAAATAAGAGGAAACCTAACTACAATAATTCCTACATATGCCCTTAAGATGGGATGCAAAGAGGAAGAAAAGGTGCCTTTTGGGAGGATCTAAATCAGTGTTTCTCAAACTTCACTCACTCATGGACCACTTTAAGGATTCCTTTATTTACCATGGACCACTGGGAGAGGGAGGGGTTCTTCCCCATTAGAAAAATTGCCTGTAATTAAGATTGCCAATTATGATTAATAATATTACACCCTACTTAGCCACTGTCATACTGATTCCCCACCCCCACCTCTCCCAAGGAAAGACATAAAGTAACCCTCAATTTATGTGATTTATTGGCAGACTTACGTGCATATGAGAGCTCCGGCAGGAGAAATTCATTTATCCCTTAAAATATAATTTTTTAATTTTAACTCCTTTTGTGGTAAATTTTAAGCTTTTTTAGTTTGTTTTTTTTTACTTTAATGAAAGCACCAGCATTTGGAAAAAATCTCTAAAATCTCCGATCATGTTCTTAAAATATGGGTTGGTTGTCAAACCCACCTGAAACAAAATAATTTTTAGAGTAACACTATTTGATAAGGAGAGTGTCAGTTATGATCTTATTTTGTCAAATTTACAATGAAAATGACATCATTAATTTAATTAAATAATCAAAAGCAATGTAGACAGCATGGGTATTTTTAGAGGAGTCAAAACTTTCACGAAACGCCGAAAGGTAAGGTTTATAACAAGTAATATTTATGAGAAATTCCTTAAATCTCGCACGAACCTAAATTCTAACTATACCAGCAATTTCTAGTTCATTCATTTTTCCGAAATTTTGTGATGATCGTGCGGACCACTTGCTAAGCCATCGCGACCACACTTTGAGAAACACTGATCTAGATCGAGTGATAATGGAAACACCTAGGAATGAGAGACTGTTCATTGGAGGTGATTTAAATGGACATGTGGGAAAAAGTAAGAGAAAGGAAAGACGAATATTTGGAAAGTGGAACGTGGCAGAGAGAAATGAAGAAGGAGAAAGGATTATAGATTACAGACAGTGGCATTGGATTTAGCGATTGCTAATGCTTCTTGCTTTGAAAAGAGGGAAAACCAAATGATCACTTATAGAAGTGGAGACAGAACTAGCCAGACTGACTATTCTATGTGTCGTAGAAGGCATCTGAAGGAAATAAGAAACAGTAAGGTGATTAGTGGTAAGAGGGTTGCGGCACGGCATAGACTGCGTGTAATAGATTTGGAACTAACTGAAACATTGAAACATTCAAGGCAGAGAGAACAGAAGATAAGATGGTGGAAACTGAAGGAGAATGATATGAGGAAATGGTTCAAGGAAAAGGTGCTAAAAGAGATAACGTTGGCATAAGATTTACAAGAATGGTGGAAGTTTAATAGTTATAATATAAGAAAGACAGAAAAAGAGGTGCTATGAAAAACATCAGGAAAAGGACCGCCAAATGGAAAGGAGGCATGGTGGTGGAATGAAGAAGTAGAATCGGCAATAAAACATAAGACAGAGATGAAGAAAAGATGGGACCCGACAAGTATTGTGGAAGACAAAAAGCACATAAATTGGCAAATAAAGAGCCAAAGAAAGCTGTGACCAAAGCGAAAACGGTGGAAGATGCGTATGAAGAAATGGAAAGAAAAGACGGAGAGAGGCAGTTAATAAGAATAGCTAAAGTGAGCAATAAAGGGTCAAAGGACTTTACAATGATTAGGCAGATAAAAGATGATAGGGGAGTGTAAATATTGGAACAATCGTGGATTAGAGGAAGATGGAGAAAATATTTTAGTAAGTTACTAAATGAAGAAAACTCAAGTGTGTTATTTGATGATGGAAGAGCGATTGAAAAAGAGGTGGGGGGAGATAGGCAGAAATGAAGTGGAAACGGTGCTTAGGAAAATGAAAAACGGGAAAGCAACAGGTAACGGACCAGATTCCTGTAGAGATATAGAAAAGTTTGACGGATGAAGGAATAGATATCCTGTGAGACCTTACGAAAAAATTGTGGCAACAGGAGAAGATACCGTATGAGTGGAGAAAGAGTATTGTTGTACCAATATATAAAGGTAAAGGTGATGTGCAAGAATGTGGTAACTACAGAGGAATAAAGCTGATGGCCCACTCACTGAAGATATGGGAAAGAATTGTGAAAACGAGGATTAGAAAAAAAATAAAACAGATATAGGCACTGAACAGTTTGGTTTTATGCCAGGCAGAGGAACAACGGACGCTATATTTGTACTGAGGCAGCTCATGGAACGATGTAGAGAGATGCGAGCAGAGTTACATATGATGTTCATAGATTTGGAGGAGGCATATGATAGAGTACCTAGACAAGAGATATGGAGGTGTATGAGGGAGAAATATGTAAGACTTGTAAAGGAAATATACGAAAAAGTGGAGACACAGGTTTGGAGTAGTGTAGGTTTGACAAGGAAAGGTAAAGGTTGGGCTGCACCAGGGTTCAGCTCTCAGTCCTTACTTATTTGTTCTGATAATGGATGTTTTAGTGAAAGACGTAAAGAGTACCATTGAGCATGCTGTTTTCAGATGACATTGTACTATGCGAAACATCCTGTGAAAAAGTAGAAAGGAAAACCGAGAAATGGGGGAAAGTGTTAGAGGTTTGAGAATAAGCAGAACAAAGACAGAATATGTGGTACTAAATGGAGAAAGCGTAAGTAGCATAGGTCTACAAGATGAAGGATTACCATCGATGCAGAAATTTAAGTATCTTGGATCATTTGTAGGCTGCGATTGAGTTTTGACCACAGAGATACAATACAGAATCTAATGTGGGTGGTTAAATTGGAGAAAGATGAGTGGAGTGCTCTGTGATAGGAAAGTAAGCGGTAGGATGAAAGGAAAATTGTACAAAACTGTGGTCAGACCTGCAATGTTATACGGGGCGGAGACTTGGCCAATTACAAGAGCGCATGAAAGGAAGATGGAAGTGGCTGAGATGAGAATGTTGAGGTGGATGAATGGTGTTACAAGGAGGGATAAAATAAGGAATAACCTAATTAGAGGTACGGTCAAGGTTGGACTCATAGGAAGAAAAATACAAGAACATAGGTTAAGATGGCTTGGGCATATGGAGCGGAGAAATGAGGAATATGTGGGAAAGGTAATGGATAAGCTGGTGGTAATGGGTAAGAGGAAGAGGGGAAGACCACGGCTGATATGGAAGGATAAAGTGACGGAAGATCTGGAAGAGTATGGATGGAGTAGAGAAGAGGCATTGGATAGAAAATTGTGGAAGAGAAGATTAAAGGACCATAACGCCGACCCCATATAACATGGGAAATGGCAAAGCGAAAGATGATGATAACATCATAAATTAGTATACAATAATTTCTGCCACCCACGTTTTAATTACAGCTCAAACTAGAGCTTATTCGTTTTTGGAGAAAAAGAGACGCTTTCCCCATCCTGGATTCGAACCAGGGTCCCTCCGTTTAGCCCGGAGTGTCTTGGACCGCTAGACGAATGAGGACAGGAAACAACGCTCTCTTTCTCCGTATGTAAAGATGTTAAGGTATTATTACCCTCCGCAGGGATAACACAATTGCCAAATATGGTCAACACAAGAAAGCCTCCGGGGCGAGATTTTTGTGAGTTTTCGTGGGGGAATTTATTATACAATAATTTTTGCCACCCACGTATTAATTAGCTCAAACTAGAGCTTTATTCGTTTTGGAGAAAAAGAGACGCTTTCCCCATCCTGGATTCGAACCAGGGTCCCTCCGTTTAGCCCGGAGTGTCTTGGACCGCTAGACGAATGAGGACAGGAAACAACGCTCTCTTTCTCCGTATGTAAAGATGTTAAGGTATTATTACCCTCCGCGGACGGAAACATAGGGAGCCTGGTTCGAATCCAGGATGGGGAAAGCGTCTCTTTTTCTCCAAAATTACATAAGCTCTAGTTTGAGCTGTAATTAAAACGTGGGTGGCAAAAATTATAGTATAATAAATTTCCCCCACGAAAACTCACAAAATTCTCGCCCCGGAGGCTTTCTTGTGTTGACCATATTTGGCAATTGTGTTATCCCTGCGGAGGGTAATAATATAATACCTTAACATCATAAATTAGTTATTACATATCGTAAATAAAATATTATATATCATAAGTTAGATATATATCAATTAGGTAATGTATGTCATAAAAGAGATATTTTATATCATAAATTAGGTATAAATTATTATACATGGTCTTCTATTAAAGCAGTGATCAACTCAGAAGGGTGATAATAGGCATCAGTAGGAATAAAAGTTGCCATGGAATATTGTATCGCAAACAACTTTTAATTGGTGAAAATTGGATTGGGGTATAGCAGCCATGCTAATATATAATATAATAATAATATAGTTGAACTCATTTATAATTGTAACGAAAAGGGCCCAGTGCAAGGGCAGATTTAGAGGTCATTGGGGGGGGGGGCAATTAAGGACTTGATTTTTGGAAATCATATCTCGTTGGACCTTTAGCTTGTATCATTTTAATGCTAAATTTTCATTCAAGGGGGCGGTCGCCCCCTAAATCTGCCTCTAGCTGAATGTAAATGTTGTTGTAAATGAAAGGTTTTAGTATAAAGAAATGAATATTTTAATACAATTTTTGTATTTGTAAATTTACGGTAATTGAGGTATAAATGGCTTTAGGGTTTGTTTTAGTGGATTTTATGGTCTTGAAATGTGTTTCAATTACAAATTTGAATGCATTGTTATATATTGTTTACTAAAATGAGCGATTGGAAAATCCATTACTCTTTGGCCTGAAAACATTAGTGAAGTTTGAAATTGAATTTGGCCGGACACTATGTCTTATTGTTATTATTTATTTCTCCTTACTCAACTAATTACAACAGTATTTTATGATTTTGTGACTTTTATATAGTTTCTTTTTTTTTATATGACTTCGTGGTAATTGAACCATAAAAGTGAGGCATGAAATGTTAAAATATGCTGGGCAGATAAAGAACATGATAGTTGTGACTCGAATTTAAATAGTTTAAAAAATAATGATAGTATAAATCGATTTGATTCTTATTTGTCTTACTTCAATAACTTTATTGATTTAAAAAAAATGTTCTGTGTATCAAAGTTTGAAAACACTACAACAAAAATTTCCTGCTGTGGAAATTTTTTGTTAATAATCTGGAAAGTCAAGGAAGTTTGAAACAAAATTTGGGTAGACACCCTGTTATCACTGCTTTAATAGACCACCCTGTATATAATATTACCATTTATAGAAAAATGTTGTAATACAAAATCAATTTTCAGCACAGTGGTCTAAAGCGTATAGTTGTACAAAAGTTATTTATAAATATAATACATCATCGTAAAGAAGTTATTTATAAATATAAAAATCAGAGTTATTTATAAATATAAAAAATCAAGTTATTTATAAATATAATAAATATTATTTATTGCAATGTAACTGATAACTACGCCAATTGGAAAATAACTACAATCTTTAAATGACTGTTTTGAAAACGTTTCATTTTTTATAATTGTAACGTTTTTCTATAAACAGGGTTTGTTGTATTATTATATATCATATGTGTGATATGTTACAGAAAATGTTCTATAAAATCATGTGCTATATTAGTAGGGGTTGCTTATAAATTTAGTAAGAAGAATTTTCATTTTTGTTAGAAGTGAAATGAAAATGCATATATAAGTATTTTTTTTAAATATGCTTTAATCTTAGCTTCACTTGAAAAAGTATAAGATTTGCAAATTTTTTAAGATCAAACGTTTTTTATAAATGATTGCCAGGTTGCTGTGTTTAGCAAAGTGTTTCCAAAATGCTTCGTGATGCTTTTCGGTTAGGAACACTTATTACACCAGCCTACCATCCTAAAGAAAGTTGAATTATAATTATTGAAAAGAACGGACTATAATTGTTTATTATTATGTAATGATACACAAACTAACGTTGGTGTAATAATGTGTATGTGCATGGTTAATAAAGCAGTCTTTCCAAGGGTGGATCCAAGAGGGGGTGCACATCCCCGCAAGAGAATAACAAAGGACGATGCCAGATGTCTATGGGATTTTGCCTACGGCGTTCCACAACAAATCAAATGCCATTCGACGCGCCTCACTGAGTAGATAAAATATGTCAATGGACACAAAGCTGTCAGATCATGCAGTCACGAGTTAGAGGTCATAAAAGGTCATTCTGTGAGGAGAATCTCCAGCGTTATTAGGATTTTGTCTATCAGCGTTCCATAACAAATCAGACGCCATTCGACGCGTCTCACTGAGTAGATAAAAAATGTCAATGGGCGCAAAGCTGTCAGATCATGCAGTCACGAGTTAGAGGTCATAGAAGGTCACCCTATGAGGAGGATCTCCTGTTAATTAACATTGGAGACCCTCCTCATACGATGACCTGCAACTAGTGACTGTATGATCTGACAGCTTTGTACCCATTGACATTTTTTATCTACTCCATGAAACGTGTTGAATGGCATTTGATATGTTGTGGAAGGAACGCTGATAGATAAAATCCTAATAACATTGGAGATACTCCTCACAGGATGACTATGACCTATAACTCTTGACTGCATGATCTGACAGCTTTGTTGCCATTGGCAATTTTTATTATACAATAATTTCTGCCACCTACGTATATATTATAGCTCAAACTAGAGCTTGTGTAATTTTGGAGAAAAAGAGACGCTTTCCCCATCCTGGATTCGAACCAGGGTCCCTCCGTTTAGCCCGGAGTGTCTTGGACCGCTAGACGAATGAGGACAGGTAATAACGCTCTCTTTCTCCGTATGTAAAGGTGTTAAGGTATTATTACCCTCCGCAGGGATAACACAATTGCCAAATATGGTCAACACAGAAAAGCCTTCTGGGCTGAGATTTTTGTGAATTCTTCGTGGGGGAATTTATTATACAATTTTTATCTACTCAGTGATATGCATCGAATGGCATTTCATTTGTTGTGGAACGCCCGTAGGCCAATTTTGGCATTCTCCTTTACACATTTTGTGCACATCCCCACAAGAGAATAACAAATTTACATATTTTGGATTTCAAGCTTTACACCCAACAAAATATTTCCTGGGTCTGCCCTTAAGTCACCTGGAGTATATTTCCCACAGAAGAAGAAAAAAACTGCTTCTACTTGAGTGAAATAAATCATCTTTACAAAGCATATGATATAGAAGGGGCACCAAAATACTTCATTTTAAATCTAATTAAGTACCGATATTTATTTTATATAAATCGAACACTACGCAGATTAAATCAAACAACAATATCAATCAACGTTTATTGGCGTAGTGATACCAACGCCGATGGTATGGCGTGATTAGATGGTGAAACGTTCGAAAGAAAATAAATATTTCTGCGTTCAGTGGGACCTGAACCCACGACCTTCCACTTGCCGGGCGGAGGCTCTACCCACTGAGCTACGAACGACAATATCTAATCTCTTTACGAACGTATATATACTGTTGCCAGTTATTTCGCAGAATGGTGTAGTACATAGACTACTATTTAAACCAAATTGCAAAGAGACTGGTATTAAATTGATCGAAATGCACGTTGCAGCATATGTATTTATTTTATATAAATCGAACACTACGCAGATTAAATCAAACAACAATGTCAATCAATCAACGTTTATTGGCGTAGTGATACCAACACCGATGTTATACTGCAATGGGCATTTCGATCAATTTAATACCAGTCTCTTTGCAATTTGGTTTAAATAGTAGTCTATGTACTACACCATTCTGCGAAATAACTGGCAACAATATATATACGTTCGTAAAGAGATTATATATTGTCCTTCGTAGCTCAGTGGGTAGAGCCTCCGCCCGGCAAGTGGAAGGTCGTGGGTTCAGGTCCCACCGAAGGCAGAAATATTTATTTTCTTTCGAACGTTTCACCATCTAATCACGCCATACCATCGGCGTTGGTATCACTACGCCAATAAACGTTGATTGATTGACATTGTTGTTTGAAGTACTGATATGTTACTCATTTGAAGATGGTATGGAGATACGAAGATGTTGAGTATATGGTGCTATACTCTGTATGAATTTAAACTTTTCTTTTGTGGGTTGAGAGCAGTAAAAATATTCAAGGTATAATGAAGATAATTGATTCATTGGATAAAAGTCAAAATATGATGAAGAACAACAATGACAGAAATGATGATGGGGAGCTGAGATCACAGATTTTGATTGGAGTTTAGAATTTAAAGATTAAAAAATTCCATGGGGATGTTTTGCCCATATTCAATTATTTTGTTTATTAGCAACTAGATTTTTTCAATTGGAAAATAGGAAACCTTTTTCTAATATGTTTCTAGTTCATTTCTTATTGAGGTGGGTGAGCACTGCGATTTGTTAAGCCTTGTTTATGTATGTTTCACCATGGTCAACGTTATCCATGGTTATTTGCAATCCACTGCAGATGGAGATTTCTCTGTTATCGTATATATGCGTAGTATGGTGAAAGAAATACAGAGGAAGCAGTCTTAAGCTCACCATGTTGGCCAGGCTTATTGGCAAGCTGGACTCACAGTTTAACGAGAGTTCCGAATCTCGGTTGCCACAGCCCAAGTACTATGCTAAGGCAGAACTTGTTGTGTCACCCTCCCACGGAGTGACCGCTACCGAGGCTGCTTCAAAGCAGCTCTTTTTCGAGAGCCAGTATTCTTGGCAGAGGATGGCTAGAGGACATATGTGTGTGTGTATATATATTCTTTTTATTTATTATTTTATTATGCATTTATGTATACATATTTGTATTTTTTCATATAATCATTTCTTTACTTTAGACCTTTTGAATTTCAACATGTTTGGTATGCCTATGATGGGTTCGGACATTTGTGGATTTAGGGATGACACAACAGTTGAATTGTGTGCTCGCTGGCAAGCGGTCGGTGCCTTTTATCCTTTCTCTAGAAACCATAACAGCATCGGTCAAAAAGTAAGAACTTTACTTGCATTTAAAATACATTAATAAAAAAAAAAAGCAGCTTGATAAAGAGAAATCACAATTATTTTTTTTTTAATTTCAAAATTTCCATTTTTAAAATTTTGTCAAGGATCAAGATCCAGCAAGCTTGGGAAAAATTGTTGTCAATGCTGCCAGGAACACCCTCTTCACACGTTACACACTATTACCCTATTTGTACACCCTGTTTTACCAGAGCCACGTGTTTGGAAAACT
Source organism: Dysdera silvatica (assembly GCA_006491805.2). Classification (NCBI taxonomy): domain Eukaryota; kingdom Metazoa; phylum Arthropoda; class Arachnida; order Araneae; family Dysderidae; genus Dysdera; species Dysdera silvatica. The sequence goes on along the minus strand of QLNU02015003.1, from coordinate 129,395,013 downwards.
CGTGGTATCGTCTCTTGTGTTTGAGTAAGAATTATTTTACTTTATTGAAATTTTAAAATATGTCTTTCATAAAAGTTGAGTTATTAAGGTATTTTTTAGACGTTGATTCACTTTGATTTTAAATATGGATAATGTTCATATTGAAATAAGAAGCTATTATTAATTAAATGTAATACCATTATTAATGCATAATTCACCAATCTAAGCTTTTAATTGTCCTTTCGCATGCTTGTTTTAATTGGTACTTTTCCAATTTTTTTTATTTGCTTGCTAGCAACTTTCATTGGTTTCCCACAGAATTTTTCTTTCAGAGATCAAGTGTTTTTTTTTTAGCAACTTTATTTAGGCAGCAACATGAACAACAAAAAAATATACATTGGGATTACAAATCAATGTTAGTTTAAGTTAATTATAAGAACAAAGACATATCTACATTAACATTATACGAAAATATAGATGCATAAAATTAATTACAAAAATATAGATACATCAAATTTAATTAAAAAAAAAATATCAATACATTAATTAATATACTGTGAAATAAAATTTTGTCCATGTCTGCCTGGGTAGCGCAGGTAAAGACGTAGTCTGACAAAGCCTGCACCACCCAGGAGATACCAGATAGCCAAAGCAGCCCCATGGGATATCACTGCGCAAACATCAGCGAAAATTAAATTAAGTATGCGATTGATTAAATAGAATTAGTAAGGAGGATCCGGATTAAAGACTTAAACTTAGAATAGGAATTTATCTCTTTTATATTAGAAGGCAGCTGATTCCACAATTTAGGACCTGAAGAACCCACTCTGTGGCAACCCAGCTCCAGACGAGAAAATTGAGGTCTGTAGTTATGTCTACTTGTTGTTGGATAGTTATGTGTAGGTTGCTGTAAATCAACTGGAATAGATTAGTATTTTTAATTTTTTTAAACATTAATAACAAAATTTTATAATTTAAAAGTTGATTAAAAGTTAATAAATTGAATCTTTGCGGAACCTCACGGATCGACATTGGTTGTGGTAATTTATGGTTAATAATATTGAAGAATTTATTTTGTAATGACTAAATTCTACTTTGGTTAGCCTGTGAAGTGTATCCCCAGACCGATAAACAATAAAAAAGATGAGAAAAAATAAAAGAATAATATAGATTGATCAAAAATTTTATAGGTATATAAATACTAATGTTGCGCAATATTCCCAAAAATCTACCAATTTTTAAGCACAATAGGTTAATGTGTGTATCCCATTTTAAATTGGCTTGAATAGTAACTCCAAGGAATTTCGTCTCCTGCGATAACGGAACTATATCGTTATCTATTTTTATGGTATTACATAAGTAGTTGCTTTTGTTATGTTTATTTGAAAACAGAATACATTTGGTTTTTTTTGTATTAAGTGAGAGATAATTATCTCTAAAGTATTTTATATATATATCAATATCATTATTTACAAGTGAAAACAGCACATCAAGATTCCTTTCCCTATAAAAGATGCTTGTGTCGTCGGCAAAGCATAGAACTCTAGATCGAGTTGGCAGAAAAAAAAGATCATTAATATAAAAAATAAAAAGCAAAGGTCCCAATGTCGACCCCTGAGGAACCCCACATAGAGGTGATCTGGCGATAGATTGATTTTCGTTTATTTGCACATATTGAGATCTTCCAAAATGGTAATTTCTGAAAAGAAGATTTTGCTTTCCGCATATACCTGCCAATTGTAATTTATATAAAAGTCTATCATAATTAATGGGATTATTTTTTATTATGTTTGATTATTGGAATCAGTGATTCGATTCTCAGATGTCAAACACTTGCTTTTCTATGGTCATAATTTGAGCTTCAGTGATCATAGATTTGATTTTCAAGGATTCGATTTAATTATCAATATTGGTACCTTTTGCCACTTTTGTGACATGAAAGCTATGCTCATGGTTTTGGATCATTGGGTGTCGGTTCATAGGCATAGGCAGAAAGTTTATAAGGCAGAGGAGGTTACAAAGTTACAACTTATTCCTATGTTAAATATATGCAATTTCGTTGTGATTGGGGGTTACAACACCCCAAAACTGCTGCATGCCTATGCCTAGGTGTAGGTTCAACTCCTCAGTACTACATGGTTGTATGTGAATGTATTCTGGTCCTTTGGTCAAGTTAAGCCATTTTCCGCATCATTTTATGAAGATTTGATTGGCTGGTAGTATTTTTAGGGCGAAAGGACAACAAATTTTATGTAGAAGCCTCGTAGCATACAGCACTATCTATATGTGTGATTAATATTCAGTTCTCTAATATGTGTTTTATAATTTAGGATTAAGTTTTGACGCAACTCCTTTTTTTTAAAAAAAAAAGTTGTAAAATACATCGTTACCATTATTTTTTCATCTAAAACCGTATGTAACTTGTTTGGCGCAGAATGATCCTTGTCGTACTTGCATCATAAAAATACAACCAACCAAACGACATAGCTTTTTATGGTTTATATTAGAACTTTTTTCTCATTTTGGCTAAAAAAAAGAAGACAATCTACATACATAAAAAAAATAGTTTAGTATATAAACTACATAAAAAGTGGTGCCAAAACTTAATCACATTGAATAATCCCTCGCCTATTAATCAAGGAGTTCTCCTCTAGTTAATAGGTGTTGTGATACTCAGTGTAACCTGCAAAGAACTATTCCTGGAGTTTGGTACCTGAGGTAGGAAGAAAAGTTGTGTCTACTCGTATGTATTTGATTATGATTTAGAATTCCCATTACACTACTTATCCCAGCTTATAGCCAACATACCGTCTATCCTAAGACGCAACACAGAAAGATGATGACGATGGAACAATTAGAAGAAAATAATTTTGCAAAAATTTGTTTTATGTTGCAGGTTCCCCAGTGATCCCAGGACCTATGCTATCGAAGAACAGTTCATGTGGGGTTCTGCATTGATGATTATGCCTGCTCTTTATGAGGTAAAAATCTTGGTACCTTTGTCTCCTCCGACCTTTTCTTATTTTCATACAGCCGGATTAACGATCTTGTACAGCTCACCACAACCTTAATTCTCCTTACACCATAAAACACTAGAAAAGAACCAATCAAGGCAATGCATCAAAATAATGCTTGCAATGCTTTTACATCCTATGATGGCACAGCATTATCTTTTCATCATATAACTCATATTATTCATCACTCATATCATCATTCATATTATTCATCGTATTAGTTCAATCCTATTACAGTAGACCATTGATTATCTGAATACCGATCAACCAAAACATTGGTTAACTGAAAGCATTCCAGTCGTCAAATTCAGATTTTCGCGCCATGTAGTTCCACTAGCGATGGGAACATGAAAAAGCTATTCAGCAAGTGTATACCGAAATTAACTTGAAGGATGTTGTGTACATGGCAGCAGAAACTTGTGCTGCTGTCAAGGACACTGCACTAGCAAAGGCTTGGAATTAGCTCCTTCCATCAGAGGAGTCTATTACTTCATCAGACGAGTCTATTACTTCATCAGATGAGCCACTGAACAGCCAGTTTGTACTAGAACTGGCTGTGCTGATTAAAGAATCTTCACGATTTGAAGAATGGGACCAGAAAAACATTCAAAGCTGGCTCAAATATGATGTCGATTACCCTGGCTATCAAGTATCGATGGACGATGAAATCATTGTCAGTGTCATCGACAACCAAGAAGAGCCTAGCGACCATACTGGAAGTACCATCCAGTAAGGAAGCTTTTCACTGCCTTGAGATGGCTATGAAGTGGTTAGAACAGTAAGAAGAATGTGATGCTGTGCAATTGCTGTCTTTAAAACATATGCGAGATTTAACGAAAAAAATAAAAAAACTCAGCTCTGCAGCAAAAGAAAATTTTAGGCTTCTTTTCCTAAACTGTAGGCCTACTTTAACACACTACTTTATGTAAGGTATGTATTTGTAAGACATGTGATACAAAATATATAAAAGTTTTGTGTTTAATATCACTGTTTCTTTGTTTCATATTGCTCCTATGGCAATGAAACCATTTTTTTCATAAATGGTCGGTTATCTAAAAAATCAGTTATCCGAACACCCCCAGTCCCTAATTTTTTCGGATAACCAATGCTCTACTGTACATTCCATCAATTTTTTATGTAATGCCAATGGCTTAATGGAAGCATCTGTGATCTGTAAACCAACTAGGTGGGATTTCAGTCTTAGTAGGCTTGGTTATTTATTAATATTACATCCTAGTTCATGGACCATGTTAAACTATATTATCCATCTGAGATAAATCACTGCATTGTTTCGGGGAAACAAAAGTAAAAATTTAGTGGTTTATTTTATAAAATTACATCTTTGATATTTATCTTCGAACGTATCGATTTTTGCCATAGGGAGTCACTGAAACTAGAGTTTATTTTCCAAAAGCTATGTGGTACGATTATTACACGGGAAAGTTGCTGAATGTGTCCAGACAACAAGTTACTCTGCCTGCACCACTTGATTCTATTAACCTTGCCGTAAGAGGTGGCTATGTCATTCCACAGCAGTATCCAAACCTTACTACCGTTGACAGGTTAGTTTAAATATCACCATTCTGTAATTCTTGGAGCTTAAACTCAAAATCTGGCCCTTTTCTGTGTACGAAGAAGGTTTTTCAGAAAGTACTTTCTCAAATATGTTGAAAGCAACTGCAACAAATGCAGACCTGCTGGAATAACATTGTACAAAAGTAATGCACCATAGATTTTAAATATATAAAATAATCTTCAGTATGCCCTACGTTGGCATAGTCATTGTAACATACTAAAATTCACTGCCACTAATTTCCTTACTAGAGACTTTTCCATCTTGTAATCTTGGGTTTGAGTGCCGATGGTATGGTGGAATAATTTTCCTGCATCTATAGCTTGGTTTTTGATTTTCGAGGTGACAGAGGTGTGTATCCCTCGGAAAACTGAACGTTCTGATACAGCATGATCTTTGCTGTGGTTACACTATAAAATGCGAACATGACCTTTATATATGTAATAATTATGACACCCACGTTTTTTTTAGCTCAAACTAAAGCTTTTTTCTTATAGAAGAAAAAGAGGCATCGTCCCTGACCTAGATTCGAACTAGGGTCTCTTCATTGAGCCTGGAGTGCCTTAGACAGTTAGGCCATCGAGGACAGGAGCGCAGCTCCCTTCGTACTAAAACCCCGAGGACGGTTATAATATCTTATAACCTTATAATATTTCAATTGAAGGACACATGTATTTTTTAGTGTATTATTGTTATTTTATTGTGTTATTATTTTTGTGCATCATCTAGCATTATTTTAACGTATTATTGATTTTGAATGTTATTTTTATTTTAGTAATAATATGCTAAAACAATGTCATTGTTATTTTATGTACATTACTTTGTTATTGTGTAAAATACACCTTAAAACAGTTTATTTTAGTGTGTTATTATTTTAGTATTAGTGTATTGTTTGGTGTTAATGAACTTGTATGTTCGTTTAGTCGCAAGAATAAGTTTACATTGTTTGTTACATTGAACGAAACCAAAAGCGCAAGTGGAGAGTTATACTGGGATGACGGGGAATCTTTAGGTATACTATATTTGGTGCAGATTTTATGCCTCGTATGATTTATGTACTTCGTACAGTTTCTATATTTTACTTATGCTTTGTACAATTTCTATACTGTACACATGCTATATACATTCTTGTACTTAAACACTTTATACTTTGCAATTAAAGCATTGGACATATTAAGAATAGTTTTTGAAAACGTGTTTTTGCATAATTTTATAAATACATCCTTGTGGGATAAGGAGTGTTACAGGTATTTATTGACTTGTCCAGAGTTCTGCTTTAATAAGGAACATTAAGAGTACACTAGCTAATCAGGTTTTCCTCTTGAAACAAGTTTCTTGCTTTGGAAGATACTCAGTTGTTAAATATGTAGAGCCCTTTTTAAAGACGTACAATTCAGAACAAAATGTTAAGAAATAATACAAAGTTGGGCTTTTATTTTGTCCAATGATAAAGATGGATTTCAGTGTTAAAATGAGGAGGTTATGGTGGTTTAAATGGTCTTAGATTCAAGCTAGAGTCAGTGACTGGACCCAGATTAAAGTGCTTCCACTTCCAAGGTGAAAATGTTACTTCAGCATCTTTTTAGGCTTGGATTTTGTAAAAATATCCTCAATTCAGAGTTTGTGGAAAATCCTTCCCTTACTTGTTATCTTTTGTAGGCCTGGACAAGTACCCTATCTGCTTGTGCTTAGGTCTGTCAGCAGAGGCGGATTTAGAGGTCATTCAAGGGTGGCGATTAATGACTTGATTTTTGGAAATGATACCTCATTGGACCTTTACCTTGTATCTTTTCAATGTTAAATTTTTATACAGGAGGGGACGATCACCCATCTGTCGTTGACCTCAACACTTGTAGAAAGTGAAATTAAAGACTTTATATACCGCATTATTATAGTTGCTATGCTTACTATAGTATGCTATTTTTTATTTATTCTTTTACTTTCCATTAAATTTCCTTTTAGAAACTTACGAAAATGGAATGTACAACTTGATAAAATTTACAGTTCAAGACGTAAGTCTTCGAAAATAAATGCAAAATTTATAATTAAATGAAAATTAGTTATATATTTTAAAATGGATATTTTTTATTAAGTACTCACTGTCAATTCATCTGTGAGTTTTTATTTTCTAGAACACTATGACATCCGAGGTGGAGAAAGCAGGTTACGCTACCACAATGGATTTGGACAAAGTTAAAATTTGCACATTGGTTTTGAAGCCTACGGAAGTTACTCTTAACGGGAACTCAGTGCCTTTCGAGTTCGACAGCAACAGCGTAAGTAAATTCATTTCTTGATAAGAAAAAATTTAACTCTTGAATCCGTTGACTACCGGATGTTAAACCATAAAATTTTAAACTTTTTTTAATCAATATTTTTTTTTATAACTGGGTTATTGTTATGTAACATCGTTATTAATATACTTTTTATTAATTACCATTTTGGTGTCTGACAGTTTTCAAACAGCTCTTCTTATTCAGTGTATTTTTGCAGGCAATTATTAAAAAAAAATAAAATACCTCATTTGTTATCAATACTAAGAAAAAAATTATTTGGGATTTCCTTATTTTAATGTGTTGTGCGTTTTTTTTTTATTTTATAAATTGTGACGTATTCTTTCATATAAATTCTAGTTTTAACTGCTCCTGATGGCTTTGAAGTTAATGATGTAATAAAAGTGTTGAATTATATACAGAAGGAATATGAACATGACATTTGATTTTATTCATAATCAATAAAACATTTTGTCTTTTCAGTGTCTCACAGTCACCACTGGAGTTTCACTAATGAACGAATTTACTATGAAGTGGGCGTAGTAAACTATTTTACTTTTTAGTCATTTAATCCTAAGATTTACATTTAGTTTATATAACTGAAGTTGATTTTTTCATATAATGTTCCTATATAATGTTATATTAAGGTTTATATAATATTATAAAATGTAATATTAAATGTTTAGAAAAGTTCTGATTAAAATCAGGTTTAAACTTTTGATGATGTGTAATTTATTTTGAATAAATAAAATGTTGTGAAATAGTCTCGGTGATTTAATGTTTTAAAAATCAAAAGACGTACAGAATATGACAATGATCTAATCTCGCTTCTGGAAATAGAGCTTAGTTATCATCTTTGCTTCTATCGGTTCCTTATATCAAACTTTTGCTAATTTGTTGAAACAGCAGTTCGCAACCTTTTTAATGCCCAGCACCCCTAGGAAATTTTTGATTAGTGTTTACACCCTTACAAAAGCAATATTACATTCATTAGCATACACAAAAAATTCATAAGGGGGGATTACAGAGCTACAACTCCATATATGTACAAAATTTCACCACAATGGGAGGGTTATCCCCTCCCATGTATGTTAGTGATTACATTTGAAGATTCAAAATCTAATTTATATAATTTTTGAACCACATCATGTGGAATTACACAAATTAAAGTTAAAAGTTTTTTTTGTAACTTAGTATGTAAAATGCAAATGTAAGGTGAGCAAATAGTTTTTATTTTACTATTACTTCTCTAGAATCATGGTGGTCTGTGCCTGTATCCTGATGGGGGATCTTAGGGACCGGTTCCCCCCGAAACTAAATTTTTAATGGGACTTGGCTACGGCCTTGCATGCTGTGATTGTATTGGTGCATGCTGTACCACTGAAATTAAATTCTGGCTACGTCCTTGTGGTGGACTAATGACTTGTCCCCCATCTAGAGAAATGTGATTGTCTAGAACTTCTCTCAAATCTTTCAAAAATATGTTTATGGGATAAGTAAGTTAGAATTGTAACTCGCTGCTATAATTAGCTTATTACATTATTGCTTCTTACTGCAATCTACTTATTACTTACTTATTCCATTTAACATGCTAAGGTATTTTTTTTCTGACTTTATAATAAATAAAAATATTCAGTTTCAATATATTTCTCGAGCCAGAAATGTTCTTTGTTTAAGTGAAGTAAATAAAGAACGTATTTACATTAACTTTTACAAAAAAAAAAGTTCCTGTAAAGAGATATGAAGTTATTTTTTTAAATGATTTATTTCAAGTATTTTCTATAGTCAATTCAGATTATAAAAATAACATTTGAAATGTAGAATGAACATATTTGCTACGAGTATTATTTAAAATTTTTCAAAACACTTCATTTACAAGTTTGGTTATAGCCTGGATGACATTTCACTGTAAAATGAAACCTATCTGAAATATAGTTGAACCTCGTTAACGTGAATTTCTTTTAACGTGAGCAGTTTTCTGAATTCTGACCAAATTGCATAGTAATACAATTACTGTTCTTCCTGGATAATGTGAATTACTTTTGACATACATTCATATTAACAAGGGGTGTTCCACTGTGTTTTGAATTTCCCCTACTCCACCACAAATGCCTACTCATTTCTTTAGAATACAAAAGCAATTTGTATATGCAGAAAGTTTATAAGGGTGTTTACAACTTCATATATATATATATGAGCAGCGTTATAGTACATATTTAATGTGGGGTTACCTCAAGCCCCCCTTTGCATACATCCACATGGTACAGAACACTTAAAATATTCATTTGATATACTATCTCATTTTCATTAATGGCTTAATTTCTCAGAATTAGTAAGCATGAAGGATGTGTGAAAAAAAAAACACATAAAAACTTTCAACGCAACTTTATTGTAAGCACAGTGTCTCATAAAACAACCAATTTTCATGACTATTACAGACTTTAATTTTCAATGATGACTACAGTGGAAACCATTTAAGATAACAATAAATACAGTGATATGATTAATATCCGAAGACTGAACGCATGAGGCCTTACGTTGACTTTTGAGCCATGCTATATTTACAGGCCCACACTCACTGTAGAATCCAAACTGGGGTTAGTACGATCCAAGGCCACTGAGCATTATTCTGTACAAAATCAGAAAACTGGCTATTTGATAATAAGCGGTAATTCTTTCGTTGAATTACATATAAATAGTATTGTGGTTAGTGAATTATTTAGTTTTTTAACAATTGTAAACAGTGGATGAATTATTTACTGTTGTGTTAGGCAAATGAATTTACACATCAACAACTGTAAGCACCTTCTGAGCAAAAAAAGGTGTGTCCAAGATGGGGCTGATACTTGGTGTGAGTTCTAAGTAGTAACTTATTCGTAAATGCTCATATCTTGTTCATATTAAGAACTGTGTGGTTCGAAAAGAAGTCTCTTTACTAAGCAGGCAGGATCACAGTGGCCCCCCTCCTGAAACTCAAAATAACATCTACCCACACGCTTTTCTTTACATTAAAGAGATTGTAGAGAATTATATATATAAAAAAAAACTGGCGTTCAGAGTGCCTGCGATGACTTACACTTAGTAAAATTAGCTCTTACTGTGAAATAGTCTTTATACTGAAAGATGTTTATTACGGATAGATCTATATTGATAAAATGAGTTACTTTTAGATGCATTCAATGAAATTACCTTGTAAATAATGATTAATTTAAACTATGAGAGAGTGTTTAATTAAGTGGCATTTATTTAGTGTATATAACATTTACATTAATTATTGAGAGATTAATGTCATTAATTACTGAGAAATCAATGTCTAATTTCTACGGATTATTATTGATAAATGTTACAACTTGATTCCCACTGTAGGCAGACTATTCATGAATGAAAAAGTAAATGTCATAATTGAATACATGTACAATATAAGCAGAAGAGGGGGGCCAAGCTGCTACTCTTTTACAAACCACAATAAGAATCACAAAACTTTTTACAACTCATATATACACAAGCGGCACATGATTTTTACATTAAAATGCTTTTGCTACACGTCAGTGCATCATATATTTTTGTATCGATTCTCACACTTTTCCTCGATTCCTTGCTTTCATATATAAGAACGAATTTAAAACTAAACTGACTTTAACTAAAATTGATTCAAAACTAAACGTAATTTTGTGAAAACAACAATGCCAACTTGCAGCTCTTGTCATGACAGAACTAGAACTATAATAGAATTCCAATCACCTGACTGATCCAATCGATTCATTTCCATTCTTTCTTTTGTACACTTTAAACTCGAACTAGCCTTCCCAAAATTTCATTAACGCAATCTGTGATTTACAAAGGGAAGGGACACACAGCTTCATGAGCATGCTGAATCTCAATCGGCCTATTTCCCCCTTAGAAGTTGAAACCGAGTCTATACAGGAGAAGTAATAGTAAACGTTTTGCCTCTCTGCTTCATCAAGGTCACTTAATCTTGACTTGATTGTGCACCAAGCCACTCAACTTTGAAATGATGGCTTACATGCATGTGTTTTATAACATTATGGCACTAAATAATGTGATGGTCTATCTATTCTTTGTAACGTTCAGCAATGCAGCTGGATGATCTGGTGCTCCTGGCAGAACCATCTGCCCCCGCCCCTAGCCATGGACATGTTCTCCCCTGTGAATTATTTCAGCCGATTTTACACCCCTCCTTGTCTGTGCCTCTGGCATGGGCCTTCCACACACATCCACTAAGCTAAGGCCCTGGTAACGTTATGACTAATGACTAGAGCCCGGATTATATGAAATTGCATATTTTAGCTGTGCATGTAAATGCATGAAAACGATGAATTTCCAGAATAAATGCATATTTTAAGGGTTTTAGTAATTTTAAGAATTTTATTATTCCCTCATCCGAAAAATTTCACCACCATGCTGAAGTTAAACTTTCCTCCTCTTGATCCGAGCGGATAGACAATGGAATATGTAAACATACACATTTAATTATGCCCTAGCGTGCCACAAATGTTGTCGTAGCTGAATTATAGCCACCATCTTTGTTAAGAAAACCAAAGATTAGTTTTAC
>QLNU02015003.1:129368026-129383501 GCA_006491805.2 Dysdera silvatica | reverse complement strand
ACATAATTTTCAAGAAAACTGTAAAGTTTTAATTTTTGGAATTTTTTTTAGCTTGAAATCAAAAAACATTTAATTTTTCAGAAAAACCAACAATCAGGATTATTGTAATTATTGTATTAATTAATTACTTTTGAACACTCCAGCCTGGAAATATCACAAGCACAAGAAAAAGAGCGTGAAAGCTCACCCCGTCATTTTGACGGGAGTGAAAAGGAAGGAGTTAATCTGTTTCCAAGTGTGTCTCAATTCTGTCTTACATCACTTCTCATATATGACTTTTTGTATACTTTTATTTATGTTTGATCAACAGATGTCTGTATTTTAACAATGTTCTATGCATAATTATATAGGTTTGTTTTAATAAATACATTTTTATAATTTATGTTTATTAAAATTAACTGTTCTTTAAAATAATTTGATTTAAAGGCTTGAGTGTTTGGTTTTGCATCAAGTGTGTGCTATTTATATCGTATATTCTGGGACAGCAATAGAACAAAAGCAGTGACTGCTTGTATATACATACGGTTTGCAGTTATTAACATTTGTGCATTTTATTTCAGGTGATTTAAAATTTTGTACTGCATGTGTTAAATATGGAGTACATACCACAGAGTGAATCAACGAACGTTGGAAAAATGTAAGATTTTGATTGCACTCCTTTACTTCAATGTTTCAGCATTTTATATATTATATTTAATTTTTTATGCATGTCGCTTGAGGGCCACCAGCCTTTTTTTTTCACACAGGAACAATTGAACATATGTGTATTTGGTGGTTCTGTGTCAATTCGTTATCAGCATAATTCTTTGCAATTAAAAAATAATAATAATAAATGAAATTTTAAGACTGGCAAATAATTAACGGATATATACAATAGTAAACATATCATGGTTTGTTGAGGTAACTTCTAGTCTTTGATGCCATCGCAAAGGACATGGCTTGCTATCTCACCACATTGCTATTACACCACATCTTATTATTTAAAGTTCAATGCTGACTACATAATTTAGCTGGCGTCATCTTCAATGTGTGCAAAATCACGTCTCAACTCTATAGATGCATTCAACGAAAGAAGTGAATAACAGAACAAAGGTTTGTTTTTGTTTTTTTGGTAGATCCATCAACAAATAACAGTCTGGTTGACATAACAGTAACTCAAATTTCAATCTAACATAACAATAACTGACTTAGGGCTATATGCCATACTTAAAAAATTTAACAAGATAGGATTGAACCAAGTCTGGCTCTGAAGTGAGGAGAGCGAAAGCATACTTTATATATCAGCAGTGATATCATTTTTGTAGGCACTAGTGTTTTTCAATCTGAGCATAATGTTACAGGTACGAGATAACCTTATCCATCCTAAATATATGGATGAAGGCTAGCATGGATAAGCATGTGGAAACTACTCATGATTTTGCTGCTGAAAAAGTATATTATTGTTTACTACTTTTGATAGCATTTGAAGCCTAAGAAATCTCATTCCCACCTCTTACTTCAGTGCCAGTGTGTAACATGCAAACCCTGTTGCATTGTGGAAAAGTGTTTCGGAGTGTGAAGGTTTCGGAAGAATGATGCAGCATCTAAATTTTTTCAGAACTAGCAATAATGCTTTTATCTTAACTTGCTAGTTCAGCTTCTAATGAAAGAGTGTTTTCTAAATTCGGAATTATTTATTCTAAATTGCAGAATCGTTTTAACATTGAGAAAAGCTCAAAACTTGTAGTATACTACCGCATGCTGCATAGCTGCACCGAACTGAAATATTACAGCAAATTATGCAATCTTAATGTATCGAAAAATTTAGGAAACCTTGTTTTCATATACATTGATTTTTTTCAATAAATTCAGAATAATTTTGGTATCTTGATTCATGTAAAACAGTGACTACTGGCTTTTTTTCATTTTTACGAAATTTTTAGAGAAAAGGAATATTTTCAAAAAAGTATATTTGTATTGTAATTACAACATTTTCTAATAATAATATGTGGATACTGGATATTGTTAATACAACATGTAGGATTCACTAATTTCAAAATAAGCCCTTTTATCCTGAAGTTTTGCGTGTTTGACGGTTTTAACCAGTTTAAATTTACCATCATCACGTCAAGAACTAGTTTTTGATGTCGAATTGCCAGTCCTTGTACTTGGAAATAAATAAATGGAACTAAATAGATTATCTTCGATTAAATGCCTTCATCAATACTTACTCTCTTTTTTCTTTGTGTCTTTTTTTTTTTTTTCATACCCTCAACTTCTTGCTTTCTTACATTAACGAATTTTCCTTTAACCGATTTATGTAACTGCGTAATATTTTATTGTTATCAATACATCTTTTAGTAGCACGACCAGTACCAATGCCACATCTGGATACCTAGAGGATGCTTTTTCCTTTCTGATACCTTGTGCATAATTACAAAGCATTGAGAATTATAATTTTTTCCTTCAACAGCAAAATCCCAGACTATTTTTCTGTCAATTATTTATTTGTGCCTTATAAGATAAGCTGTGATTATCATCTTTGTTTTAGCCAGAACTATAGTAAGAGGGTGTAATATACTATATTTTTTTTTTCACTTTTTGATTATTGCACGATATATTGGGGTGTCAATTTTCTCATGAGAGTTCGCACATGGGGGATCGCACACACACACACACACTCAGATGTCATTCGCCTAGGTGACAAATTTGCTTGTGTGGGTCATACTTGTTACTGAATGCTGAATTGTGTTTTTTAGCGAATTTTGTGCCTCCATTGATCATTGTTTTCTACTGTAACCTAAATTTTATCTGAAATAGATGAGATACCGAGTATTTGTAATGCCATGAGGTCTTAGAATACTCTGCCACACATCAAAAGCTGTGTTTCTGAAATTATTACTAGCCTTCAATCAGGTCTTTTGGATGATAAAAGGCTCAACTTCCTGTTTATTGTCAAAACAGGATGTTTGATTACTTTCTTCCTGGTTGTTCTTATTTCCTGATTTAATATTCTTTCTTTAGACCTTGCTACTTATATTGATATTCTCTTTTATAGCAGGGGTTGAAATTAACTTTTTAAATCAGGTGCACCCAAGCCTTGTGACTTAGGTGTACAAGTAACTAACAGAATAAAAATTAAACCTCAACATTAAAAATGGGAAAAATGTAAGTGTAGAAATTATTATTAAACATGTAAGGTAAAAAAGTGCAACTTTTCAAAATAATTGAACATTCATTTGTAATAAAAAAAAATTCAAAGCAAATGCAGATACATTGAGAAAATTATATAAAATTATTCCGTAGGTCACTGTTCTTGAAAAATAAATGCAAGTAGCCATAGTTTGGAATAGTTAGGTGCACTGCATGCACCCAAATTAAAAATTTATGTGCATCCACTAATTTCGAACCCTGTTTTATAGAATATATGCCCTTCCCGCCATATCTATAAACTATAAATACTATTAACCAGTCCCAGCGCAGTGTTTTCCCATTTTTAATGTATTTTCTATTCAAAAAATTAATCCCTCTTTTTTTGTACCATGAAATAGTTGACGCAAGGAAAAATGAAAGATTTTGGTACCAATATTGTACCCAAAGTAACTAAGCAGAAAACTGTGATTTCAAGCACTGATATCTAACAAGGATAACCCACAGTGAGTGCTCCGTCGATTTTGATGAAAGTACAGCCAAAATAAGGAAAATACGTATCTCGATATTCGTGCCAATGCGCATTATTTTCGAAGATATGCATTTTTAAAGATTTTGCATCCGATATATAAGCTTAAAATACGACATCTCCCACAAACCAATCGGTAGCCTAGTTGGTAAGTTACCGGCCTAGCGCTTCGTGTTTTTGCGTTCGATGCCCGTGGAAATCGGTTGTTAATATATATCCTTTTTACATGTTCATTTATGTATTTTTATTAGTAAAAATACTTCGCTTACAATCGGATTTTGTTCATAAACTTACTTTAATAAAATTCATATTTATGTAGTTATATGTTAATTGTATGCTTATTGGCAGTGATAATTTCTACTCAAATTTTAATTGTTGATTATTAAAAAGTTGAAAAGTAGAAAAAGTTTTGGTGTAGCCATCCAGCCTGTTATGTAGTTAAGTAGATCCAGCACACTTTAATAATGTTTTTACAAATGACGACGGCACCTCTTCTTCTACTGTTGAAGTAATTCCACCTCATTGTACCCCATACTGTCAACCTCGTGATGTGTACTTCTTCCGTCAAGTAAAAAATTTCATTAAAAGGTTACAAAATTGTGTTGAAAGCTTACAAAAAAATAGTCATTTAAACATGCGAGCAGATAGATGCTTTGAAGATCCATTCACTTATTCACAATCAACTTTCGGCGCCAACTTTTAAGAATACATTACAGTACTCTTGGTTTGTTGCAAAGTTAACAAACGAAAGAAGCGTTTTTGAAAATGTAGATGGTATTTGTTTTCCAGATGATATTAGACAAAGAAAATCAGTTGTTCGAACAATTCATTTATAAAATGCTCACGTTGTAGAATTTTTTTATGTTTTTATGATAATTATCATCCAAAATTGTGTACCAGTAAACAATTCCGACACCTCCGATAGTGATACACAAAAAATATGTTCACGTCAGTCAGTTTTAAAATAAAATTGATTGCATTTTATAAAATAAAATGTTTCTATATAAATAAAATGCACATAAATGAGATGCGCGTAAAATGTTTATATGTTATAAAATAAAATGATGTTTATATGTTATAAAATAAAATATTACATACTAAAAATACATTTTTCAATAGATAAATATATTTAAAAAAATATTAGGCATAATAGATGCTAATAGAGGATGACTGCAAAGGCTAATAATGACAAAATAAGACGAATTAACGCAGTTTTCTTTTTTATTTAATGGAATTGTTAAAAGTTTTCAGAAAAAATCTTTCAATCCTTAAATAAAACAAAACTGCGTTATTGGTGTAATTTCATCCCTTCACAGGTTGACAATGAGTACGCAAATTTTATAAAAGTTATATTCACATAAAAACTTACAGCTAACTCCTAAACTTTTTGTACCTTTACAACTCTTCAATTAAAAATTAAAATTCGTGTAAAAATTATAACTGCGAAAAATAGTATCACAGAATTAAATATGTAAATATGAATTTTATTAAAGTAAGTTTATGAGCAAAATTCGATTGTAAGCAAAGTATTTTTACTAATAAAAATACATAAGCAAACATGTAAAAAGGATGCATATTAAAAAAATGTAATCGATTGCCGCGGGCATCGAACTCAAAAACACGAAGCGATAGGCCTGTAACTTACCAACTAAGCTACCGATTGGCCTGCAAAGGATGTCTTATTATAAGCTCATATATATAGGAATCAAAATCTTTAAAAATTCATATCTCTGAAAATAAGCCACATTGGCACGAATGCCCAGACACGTATTTCCTTATTTTGGCTCTACTTTCATCAAAATCGGCGGATCACTCACTGTGGGGTTCCCCTTGTAAGTTTTAATATTAAAGCATTTTGCAAAATTTTATATTTTTGGTACTACTACTATAAATCCCAGTGAATTGATTTCAAGAGCAAAGTTTAGTTGAATTTAAACATTTTGTGCTTTGATTCAGGGTTTAAGCTGTTGTTGTTTTTTCCGCAAAATGCAACAAAATCTAAAATGCGAGAAAGAAAATTGTGTCCATCACAAAATGGCAAGAGTTAATGTCCTGTGTACAAGCTACCTTTTTTTTTTTATAACTTTGATTTATGTCTTACTGCTTTTTTGTTTTTAAACCTTAAAGTATATTTCTTACAGTAATTCAAAGCATTGTTGATGTAAATAATTCCATTGATATGATTTTTTGAGCAATGAAAACGGCTAATCTTTTTTAGCATTTTGCTACAACTTTTTTTACCCATTTTAGCATTTTTGCGACAGCATGTTTTGAGCCAGCTTAAACCCTGGTTTAGTGGTCACATTAATACACTATTCCCATCTCGATTAACTCACCATGCATGGAGTCCCTGGATACGGAAAAAAAAATATATATCACACGTTTGAAAGGAGGGTCCAAATTAAGTGACAAGCTTTAGGTCACAAAACAGGATTTGGTTCTTTATGTTCTATGGTGGGGGAGGGGAGGAAAAAGAATTTTAAACTTTTTTTATTTATTTTGGATTTGTGCATGTGTTATGAACTATATATATATTCTAACGAAAACGGGGGTGGGGTCACTCTATTAATTAAGAAAACTAAATTTGGTGCCAGACCCTACAGTGATAATGCAGGACTAGCGTGTCATTAACGTAGGCTTGACTCTAAATGATTTGGAGGAAACTCGCCTTGTCTGACGCAAAATGACCATCGTTGTCATAAAAATACAACCTACCTACCAGATTTGGAGGAAACTATTCACTATAGTTCAAGTGTTGATTCTCTGGGCCTTAAAAACTTGGATTCCTTGGAAAAATAGAAGACCTGCAGCAACATAATCGTTGCTGTCTTTACACCACAAAATACAAATTTGGCACTTTTTTTTTTAAGCAGCTCAAACTGGAAATCTCTTTGCCTTTTTTTTTAATGCACTATGAGCATAATTTTTATATAATGTCTTTAATAAATTACTGATTGACAATCATTTCTTGCATCTTTAGATTATGTTGCCAATGCGGAGGGCCAATTGCTCCTAACCCTGCAAATATGTGTGTAATGTGCATACGAACTACAGTTGATATTACTGAAGGAATTCCAAAACAAAGCATTTTGAACTGGTGTAAAGTTTGCGAAAGGTGAGTTTAAGTGAGAAAGCAATCTCATTTCTATGTTTTAAAAAAAACTGCAAATACAAAACTGTTTTCGTATAAAAATACATATTTTTGCTCTAGTCTGTATTTAAATAGATGCATTGTGGTGATAATAAATTTGTTTCTATGTGAAATATTTAAATAATACTTATTTGATTTCTGTATATGAATTATTTGTTGATTTGCACCCAAATCACTTATTTCCCTTCCTCCCTAATCTTTATGGGTAAAATGGGTTCTTGGCTGAAAAATTAAGTGAGAAAAGGTAAGGTCTGGGAGTACAGCCCCCCCCCCGAGTCTTGAAGTTATACCAATGACTCCTACCTTCCTATTTAATTACAGAGGCTTTGTGTATTGACTATTGTTTCGGCAATTGTGTTAGCCCAGAAAAGGATAATATCTTGCATCCTTATAGCCTCCCCTGTAGCTTTCTGAGTGCCCCGTAGCAAGTTTCTAGCTTCAGGCCTGTATAACATTCAACCTTATCTATAACGTAATCCTTTATTCAATCCCTTGAATATCGTTATAGAAAATTTCACTGTTTAAACTAATATAAAACGAATTGTGTTGTGGATCTAATAAACAGGCTTACCAAGTAATTCCTGTGTATTGAATATTCCAGATATCTGCAACCCCCAAATCACTGGGTCGCTTGCGCACTCGAATCTAAAGAACTGTTGTCTCTGTGCCTGAAAAGATTGAAAGGACTGAATCAAGTAACGAATTTTTCTCACATATTTTTGCTTTTTAAAATGAGGAAACATTCTTTGCCTATGTTGGTATTTTCTCCTCTGAATATTATGTATAAGATGATTAATTATTTTAATTTGTAGATAGTTACCGGGGTGTTTAACTGGGAGATCGCACACTGAACCAGGTCTGTGTGCAAGTTTTCAAAAAAATGTGGGGTGGTAAAGTAGAAGATTAAAGAAGAAAAAAAGATTTTGCAAACTATTTTTCCATGTGATAAGTCTAACTCCCTCCCTTTGTATAAGGTCTTGTGTTAAATGTTGATAGAGATGTGCAGAACCAGGCTAGCTGATAAGTTACCGTGTTTTTTATTTGATGTATAGGCTAAGCAGTTTCTATTTAACATATAAGCTAGGCACTTTCTATTAACCGGACCGTATTTGACACACAAAGAAAGGACCCCTCCGATTTTTTTTTTGAAACTTTAAAAATAGGTTCAGACCAATCTTTGAAGCATAAAACTCTCACAGCTTTGCATGTGCAAATTTGTGGATCCGAAGTTATTAAAAGTGGTGTATCGTTCACGAATGAATCGGTCATTTTCAGTCTGTCATTTTGAACGAATCAGTCATTTTGGTTCATCTTTCAAATGAACGAGAGGCGGGTCGGTCTTATAGAATGAGCGTTCATCCGCCTTTTATACGATATATTTGTAGATCTGTAAGTTACACCGTTCGTAACCGACTTAGCTAGTCATTCGCGAATAAAAAAAATAGCATAGACATACTTACAGACAGCCTTGTTGAATAAATATTTGTCAGTCAGTAAGTAGGTCTATGCTGAATATTTGGTTCAAACATTAATTGATTTGAATCTTCAAACTTTTCGCTGACAAAGAAAGCACCTGGTAGCAATCTTACCAATTTGTTTTAAATGCACAAAATAGATTCAGACCAATTTTTGAAGAATAACCGTGACAATTTTTTATTTGCCAGTGCGAAGTTATTAATAATTTAAGTTGCTACAAAATCGTTTTTTTCTAAAAGTGACAGTTAATGTAATACCCAGCTGATTGCATATTCAAAGTCATGCACAGTTACCATCGTAATCAAACAACTTGAGAAGTGGAAATGCTGCCATTTCTATGGAGAAACAGGTATGAAAACAATGCAGCAGGCAAAGTTAGTGTGTGAGCAAACAGTGAGCAAAGTCGTGGAGGACTTATGGGCACTATGACATAAAATATTGGGGGGGGGGGCAATATATCAGTAGAAGGAATTTTGTTTGAAGTTGAAAGTGGACATGGAACGCTAATACGAACATTTGGGGAACGGGTCCCGCGGCCCCCCCACCCTCCCCATGCTATCGGCGTATGTGGAAGAACTTCTGTGTGTGATCCTGCTTGTTACTTTGGCAGTGGAAGTTTCTGTTGAAATGTTCTTCCGACATTTGTATAATTTTTATTTTCATGCTCTTTTTATTACGAACTTCCTGAACTCTTGCCACTGGAGCAATCTAGCAGCATAGATTTCATAATTATTGTTTCGGCCATAGCTTTTTTGCCGTGCGAATATAATATTTTACTGTTGTTGATAAGTATTCTGTTAGACATTTGCAGTTGTACATACATTTTCCTTTTGGTTGCTATGTAAAGGAAAAAGAATGTCACTCTTTGATTAACCGTCAACCTGAGTGTACGTGCTGTCTTTTCTTTTAAATTATATAAATGTCTTATTAAAATTTAGTATATTTTTTAATTATATTTCTGCTAGTTCTGCACACACAACCACACGTTTTTATCCCCCTGCCCCTCAAAAAATAAATAAAAAGATGAGAAGGGCGAAAGAGCATGCATACTTCAAGTGACAGTGTTAAAAGAACGGGTCATTTAAATGACTTATATCGATTGATACAAATTATCAAAGGGAACGACTTTGCACATCACAATTATTAAATGTTTAAATTTCTGCAAAATCATTATTTTTTATTTAACTAACAGTTAAAGCACCGCAAGCACAGGTAATTACGCATACGTGCAAAATCAGCTGGCCATTTCTTTAACCGCTACCGATGGAAAAATAACAGTACCATAACATCTTAAAATATTAATAACTTTGTATCTGTGAATTTGCATATGAAAAGCTGTGTGGGTTATGCTTCAAACATTGGTCTGAACCTATTTTGAAAATTTCAAGCAAATCGGAGGAGTTGCTATGGGGTACTTCCCTTTTCTGTACCAATAAATTGGGCTGAAAAATTAGCTAACTTGCTTGGACAACTTTGATACTTTTTGTGTGGCACCATTCCAAAATTACATTTGTAAAATTCTGATATTAAGAAAAATACGTTAAGATATTATCTGGGTGCTTAACATAAATTAATAAAACCTCCTTTAGTAACTACTTGAAATGAATTTTTCCTTATAGACTCAATGATAAATTTACCTCCAGTCAAAGACCACCAGAAATCAATCTCTCTCTAAAAGTGACTGCATTTTGAAAGCTAAAAGGGACGGGGATTCACTTCCTGTTAGTCTTTTAACTGTAAATCAAGTAAGCAATTTAGCATTGACCTTCCCCCTTCAAGATCTTTTGCATACATCCTTGCTGCAGTTGAAATTTCCAATCCCCAAATTACATATTTTTTTAATTTTGTATTTTACGTGCTGTAGGGCAAATTTTACCAATTGTATGTATAGTTTTAGAGTGCTCTGTTTAATTTTATATTCACCTCTTTACGGTAGACCTTCGTTAAGAGATCATCTTTCTGTATGGCCAGCTTCTCACAGAACCTAGGGTAGTCTCCTAAGGGAGGTTCTACTGTATATGAAAATGCATATATATATATACATACACAATTTAAATTTGTTTGAGTTAGAAATCATGTCAGAGGGGGGTCTCAGGGACCGGTCCCCCCCCCCCATGAAAAAAAACTAAATTTATAATGGGATTTAGCTGTGGCTGTTAATGCTGTGATTAGTTGATATATGTTTAAAAATTAGCCCCCCTAAATTAAATCCTGACTATGGCCTTGTTAGAAATACACACATTCACATTTTGTCCAAGTATAACGGGTCAGCTGGGCTTTCTAATTTCTAACAAAAAAAAAAGTGCAGGAGCCCTAATATTATGATAAATCGATTAAAAAATTGAATGGCTGCAAAAGAATCGATAAATCATATCAATTGTTTATGTCCATTTTTCTGGACAACAAAGTTTATGACTTTAATCACAAATTCATTCTTTTTTCATGAAAGTGTCTATTTAGGGGTTCCGGCTAATATTTAAATAATTGCCGAAAGTGAAGAAGTACCGGAGCTGGACTCTAATGGGCTTCCGTCCAATTTAAGCCCTGCTGGTCAGTAAATATTCTCTAAAAAGCCCTAGGGTAAAAAATTATTTGTACAACAATGCATCGTTTAATTGTATATAATTATTATTTATTTTTTATATCTGGAGGACGTCTTGAAATGGCGAGCCAATAAACAAAATGGTTCTTCGTTACAACGGTTTTGAGAAGCATATCATACATTTGCTTAAACATTTTATTAAAACATCGTGTTAAAATAATTCATATTAATTAAAAGTAAACAACTAACACTCTGCTTATTTTCTGACAGCTTCGCCTCACAGATGCTAAATTTGTTTGGACAGAGCCACATTCACGACGTATTAATGTACGCCTAACTGTGCAAAAAGAGGTCATGGGTGGAGCAATCTTGGAGCAAGTGTTCATGGTCCAGTATGTTGTAAACACTCAGATGTGTCCCGATTGTCGAAGACAAGACACAAAGCATTTTTGGAAAGCCGTTGTGCAAGTTCGTCAAAGAGTTAGTATCATTTCGCTCAGCATCTAAATTAATATGTTTTATCTCAACTTCAATAGATTAATTAAATTAAATTAATGGTTATAACATCAATTAAATAATAATATAAATGGTTATAACATCACAAATCATAGATAATCAAGGGTTATAACATCAATTAAATAATAATATAAATGGTTATAACATCACATCATAGAAATCAAGGGATTTATGGTTCGAGTCTTGTCTGCAACACCGTTGCATGTTTTTCTTTGAACTGGCATGTGTGGCTTCTAATTTTAGTCATAATTGCAGTGGAAATTGACTTGTGTTAAAACTCTAATTTGACTATTTTAGGTAGAGCATAAGAAGACCTTTTTTTATCTCGAACAACTAATCTTGAAACACAGAGTTCATTCAAACTGTCTAAATATTAAAACGACCAATGGTAAGTTCATCCTCCATATTTGAATAATTTTGTAAACAGTTTCTGTGTTTCAAATTTCTTAAGAAGCTTCTAAAATAATTCGTTTTTGACACTTGGTAAAATAGAAGTAATAATCAGATTTAAATTAAACAACAATATAAATCGTTTGTTGGCGTAGTGATACTGGCGCCGATGTTATGGTATGATTAGATGGTGAAACGTTCGAAAGAAAATAAATATTTCTGCGTTCGGTGGGACTTGAACCCACGACCTTCCACTTGCCGGGCAGAGGCTCTACCATCTGAGCTACGAACGACAATATCCAATCCCTTACGAACGTATATAAAGACTTTACTGACGCCCGTTATTTCGCAGAATGGTGTAGTAAAAGACCGGTATAAAAATTAAATATCAGATTTGGTTCATTAAAAATTGCATATACAAAAACAATTTGAAATCATCGAAAAACTTCCTCTTTACCAAGTCCATTTTACAGTTAAACTTTTACGGTCACATTTTAAAATATGAAACTTTTTAGCTCATTACTAATTGTCAAACAGTACCAATTATTTTTGTAGCGTTTTGGTATCTTGTACATTCACTAAACTTCTCAACAGCTTTGAGAAGGAGGTAATAATTTTTCTCAGCCCGCGCCCTAGAAGTACTTGTATGAACTCCCCTAGTCTTTGCACAATGTGATCTTAGCTGTCATTGTACAATTAAAACTACAAATTATGATCATGTTACTGCAATTTATCTTTCATATCCTTAAATAATTATCATGGGTTATTGACGTTAATGACTAATCATCTCTGATGCAGATGGAATCGATTTTTTCTTTGCTAAGAGAGATGATGCTCGAAAACTGGTTGACTTTTTTCTGACCGTTGTTCCATGCAGGTAGGTAGTAATTATATAAAGTTTTAATTAAACTTCAATATGTACTTTTGAACATGTTCAATTTTTATAATAACAAATTCCTTGTAATCATCATGAATATTTTTTAGGTATAACACTTCGCAGCAGTTGATTTCACACGATACACACAGTCAGACCTTTAACTATAAATATACATTTTCTGTAGAAATCGTTCCAGTGTGCAAGGTATGCTGTTATTTTATGAAATTGAACAAATTAAAGCATTGATTGTATAATTTTTTTATGTAAATATAAATTTTTCTTTTGAATTTTTTTTAGAATGACATTGTCTGTTTGCCTCTCTCACTTGCCCATTCTCTGGGAAATATAGGCCAGTTGTGCTTAGTACACAGAGTCACCAACACAATTTACCTCATCAATCCATTCAGCTTGCAAAGTAAGTGTTGGTGATCTCATAAACTACAATATGTTTGAAACAGCACAGTAACCTATCCCCATACTGCACCGTCTATCTACTTCAATGATTTAGTGTTAATGGTTCTACAGCAATGCAAAAGTAACACATCTGTCATGCTGTTGGTCTGGGTTCGATTCCATTAGTACTCCATAAAATGATGTTGTTTTCCTTCCTCTAGAAAGTCATTCATCTTGGAAAATTATATGTTTCAGTTCACCATGGGTGGTTTTGCACCATAAAAGCACATGCAAAAATTTAATATTGACCTGACAGAAAATAATTCTGTCATGTCAACATTAAATTTTTTTCACCTTAAATGTATGGTTCCTCCAAGAACTCTTTTCAACTTGTGAGGGTCGAAAGGAAGAAGAAAAGCCCTGTGTGTGTGTGTGTGTGCGCGCGCGCGCTCACTCAAACAAACCATCAGCCTTCAAGTTTGTGGCTGAATGGTCTCCCAATTTGGCTACCAAGAAGAATTATGCATTCATCCATTTCATGTTGAATTCCATTCCTTTACAAACTCTTTTTTTTTTTTTTAATTCGGAAGTTCCAGATTAGTGCTAATCTCCTCTAGTTAAAGGAATACAGTGTTCGATAGCCAAATGAAAATTTTGACTTGCTTTCGCTGTTTTTTATGGTATTTAAATGTAAAATTTTATGTTGCCTAAGCTTAGATTGCAAAAAAGCCTTTAACGGACCACACGTCATAATAAAATAGATGAGGCTGTGACATATTGTGCAATGTATTAGAAAATTTGTCTGTCAAGGTGTTTAGTAACATTCCTGTAGATTCAATTGTGAGTACTATTTTCGGGTTAAGAACTATGTACCAACATTAAAGTTCAAGTAACTTTAACTTAAGTTATACTTAATAATATTAGACACCCACGTATAAGAAGTTCAAACTAGAACTGTGGTGGTGGTGGATTTTTTTTAAGGAAAAAAAAGAGATGCCGTCCCCATTCCGAATTTAATTTAAGTTCTACAAACCCCAATGTTTCGGTGGTTCTTCACGAACCACCTTCAGAAAATTGACCAGGCGTGATTCAGTGGTGGTAGGCTATTATTAGGGCAAGGGTCTTCAACCTTTTTCAGTCCAAGGATCAATTTTTCTTATTATTATTGGTCCACACACAGACGGTTTTAAATTAGAGGCCACCCACCCCAATAAAGAAAAAAGATAAGGAAGAAAAAGCTAAAACTATCCTAAAAATTTTATGTATGACATGAAAATTTTAAAAATATTATAAAATTGCATAATAATATGATATTGTACGTTTTACTTAGCATAATATGGGTTGTCACTTTTATAAAAAATACTTTTGAACTAAAATAAATACTAAGTATTTATTTTCAATTTCCTTTTTTTTTTCGAATTTCATTTAATCCCATGGTTACGAAATCATATGAGGGAAGATCGAGTTGTTGGATTAGCGCTTCTTAACGTTCACAAGGAAATATCATTCATCTGTAATGAAATTTTTAATTGTTTTGCTAAGCAGCATTCCAGGAAATTGCAATTTTTAAACGCTATTAGCAAATGATAAAGGTATTATACTTTATTTAAATCACGAGTTTATTCTGTTTCCTTAACGTTTACACTTTAACACGTTTTAAAATTTATATTGCTAAAAGAGTCAAAAATCCAATATTGTTTGTATGTACTTAAGTACAATAGGTATATTTTGTGAAAGGGTGATGTTCTGCGTTTCACCTTAGGAAAATTGATTGTTTTCACTTTGGTTGGTTTGATCTTGCATGAGTTGATGGATTTTATATATATATATATATATATATATATATGAAAGTCTCTCCAAATGCTTTCCACACAAGTCTATTTTGAGCAATTCGCTTCCACTTCCACAACACTCTAACCTGTTTTCTTATTTCATCCACCCATCTAGTTTGAGGATGTTTTCTAGGTCTTCGGTGGTCTCTTGGAATCCAGTTGAGAATTTCAGTTACCTATCATTGATTAGTTTTTCTTGCGGTATGTCCACTCATTCGCCATTTCAGTACTTTTACTTTAACAATGATGTCCTCTACTCTAGTTTGCTCTCTTACCCAAGTGTTTATTTTTCGATTTCTCCTAGTTATTCTAAGCATGCACCTCCCCATGCTCCTTTGAGTTGCCTGTAACTTCCGTATTGTTGCAATCATGAAACTCCATATCTCTGATCCATAAGAGGACTGGCAATACATACTGGTTGAAGATCTTTCTTTTTAGACACAAAGCAATTTCCCCTTCAGGATAAAACTGTTTCTTCCAAATGCACTCCAGCCAAGTTTAATATGTCTGTTGAGTTCTTTCATGATGTTTCTTTACATTGAAATTAGCTGATCAAGGTAAATATATGAATCAGCAATTTCTATCTCAATGTTGTCAAATTTTATATTTGTTTTCTCAACGAAATTATTGAACATGATTT
>QLNU02015003.1:129351882-129367926 GCA_006491805.2 Dysdera silvatica | reverse complement strand
TTCAATTATTTTTTTAAGAAGAATCTAATACATTTAATAATTTTTATAATGATTGATGATTTGGTGTGCATGCATCCAAATATTCAATTTATATGTTTAAAATGCTTTGTGTTTTTGGATTTTCTCTGTATAATCTTCTGAAAAGCTTGTAATAAAACTATAAGTTATATATATATATATTATATAAAACATAAAAAATTATAAGATTACATATTGAATACCTATAACAATGAATGTTTATAAGTTACTAGTAAAGATTTTTATTCCTCTTAAATATATATATACAGGGTGAATTTGACCTAATCTGCCAAACGAAAGGGGGTGATAGAAGAGCCCATGTGGAGCATAAAAAACCGTTGCAACCTTGTCCTATCTCTATCTGTTTCCGAATTATGGTGGAAAGAAAGAAAATGTGTCGTCTGAAAAAAAAAAAATTTGTAAAGTTTCTGAAAGATATACCCCCAAAATAAGCACATATTTGGAAAGACAGAAAACGTCCTGTAAGACAATACCATTTACATCAGGGTACCTGAATTTAATGGTGAACTACAAGCACTGAAACATTGGCAAAGTGCAAAATCGAATTGTCGCCAAAATCTGTAACCGACAATTGCACAAACATCCTTCTAGCTACAATCAATTAAATTTACCAAAAACTTGCCCATTCTACTAGCTTCCGAATGAGCCTACAAAAAACCACATCGGTATTCTAGTTCAAGAGAAATTTAGCTTTTTGTCCTCAATACTTCACTGAAATCAGCGTTAGTCGAAAAAGTCCTGCTGATTTTTTAGGTGCAAGAATGCACGTTTTAAAGCTAACCAATAAAAGTAACATTTGTTTTGAAGTATACAAACACAATGGAAATAAAAGAAGTATGACATTTGCTGCGTCTTTCACAAAGGAATATGCAACAAAAAAATCCCAATAGACGTATCCCATGTCTACCTGTGATTAAAGGATGTATGCATTCAGAAGAATGTGCGAATGTCACAGCCTCTTCTGAAATTAGTCACCCCCACACTTATGCATGCCCTTGCCCGATTACGAACTGAAACCACTGTAGCTCTTAGCGAAAGCTCATCCCTCAGTTTTACTATTGCTTCGTCGAGCCGGATACTAAAGTCTAACAAACTGACAAATTCTGTGCAGTAAACCTTTTGCTTCAGGAAACTCCAAACAAAGAAGCCCATTGGAGTCAGATCTGGCGATGTAGGCGACCAAGCGGAATGCGTGCACAGGATGGTTGGAAAACATCTGCAAATATTCATCGAATACCCTTTCCAATGAACACAAATTTCAGTAATGTATTGCAGACAAAACACCAAATTTCTCCTAAACCAGAATACTAATATGGTTTATCTTAAGCTTATTCGAAAGATGGTAGAATGGGAAAATTTCTGATAAATTTGACCGATTGTAGCTAGTAGGGTGTTTGCGGAATTGCCGGTTGCAAATTTTGGCGACAACTCTATTTTGTACTTCGCCAATGTTTCAGCGCTTGTAGCTCGCCGTTAAATTTAGATATCCTGATGAAAATGTCATCTTATAGGACTTTCTCTGCTCTTTCCAAATATGTACTTATTTTGGGGGCAAATATTTCAGCAATCTCATTGTAAATTTTCATTTTCCAAGCTTGATGCATTTTCTTTCTTTCCACTGTAACTTGGAAACGGGTGGAGATGGACAAGATTACAATGTTTTTTTATGCTCCACGTGGACTCTTCTATTACCCCCCTTTCGTTTGGCAGATTAGGTCAAATTCACCCTGTATATATAAAACCGGGGTTAGCCCCCCCACCTTAACAAATTTCTTAAACTGCCCATGGGCCATACTTCTGTACCAGCAATATTAGGACTGAACAAAGGTGAATTCAGAAGGAGTGGTTAGAGGGCTTCCCCAGAAGCAGAATAGAATTTGATGAGTCCTAAGATGAATTTTTGTTTTTAAATCACTGCTGCACTGAAAATTAATAAAACTACCTCTCATTCCCCTATGTGTGCTAGAAAACTAAAGTAAAACACTGCTGAGGAAAGACCGTATATTACCACAGATCTCTAGCATTTTAAGATACTTATTGCGAAATGTGAAAATGCGAACAGAATAAAATACATATATTTAGGACTCAGAGGGAGAAAGGGGTGTCACTTTTGTGTGAAACAATTTGTATTTTTTTCGTAAATCGACGGGCCACATGTGGCCTTTGAGTTGAAGACCCCGCAATAGAGCATCCGAGGCATGTTCAGTTTAAACTATGCTTTGAAATTTTGCACGTGGAGTCATTTCTGCAGATTCTGTCCTCACGGCAGGTGTATAACATGCATTATTTTTTACGACACCAAGTTCCCATCTCCTGCTTCCTCAATGTGTTTGGCTTACCTTGGTAGTTGACGAGTACGTCTTAGTTATATCTGGGTAATTGGGCCCATTTCTGATGGCCAAACATTCCCGAAAAGCAGCCAATTTTAATACTTGCGCTAATGAATATTGAGCATTTTCCTGAAATTTGGAGTTGATGACTGGTAAAAACACATCCTTTATTTTTATGTATAGTCGTATTCCCACATTTTCTTGCAGCTGCTGAGGTATCCTGTCAGCAATATTGGCGAACACCTTTTCAAGCTATTGCCAGTCCAAAGCAACTTACTGAGTATACTGTTATCAATTCTGAACATGTTATGGACCATGAACGTCATTCCTTTGTGGGCCAAGGGCCTTTATCTTTAAAGGTGATCATCATCTTTATTTTAAAAAAAAAATTCAAAAGCTGTATCTTTATATATTTTTTTCTCTAAACTAAATAGTCACTGATTATAAATACTCATAACAATGCTCCAACATATTTCTGTTATGTATTGTGATATTAGTTATTGCTACAATGCTACTAACCTAAATAACTCGATTGTGTTTAGAAACTATGTAATTCCTTTGAACTTAGCACATGTAAAAATATTTTCTTTTGGCTTGGCGCCTTGCAGTCTTGAAGTAGGGTTTGAAAAATACCGGGCGCCAAATCGTCGTGGTGACTGAAAGGTTGGATTTGGAGACACTAATTATTCTTTTTTATTTATTGTCATTATTTTTTTTTTTCTCTCTGAGTGATGTTTCCTTTCCCCTTTTGTAAAGTGAGAAAAGGAAGGAGAACGTGAGAATTCGCTTCTTCCTGAAGCTCACGGGAAATATTTTGTTTACCATGTTTTTTGCATGGGTTAACTCAGTTTTCTAAAAGCCGAGACGGATGCTCATGATAATTCACTATACTAACATCTGGAGACAGGACGGGAGTCGCCGATCTCAGCCTACTGCACACGTGTGTGGACTTTAACGTTTATTCGTTTACAAAAAGGATAAGGTAAAGGTTTTTTGTAAATATAAGAACCTGCATAGTCATAATTGAGGGGGCAAAGGGGCTTTAAAATAGGGGCAGCTATGCCCTTTTAAGAAGGGATTGTTTAATCAAGCATGGAAAATGGAAAATATGAATGCTGGTGTTTATGGATTGTCAATGGTAAAATTAAATTGCGAAAAAATGAACATAGTGATATGATAATTAAAGAGTATAGTGATCTTGACAGCTTATATCGATATTATGTATAGAAGTCCTTGCTAGAATTTACCGCTATTACTATGTTTTCGCTTGACTGCTGTCCACGCGCATACATAGAAACATGACAGGAAAAGGCTCATCTTCTCACATGATGCTAGTAGATCTAGCTAATTTATAGCATGTTTTGGCATTACTATTAACTTGACAGCAATGTCCTTGCATTTACGAAGTCCACGCATATACATGCGCAGAAGGCAGAGACCGGCAGCTCCCGTCCTGTCTCTAGATGCTTGTATTCCTTATTGCCAATTTAGCTCATTTCAAGCTAGATCTATTTTTTTAAAGACCACTTGACTTGAAATATGGGCAAGCAATCCACCTTAATTAATTAAAATTAATAGTTTATATAAAATTATTAATTAAAATTAATAGCTTAATAATTAGTTGTATTTAACACAACTTTAGATGGGAAATTCAAAGTGATACTTCTTACAAAAATTGATATAAATGCTCTTGAAAATGACAAGCAAAATATGCCGGAAGATGGCATCCAATTGTTTAATGAGAGATTCTTTGAAACTTCAGTGATTACGGATGCTGTTGACGTACTTGACACACTTCAATGGCCGGATGGTACAGATTTATTTAATTCTGGAGAAAGTAAAATAAAAACGTTAGGCTTAGATTATAGAAAGTTTCTAAGTAGTAAAGATGAGACTGAAGAAGAATTTCTTGGTGATCTTCTAACAGAGTTATTTGATCTAAAAACACTTGGAAAAAATTTTTAATATTGAACAATTGTTGGAAAAAACTGACGTCATGGAAGATTTCCAAATTTAAGTTCACTACTCAAGGTAGTAGGTAGCTGTTACACCAGTTTCCACAGCATCATGTGAGAAAGGATTTTCTCACATGAACCTGATAAAAAGTAAATTAAGAAACAAATTGGAAGTAAGCAGTTTGCAAAATTTATTGATAAATTTGAATGGACTTTATTTAAAGAACTTTAATCTTAATAAAACTGTTGGCTATTGGTATTTTAAAACGAAAGCTGCAAGGCACATCCATAGACATAAATGCGATGTATAAAGTGTGTTTAAATTGAATATTTTTGTACTTAGTGTGATCTTATTTGTGCTAAATTTTCTTTCATAAAATTAAATTGCGCTGTTTTTCTGGCTCTTAAGTTTTTTATCCTAACTCCTAACATTTGAAGGCATTTTTCAATCCCTGTCTTAAAGAATTACTCTACCATGCAAAAAACGTAGATTAGAATACAAATGTGGGAAAAAACCCAGCATGTATTCAGTAGAATATGTGTGGTTTCTTTCTACCAATTCATTGTCCAGTGTTATGTTGCAGAGTTTCAGCTTCCTCGGTAGAATAAAGGAAGTCCTAACTTAACGTGATCTGAATTGTCCTTACACCATAAAATGCCAGCATAAAAAACCATTTGATATTAAGGGTTTCTTTTTCTGACACTGTAGTTCTTGAAGGGAGTGTTCGGATATTACGTAAGCAATATTTTGGCCATTTCACCCCCTCGCAGTAAGCAAAGATTAATATTGGCTGCATGGGCACCCGCAGTGGGGGGGTGCAAGGGGTGCACTTGCACCCCTTTGGCTTCTGGAAAAAGGGGGGAAAAAGATTGAATCCACAAGAACAAAAGGTCCTGTACTGTTTACTTGTACTATTTTTCGTGTACATTTTACTCAATTATTTCCTTTTCACAAAATAAACAGAATAGAGCATACAAGAATACATTTACAATCAGCGAAAACAACTTATATTCAACGCGAACAAACACGCTCTTAAATAATTATGCACTCAGCTAACATTGATCGAACAGCCCAATGAATGCACGAAGACTGAAGCAGTGTTGCCAACCTGTGGAAAATTTTCCATGGACAAGGAAAATTTTTTTAAAATTTTAACCTTTGGGAAAAAGAGAAAAAATAACAAACTACTAAACTGCGGGAAATTCCAGTGTCTGGGATACGACAGAAAAAATTTCCCACACTGTTTTTTAAATAAATGCATGCACACGTATAATTAGGAAATCTCCTAAAGAAGTAGTAAACTACTCTAAATTTAATTCAGTTTATTTTGCTTCATTTTTAGTTGAGTTCATTCTAGTGATGATTAACCACTAATGGGGTGATGGTGTACGCGGAAAAAGCAATTTGGTGTTAAAAAATGGTTTGTTTGGTTGTATTAAACTTTTCTTTGAATAGTTGTGCATCACTACATAATAGTCTCACCCTTTGGTCACAATGTCGTCAACTTCGTTCCTACTTATCGCAATGTTTTTAAAGCTGTAAAAACAATCTTTTCTCCGCAAAATAGCAGACAGGGATTAAAGCGAGAGTAATTTTTTAAAATCATCCTATTTTGTTCATCTTCACTAATGCAAGCTTATCTCATTCAACAGGCGATTTGAATATGGGAGCAGTAATTCACTCATTATTCCAATCAAAAACAATCATTTGAAGTTACACGAAAAGGTAGATCTGTATTGGGCATAATTGGAGCAGCAATTTTTTAAATGAATATATGTCTTACTAATTTGCTCAATGAACTAAATACACATACAATGAAGTAGTCGTTGTTAAAAGGGAATATGTTGCAAAATCAATATTTTGGAGAGAAAAAAAACCCTCTAAATTTAAAAAATATTTGCTTTACATTTATTAGTCACAATATACAGCTGTAGGAATTGTACGCTATAATTTTCGTACCGTTTTGCATCGAAAGATGCGTGTAGGCATCTAAATATGAGAACACATAACTCGTTTTCTCATTAAAAAAAGGGGGGGGGAGATTTTGAGCTGATGTGGGAAATTTTGCCTTCCTTTGAAAGAAATTTTCTTCGGATAGGTTGGCAACACTGGACTGGAGTCCAAATCATCATTCTCCCCATGCAAAAGCTGCCCAATTTACTAATGACTAACAGCGCCATGTGTTGAACGTTCTATTGACCGAGTGCAACATCATTATTCAATTGGAATTTTGCTGGATGCACCCCCTTGCATATGATCCTGTGGGTGCCTATGATTGGCTGACATAGGAAAATAAGACCAATGGCAATTCCCTCCCCAAGGTGCCTGCATAATACTTAAATGCTCCCGAAGGAGTTGGACCTCCGTAACAGTTGTCACCCACTTTATTTTGAAAGCAGTGGTTCTCAATCTTTTGCACCCCTTTCATTGTATTTCAAGGTATCATTTTCTGCTCCTCTGCTAATTTTTCCCCATACCAACATCATTATTGCTACAATTTAAGTCAACGATCATTCTCCACCTCCCCTGAAACCATGAAATCTCCCTTTGGTTGAGAACCCCTGGTCCAAGATCTTCCGCCACCCAACATCCCTAATTTAAGAGCCACGATAAGTGTTTCCGACTTTTTTATAAATCTTGACTGTTCTGTACCTTTTAGCTACTTAAATGTAATCACACATTGTAAACCTTTTTTTCAGCATGTTTTGTCAGACGTATACGTTGTGCGCTCAAGTGAACTTGGAATAACGGAGTCTGAAATCCATACACGCACCCACATGGGTCATTTATTGAAGCCTGGTGATACAGCATCAGGGTTAGTTAATACAGATAAAATTTAATGTAATAAAAGCAGTTTTTGTGGTTCTCAAAATAAGGTATAATTGATAAAATCCTACCGCTACTGCCAATCCTGCTATGGTAATGCATTTGCCAAGCATGCCAATTGCGTTTCATGGTGGTGGTGGGGGATGCTTACCAACTAACTGCACACTAGTCCAGAGGTTGGTTCCTTAAGCTTTAAGGAGTTTGAATGCTTCGGAAAACTGTAGGTCCTGGCACAGCATGACCTTTGCTGTTTGTTCCGTAAAATAAGTCACTACCACACATGGTCCTGTGCAGTGGCGCCGACTTCATGGGTTCGAGACACTTTTTGCACCCTCAATAATTTTGTTGTGGGTTCCTCGAACCCCTAATATTTTTGCTCGTGGGGAAAATACATATATGGAAATATATGCATGACATCATTTGACTTCTTTTTTTTTTCATCTACCTGTGTTTTTAAGGTATTATTACCCTTCTCTAAGTTAACACAATTGCCAAATACTGGTCAACACATAAAGCCCCGGGGCGAATCTTTGTAATTTTTTTATGCCTACAAAACCGAAATAAATATCAAGAGAAAAAATATTTTTCTATAATTAACTATAATTTGCTTCATTTTAACATTTCAGGTGTCTTATTGTACCAGATAATCTGATAATGAAATTTAAATTACACTTAAATTCTGTGAAAAAAAAGCCCCGGTCTTTCGATTTAAAATTTTCGAAACCCCTAGAAATTTGTCAAGTCGGATGTCGTTATGTGGTGACATAGAATAACGTGTTTAAATAAATCGAACACTACGCAGATTAAATTAAACAATAATATAAATCAACGTTTATTGGCGTAGTGATACCAGCGCCGATGTTATGGCGTGATTAGATGGTGAAACGTTCGAAAGAAAATAAATATTTCTGCGTTCGGTGGGACCTGAACCCACGACCTTCCACTTGACAGGCGAAGGCTCTACCATCTGAGCTCAGATGGTAGAGCCTCACACCATAACATCGACGCTGGTATCACTACGCCAATAAACGTTGATTTATATTGTTGTTTAATTTAATCTGCGTAGTGTTTGATTTATTTAAATACATGTACTGCAACGGGCATTTCGATCAATTTAATACCGGTCTTTTTGTAATTTGGTTTAAAAAATAGTCCATATACTACACCATTCTGTGAAATAACCGGCTTCAGTTAAGTTCTTATATACGTTCATAAGGGATTGGATATTGTTGCTCAGATGATAGAGCCTCCGTCCAGCAAGTGGAAGGTCGTGAGTTCAGGTCCCACCGAATGCAGAAATATTTATTTTCCTTCGAACATTTCACCATCTAATCATGCCTGACACAGGCACTGGTGTCACTATGCCAATAAACATTGATTTGTATTGTTTAATTTAATAGAATAATGTGTCTGTGTGTTGTGCTGGTAAACCAGGTTTGATTTCGATGGTATCGTAGAATGTGTGCTATTTTTCTGCCCACCATGAACTGAGGTTTGGTACCATGGGAAACAGTTGTGAATTTTCCTTCAAAAAACTGTAGGTTCCAGCTTAATATGGCTTCGGCTGATCATATTCAGTAGGAGATAAATGTGTAATCTGTGAAAGTAAAGGAGATTCATGGTAGGTCAGATAATATTTGTTGGAATGGGCATAAAGCTTGAAAACCAGTTTGGATCTATTCCATGAAATTTGTTGCATAGTGTAGACAAGAAAATAATAAGTGTAAATTTGTTATTTTTATGGGAGCATTGTTCATGGCACTACTAGGGAAATGCAACATTGTAAGTTAGAACAGTTTATTGTTAAACATCAAATGTCCTGAATGGACTACTACTACTATTAGTATGAAATTCACATTATACTGATAGGAGTGGGGAGCACAAAATAGTATTCCCCCAGGTCCAGTTCCTGAAAAGTCTATATTGTGTATGATCATATCTAGAAACTATATAGATCTCACAACCATTCTGTCATTTACTAGACTGTTAGTTGTTCAGGGAAATGGTAATATACAGTGGTATTTCCCATTAGTGACTTTCAAGGGAACAGTGAAAAGAGGTTAAATGGAAAAAGGTGTTAATTGGAATGTATGGAATTCTATGAAGATTTGCCAAGGTCGCAAAATACGATCGTTGAATGTAGACAGTCGTTACTTAGAATAAAAATATTAAGAGAACGAGAGAGAGATTACTGCATTGGCGTTAGTTGATTAAATACAATTAGAGTTAGTCAATTAACTAACTCTAATTATATTTCTTTTCACTTAAACTTTGTTTGGTACAGAATGTCCTTTGCTGTCCCTGCTTCATAAAAATCCAGCCAACCAATTTTTCACATACTGTGAGTTCTTTTCAACTTCATAGATTATCCTTTACTTTTGAGCACTGGTTAATACTCGTTTCATAATCATTAATGAAATATAGTATTTGTTACGTGAATTCTGCTTCCATTAAAAAAAAAATCTTCCTTTAGGCTCGATCTTGCAAGCATTAATGTTAACAATACAGAGTTCAATAAAATGAAGAAGGAGAATTTGCCAGATGTGGTAAGTTATTCCATCAGTGCTTTTTCATTCTAAAATCTAAGCTTTGCAAATACCGAAAAATATGTATAAATGTTTATTTAATTATTATTTTTTTTTTAGGTTCTGGTTAAAAAGATATTCGCAGATAAAGCATTACGGCACCGATCCCGAAAATGGAAACTTAAGCGTTTAGAATTAGAGCAAGAAACGAAAACCAGCAGTATCAACAGGTATCTTCTTGAACTATTGTTTGCTGTTTCATACTATGGATTTTCTTTTCTAAAAGCAAGCTCCATTGCTGTAATCTGATTTTTTTTTTTAACTTTCCATAGCGTTATTTCTTGTGCTGTTCAATAAGGTTACAATAGAATTATTAACTCAAGTAACTTTCCTTATTACGAGTTTTTGAATCTTGTCTGTTTTCCTAAAGACTAGTTGCCAAAACAACTGTCATTCGTGATTTTTTTTAACTTAGAAACTTGAGTTTACATACACAAATAATAATGGGAAATTTAGTTTGAGATTTGCTTGCTTTGCAATCTTGAGGAGATGCATGATTTATTTCATGTTACACTCTGACATAGTTTTGTCGGATTTTATAAAAATGAATACTTAAAATCACTTTTATGCTTAGTTGCACAAACATGCTTGACATGTTAAAAATTTAACATCCGTAACTTGTTTTAACACACTGGCTTTGTTATGAGATACGGGTAACTTGTATTAGGAATTTCTTAGTAGGCGTTTTGTAAGGGTACGTCATTCGTATATAAGATTTAAACCTGATTACCTGTTTTGTGATGAATCACTGGTAGCTCGTGCCGTCTGATGATAGTAACAGTCACTTTATTGTACCACAGCAAACATGTTATATTTACTGCCAGCCGAGCTCAATATTGATTCTATATAATAGATCCTTACATATTTAACATGTGTGTAAGCTTGGAACTTGTATTTTTGTTAACCACATATGGTGTTACTTTTCTTTGTTATAATTGCGATTACTTATGTGTCTTGTCTTGTTTTTGTTTGGTCTTCGTATGCATGCATATTTTATGGCTTCAGCCTTCACATTAAATAAAAATTTATTATTTAAAAAAAAAAAGTTTGCTATTTCATGCATGATGTTTTACTCACATGTTGTTCACTCGTAAATGTTTGTTTTACTGTTCCAGGGACTACACCGACTTTTTGGAGGATTTGGAAGAAGATCCTATGTACCGCCAAAACGTCAACATTTACAGAGGCAAGTTTTATCTATTTGGATATTTTTTTACACAATATCTAAGGCATAAATACTTTTTCTTTTTTATTATGGAAAAAGCAGATTCATATTTGTTCATTGGTATTCTATTATTTGTTCCCCCACTTCCTCCTCCCTTATTTTAAACAATACCTGAAACACTAAGTATATAGTATATATAGTAATAATATCAGTATATACAATAATGTTTGCCACCCACGTATATTTAGCTCAAGCTATAGCTTTTTTGTTTTTGGAGAAAAAGAGGCTCCGTCCTCATCCTGGACTCGGAGCAGTGTGCCCGCGGTGTCTTGACGATGTCTAGATGAATGAGGACAAGAACAAACGCATTTTTCTCCGTATATGAGGATGTAAGATATTATTACCCTTCACAGGGATAACACAATTGCTAAATAATGGTCAACACAGAAAAGCCTCCTGGGCGAATTTTTTGTGAGTTTTTCGTGGGGGAATTTATTATGCAATTATGTCTTCCTCCCCAAAAACAAAAAGCTCTAGTTTGAGCTAAATATACGTGGGTGGCAAAAATTATTGTATAATAAATTCCCCCACGAAAAACTCACAAAAATCTCGCCCCGGAGGCTTTTCTGTGTTGACCATTATTTGGCAATTGTGTTATCCCTGTGAAGGGTAATAATATCTTACAATATCAGTATACCTATTAACTAGATCCTTATCGATATTGAGCATTGTTCGTTGTCTGGTAATTGCCTTGTATCATAAGGCAACTAAATCTCACTTATAATTTCTGCTTTAAAGTAGTTTGTAGTATGAATACTAATTTATCATGGGTGATTAAGATACGGCTCGGGTTTTCATTAAAATAGTATTTCTATCATTAACAAATGTCTAAGGATAAAGGAGAAACGTCTTTATAGGGAAAAAGACACGTTAATTGAAAATACATTAATACCGTGAAGCATTTGTTGGGGCTGCAAAATGCAGCCATTAACTTGAAAGATATTGCTGAGAAAAGTTAACTGTGTATGATAAGAACAAAAAAATAGACAATGTCTCTCATCTAGGTTCGGTGGAAGTATTTAGAGTAGCATTTCCCAACTACCAGCCAGTGAGAGTGATTCTCCTGAAATTTGTCATTTTAATTTTTCAAATTTGTCGTAAAGAAGAAAAACCAAAGCAATTTTTATATGTAATGGCAATGGGTATTCACAAAGACTTGGATAGATAGAGATTTTCAGTATAAGGAAGTTTGATGTGTGTGGAAAGTTTACTACATTTGGAACAGCATTTTATAACATCTGTAGCCATCTGAATACTCGCTTATCTGTTAGTCTTGAAAAAAAAATTGTACTAAATTAGTTTTGATTAATGGGAAATCTGTACTGTGTGTGTAACGACGATTTATTTATTTCAGATGAAGAAAAGTTGGCTGTGGACACCGATGATGCAGATGACGATTTTCCCAGAATTACTTTACAGGAGATGCTGGAAGATATGGTACTCGATGATGATGAAAATGAAGATCAGATTGTCGAATAAATTTTGACTGATATTTTCTTTATGAACTGTATCTTGCATTGTATTCAACTTAGGAATAAAAGAATCTATCAAATTGTAAGCACATTGCCCTAAAAACCTCAATCTTAATTGAAAAATTAAAACTTAATAATTAAGATCATAAATAATACATGAGTGATTTCTAACAGGCTTGGGCCCATATAACTGTATACCTATGGATAGCATTAAATTTATACAATAATATGTTGAGCCCAGGCACAAGGCAGTGGATTTGGAGGTTAACTCCCCTGTTTGGAAAAAAAAGAAGTTATTTAGCTGCAAAATGGAAAGAATGTTGATGTTTCATCTTAACCCCGGTTGAACAAAAACTTTACAAATCCTGTACATGAGCATAGCTTAAAAGTATTGAATCAGATTGATTTGAACTTGAGAGGTCAATTAGCGTATAAAGTGACGAAAATCCCCCCCACCCATATATATATATATAGCACATAAAAGTTGAACTTACAATTTCAAAGTTATAAAAAAGCACACATATTATGTAATATATTTCGGCTATGGTGTCCATCATTATCTTTTAAATTATAGATTAGGAATTATAACAACTAAGACATGAGAACTCCTTAGAAGGTTGCTAAACTATTTTTAACATTTATTAACAATACATAACTATTACTAAATTTACTACATGGAGAAACAGGAACGTGTATTATTTGGACAGAAAGTATAAACGCTGTCATGGTGATTTCCATCCAAAAACTTTTCTGCAAGTGATTATTGGGAAATCTCACTGTTTCTGATTGGATAGTTTTTAAACACGTGAACATTCTGGCGTATTTAATTGGTTTATTCTGGGTACCTGGGTTTTAGAATGAGAACTTTTGTTTACATGAGAATTGTCAGTTTGGAATGTTCAGCGATCTGAGCTTTAGTCTTCTTTACACCAGAACTGTCTTTTGGTAAGATTTTTCTAACGACGAATTTTGTCGCATGGCTTAAAGGGAATTTTAAGATGCAGTTTTCACTTTTGGTTAGAGGCACTTTAGGGTAGCATATATCCACCACAGTATAAAACAGTAGTTATGAAGTATTGCATCTTTAAATTAAACGTGAATTTTTAATGGCGGGCATTATTAATACAATAAAAAGAGGAAATAAATAAATTATTGAAAATATGGTTGTTAAACCACTTACCGGTTAAATTTTACTTTGCCTCGATTGCAGTTCCGTTCATAACGAACATCCGAATGCTGAACGCTATGAGCAAATAGTGTGGAATAAATATGAGATGGATTTGATAAAATGCATTTATTAAAAATAATGCATTCGTTACACAAAACTTCTCTTACCAACCACCTCCCGTAACGACCATCTTTTTTGGAACCGGATTTCCTTCTCCCCCCCCACACACACACACACACATAGACCCAACTATTACCTCCATTACTATAACTAGTATATAATTACCTCCATTAACTATAACTAGTACCTCCATTCAAGGAACCCCCTCTCTGAGCGACTGCTTTTTCACTGAAACCGACGGTCGCTGCCTTAGGGAGGTTTTGCTGTACACTCAAACCTGTTTTTGTGCAGTATATGAAAATTTCAATAAAATTGGAACATAATTGACGAAGTTATCAATAAAAAAAATCGCACAAAAAAAGGTTTGAGTGTATATATATATCATCATCATCATATTCAACCATTATCTATCCACTGCTGGATGAAGGTCTCTCCAAATGCTTTCCACACAAGTCTATCCTGGGCCATTCGTTTCCACGTCACCCCAACCTGTTTTCTTATTTCATCCACCCATCTAGTTTGAGGACGTTTTCTAGGTCTTCGGTGGTCTCTTGGAATCCAGTTCAGAATTTCTGTTGTCCATCGTTGATCAGTTCTTCTTGCAATATGCCCAGCCCATCGCCATTTCAGCCCTTTTACTTTAACAATGATGTCCTCTACTCTAGTTTGCTCTCTCACCCAAGTGTTTCTTTTTCGATCTCTCCTAGTTATTCCAAGCATGCACCTCTCCATGCTCCTTTGCGTTGTCTGTAACTTTCGTATTGCTCCAACTGTTAGACTCCATGTCTCTGATCCATAAGAGAGGACTGGCAATACACACTGGTTGAAGACCTTTCTTTTTAGACACAAAGGCAATTTCCCCTTCAGGATAAAACTGTTTCTTCCAAATGCACTCCAGCCAAGTTTAATACGTCTGTTGAGTTCTTTCATAATGTTGCCATCCATTGAAATCAGCTGGCCAAGGTAAATATATGAATCAGCAATTTCTAGCTCAATGTTGTCAACTTGTATTTTTGTTTCCTCTACAAAATTATTGAACATGATCTTAGTTTTTTGTAGGTTCATCTTGAGTCCAACTTCTTCACTTCTAGTTGAGAGCTCTTGTACCATGTCTTGGAGTTCTAATGGGTCCGTTGAAAAAATAACAATGTCATCAGCAAACCGCAGATGATTTAAATATTCACCATTTATTTTTATTCCCTTGTTATTCCAATTTATCAGCTGAAAAATCATCTGTAAAGCAGAAGTAAAAAGTTTTGGAGAAATGGTATCTCCCTGCCTCACCCCTTTGCCAAGTTTGATAGTTTTGGTATCTTTATGTAACCGAAATTTTGCACTTGCATTTTTATACACACGTTTCACCATGTCAATGTACACATCCTCAATGTCTGTTGATCTTAAAGAGTTGATGACTGCTGATGTTTTTATAGAGTCAAAGGCCTTCTCATAGTCAATAAATGCAACACACAATGGAAGTTCATATTCATGTGTTCTTTCAATTAATTCTCTTAATACTTGAATATGGTCCACTGTACTGAATCCACTTCGAAATCCAGCTTGTTCTCTTGGTTGAGCTGCATCTAATTTTTTCTGCAGGCGATGTGTTAGCACTTTTGTGAAGATTTTATAAATAGCAGGTAACAAGCTAATTGGTCGGTAATTTTTCAAATCCTCTTTATCACCTTTTTTATGCAAAAGAATTACTGTTGCAGAATCCCATTGGTTTGGTATGTTACCGCTGTTAAGACATTTGGTAAAGAATTTTGCAAGTATGTCTTCTACATATTCTCCAGCTTCTTTTAGGATATCTAATGTAATACCATCATCACCAGGGGCTCTTCCTTTCTTCATATTTTTTATTGCAAATGAAACTTCTTCTTTTAAGATTTTAGGAGCTGTTCCTTCGACTATTTCAATGTCTTCGTTTAATCCACTGTTACTTTCGTATAGATTTTTGTAGAATTCTTCAACTCTTCTAAGTATTTCTTCCCTATTTCTTGTTACGGTGCCATCCTCTCCTTTTAATGCAATGATGTGTTTCTTCCCAATAGACAAACTCCCTTTAACAACCCTAAGGCTCTTGTTATTTTCAATGGCCTTCCTTACTAACTCACAATTGAATTTTCTTATGTCTTCTTTCATGCTTTTGCGCAGAGTTTTACAAAGTTCTATGTACTCAATCCTGGAACTGGTATTTTGATTGTCCACCTATATATATATATATATATAACATAAGGATTAATTGTACAAACAGACTATGAGGAGCGTCACAATGCACTGGCCAAAAAATACTCGTGCCAGGCACGTAGGAAAGGGGGCTTTC
>QLNU02015003.1:129317078-129343247 GCA_006491805.2 Dysdera silvatica | reverse complement strand
TATCTTACATTCTCATATACGGAGAAAAATGAGTTTGTTCTTGTCCTCATTCATCTAGTAGGTCAAGAAGTGGAAGAAGAGGTGGGAAGAAGAAGAACGAAGTGGAGGGTATGATTCCAAAAGCCATAAAAATTCAGACGATTAAAGACAGAAGTAATTTTTTTTGTTAAAAAAATCTGAAAAGGGTATAACGGGTAGTAAACTCAGTATAATGGGTAATTACTCCTTAAAATAAACATGGCAGCCGCAAAGCGAACGCGTAATGACATAATCCGGGAAGGAGGTTGGCGCACCTTGGCGACAAAACATCAGGGGTACAAGTGCAGTTTGGCCTGTTTCATTTATAAAACAATACTGTGTAAATAATATATATATATTAGTGGCAGCCTGTGGCGAGACTTAAGTGGAACGATATGAAGCGAATTCATCAAACTAAAAGTTACTGTAAATTTCTTATTTACTGAATGATGTAAAAACCAGTTTCCTGGCGAGTATAAACAATAAATTAATGTGTCTTGGTGAATTAGCTTCACGTCGCTTCACATAAATATCGCCACACGCTACCACTGATATATATATATAACAATAATAAATATTACAGTTTCTTACGAAGTTACACTTAATTTACAAATTAGACACATGAAATTCAAGTTATGTAAAGGTTTATGGAACACATTACTTATGTAACTAAGGAGGGATGACTATATACAATTTAACAGGAATTCAGGAAACAATTCACATTAAATGAGTTCATGTTGATAACATTCAATTGCAATAACAACGTGTGTGTGTGTGTGTGTGTGTGTGGATTGGCAAGTGAAACTCCATGCAAAATCATTTAATTATTTTCATACTTTGTCTGGATACTTGTTTGCTGGTACACACACCATTCAAGATACATAATCTTAAAATCAAATTATTTTTCTGACCTATTTATTTAGAGATTTTCGGCAAATTTGTCAGCAGTTTTTCTATCTGAATTTTGTTTAATGTTGTTTTTTAGCAAAAGAACTAACGACAATTTAATCCCTGAACCACGGCAATTGCAGTAGTCGAAATTTTTGGTACTACTCCAGATTACTACAAATTTCACCAACTTTCCATCATGACAGCAGCCAATGAATGTCGGAAGTCTGCAATGATGAAAAGTTGGTATTATTGTAAAATTGGAGTTTCTTGGCAGTTTTTTTAAATTGGTGAAAATGCAAGAATTTTTTTTCTTCCTTGCTTTCCATATGTTTTTCGCATATCTCGGCCTTTTCAGAAATGGCCTCATGGAAGCCTTGAATCGATGCTTGTTGAAAACGTAAAAGATCCTTGGCAGTTTTTAAAGGGATGAAAATTCGGAAAAAAAAAAATTTCCCAACAAGAAACTCAACTTCAGAACCACCTCCTCCTCTGGGAAAATTTTTTTCCATTCCACAAGTGTCCATTAATAAAGCGTTCCACTGCATTTTATTTTCAAGCTTCGGGATTTTAGTTGGTATTTTTTTCTGCTCTTATGCAACATTTTGTATTTTTACATGTACCAAATTCAAATATACTGGTGTCCAGAATTGAAGTTACACTCAATGTTATTTCAATGAGAGAGAAAGGTACATATTTTGCTCTAACTCTCTCTTCGTCTAACCATCTACCCTGGACATGGGCACCATTAGCGGGGAGGACATGGAGACCCATCCCACAATGCCTTTTAAAGGTATATTGTCCCCCCCCCCCCAATATTTTTATGCCGTTGGCACGGATGACCCTGGACCTCGTAGTCATGTACCAAACGAGTTAAGAATATCCAATGACCATTGTATTGCATCTATGTAACAAGGGTGACATGCTGCATGCAAGAAAAATACAACGAAAAAGTGTTTCTGTGCGGCGAACGAATTCATCAAAGCTGTTTTCGGTCATACCATGGAAAATAAAAATTAATTTGTTCATACAAATTACCCTCCGAATGTCTAAAATTAGGTGTGACATTTAATTGTTAT
Organism: Dysdera silvatica; assembly: GCA_006491805.2. Classification (NCBI taxonomy): domain Eukaryota; kingdom Metazoa; phylum Arthropoda; class Arachnida; order Araneae; family Dysderidae; genus Dysdera; species Dysdera silvatica. The sequence continues at coordinate 129,341,262 of QLNU02015003.1, read as the reverse complement.
ATTATAATGATATAATTATTATCTAAAATAAAAGAAATCTAGCAATAAAAAATATTAAAGAATGTTTAAGTGAAAAACAAACTTTATTTTTAATGTTGACAAATATATGTAGAAACTTCATGCAAAGCGTCAACGTTCCAAAAATGAAACAAAGCTAAAAACCAAGAAAAAAAAAATTTTTCGGAATTTTAAAATTTTATCATTTATAAATGCTCTAAAGAAACATAACTATAAAAAATTACAGTAATGCCATTCTTATTAAGGTAACAGTTTTTTCATATTAGCCGATGATGTGGCAACAATAGATGTTAAATTACTCGTAAAGAAAAGAATGATTTTTCACCTGTCCCACCAGGTGCCGGAAAAATCATTCTTTTCGTTACGAGTAATTTAACATCTAATGCCATTCTTAGTTTGGCATTTAAACGTTAAATTTGCAATTAAAAAAAAACCCTTATTCCCAAGCATGGAGCCCCTTCTAGGCACGGAGGCTGATTCAGCCAAATCAGTTGAATCGGCACGTGACCGGACCTGACAGTGAAAATCCTTTCTAGTCCTGAATAGCATAGAACTGATCAAATTCATCATTTCTATTACAATGGAAAAAAAATCATAGCTATCTTCTTCCAGTCCTAAGAATATTACTAAAGGCAAAACAAACCTTCAGCTGCCTCTATCATCTTCGTTCTTGGAAGTTTCCCTGAGGTTTGATCCACTAATATCAACATTACTGATTCCATTTAGTGACACATTATCTGAAATCATTTCAAGAAATAAGCAACATTAAACTATTATAAATGCAATAACAACATATTTGAAGGTTGTATAATTTAAGACTACACTATGGATCATCCGAAATGAGATTAATGGCTCAACATGATCTGCAAACCATAATCCACATATACAATAATTTTTGCCACCCACGTTTATATAGCTCAAACTAGAGCTTTTTTATATTTGGAGAAAAAACCCTGTGAACGGTAATATCTTACATTCTCATATACGGAGAAAAATGAGTTTGTTCTTGTCCTCATTCATCTAGTAGGTCAAGAAGTGGAAGAAGAGGTGGGAAGAAGAACGAAGTGGAGGGTATGATTCCAAAAGCCATAAAAATTCAGACGATTAAAGAGAGAAGTTTTTTTGTTAAAAAAATCTAAAAAGAGTATAATAGGTAGTAAACTCATTATAACAGGTAATTACTCCTTAAAAAAACATGGCAGCCGCAAAGCGAACGCGTAATGACATAATCCGGGAAGGAGGTTGGCGCACCTTGGCGACAAAACATCAAGGGTACACGTGCAGTTTGGCCTGTTTCATTTATAAAACAATACTGTGTAAATAACATATATATATTAGTGGCAGCCTGTGGTGAGACTGAAGTGAAACGATATGAAGCCAATTCATCAAACTAAAAGGTACTATAAATTTCTTATTTACTGAATGAGGTAAAAACCAGTTTCCTGGCGAGTATAAACAATAAATTAATGTGTCTTGGTGAATTAACTTCACGTCGCTTCACATAAATATCGCCTCAGGCTACCACTGATACATATAACAATAATAAATATTTCAGTTTCTTACGAAGTTACACTTAATTTACAAATTAGACACATGAAATTCAAGTTATGTAAAGGTTTATGGAACACATTACTGATGTGACTAAGAAAAAAAAACATTTCCTTGCTCCCCACCCCCAGACAGTGGTGTAAGAAGTGGGGGGGAAGAGCTCAAGCCACCCCATTTGATATCAAAACACATTTTTTCTAATGCCACATCACATAAACTCCTTTAAAGCCACTTGAGCCCTTCCCCCTCCTCCCACCCACGACGAGTTTGTAATTACTGCACTGAACCCAAAGGTTTTGGCATTTCTTGGCTGTCAACCAAGACAGCCACAATGAATAACATTTAAGAAACCTAACCACCCTGGAGCTTGAATCAGTGGTTGTTGGAAGAGTAAGATATTGAATGGCAATAAAGAACACTAAACATTATTTTCTTGGAAAAAAGTTTTCTCCAGAAGGAGGAGAATTTTATTTAAAAAAAAAAAAATCTTCGTTTGCAGAGTGAAAATGGAAATTACAATGTTTTTCAAAGAAACTCTTGTATAAATCTTTGTGAATTGTTTGTGAAGGAAATACTGCTTTAACAATTTCCAAAAAGGTATATTTTGGAAGCTTCGAAAAACGTAGGAAAGTGCTTTTTAAATACATTTATAAAAATTCCCAGCTCACAAAACATAAATCCATCACAATGTTATTCATGAAGCTTATTTATGGAAGGAAGATTGTTTTAACAGTCTCCAACAATGTTTATTACAGAAACTTACAAAACAAGATGGGGGTCCTTTTTAATACATTAAAAAAATTCTAGGCTCGCAAAATGTAAATACACCATGGTCACATCTAGAAAAGAAATTGTTGCACCAGAAAAGAAGTTACCACCTTTGGCGACATTGCCAAAGCTTGGTGCATTGGGGTTGTTATGCAGTTATGCCAAAGCATGCAGTAGTGAAAATGAAAAACTATAATTTAAAAAAAAAACTCACATACTGATCTTTGTGGGTTGTTTGCAGAAGAAAAATTATTTTAACAGCTTCCAAAAATACAGGCTGAGTCCTTTCGACTCTAGTGAATGGTTCACAATATTTTACGTTTCTCCCTCGTGCCCATGTCACATTTACTTTTTGAATGCTTTGGTATATCCAGTGCCTTCTAAAATCACTAAGTTAATTTAATACTATTTTAGGAATTTTTATATTAAAAATAACTTTTTTACCAGATACTTCTGCTAGAATTACTGATTCAGAAAGATACTTTACGGAGGTTCAATGCTAGAATCCAGAAGGGGGAAAATGAGAGAGTCCCTCACCCACTAGACATCCACTGATGCAAGAAAAGTAGGTTCTTCCGTATTAAAGTGACGTCCGAAATATATCACCAAGATAATTGGTAATTTTGGTGAAAATGTCACCAATTATTCTTATATTAGCATCGTGTTGCACTTTTGCGGAGACTATTTGAGGCTTTTTATTTTATTTAAATATACTGTGCATGAAGATACTGATTCAGGTAGCACACATCGAATGTGATCAAAACGGCATCAGTCGCAAAACGACAAGCAGGGGGGGTCTCCCCCCAGTTCGGTCTCTGTGATTCAGGTAAGTACTGATTTATTTATAAAAGTACTAAGTTATAATCAAAATATTAAACATATACTGATTCAACAGATACTGATTCAGGCAGCGCACATCGAATGGGATCGAAACAGCATGAGTCGTGAAGCCATGAGTGGCTGGGAGGGTCTTCTCCCAGTTCTGTCTCTGTGATTGAGGTAATTGATTTATTTACAAAAGTACTAGTTCATAATCAAAATATTATATTAACGGAGATACAAATACGGAGGTGTGCTATTGCCTGATATATAAAAGCTGCGATCTTGGCGAAATTTAGAAGTCGCCAAATAAAGTCAGACGTCGCTATAGTACGGAAGTACCGAAAAGTACTGTGGCAAACAAATAAAATGTGGACCCCAAAAATAGAAAAATACGATTTTTTAAAATTACGGATGCCTCTTTGGCCAATCGTTGAAAGCTGCAAACTCTAAACCATTACCATACCTTTTAATACATTTATAAAAATTCCGGGCCACAATACACATGTATCCCATGCTTGCTTTGTCACCAAGGCACAGCAACCTTGCTGCAGCAATTTCCTTCCCAGATTATGTCATCCGGTATTTGCTTCCTGACTGCGATGGTTTTTTAAGCACTAACTACCTGATATACTGAGTTTACTACCTGTTATACACTTTCAGTATTCTTTTAACAAATAAAAACTTACTTCTGTCTTTACGTGTCTGAATTTTAGGCCTTTTGAAATATTTTCTCCACTTCGTCTTTGTGACGCCGCCTCCACATATATTCTGCGAAGTATGAGTCAAACAGCTTTTCATCATGGACATTGTGATGCTACATGTTTCCCCCATACCTCCTCTCCCCTCTTTCCCCTACCTCCTCCCCCCTTCCTATCTCCTCTACCTTCTTCCCCCATACCTCCTCCAGGTCCCAAACATACTTTCAATTCAAATCCCTGAAAAATAAATGGTGACAGTACAGAATTCATCCTGCAGTGCAATTTTCCTCTAGCAAACAGTCGAAAAGTCACTGTGGGCAGCACTGTGACATCAGATACTTGTGATGTCACCCGGAACATCACACGCACGTTTTCTTCATAGGAGACACTAGGTGTAATGTGGATGACACCTTTCACCAGCGGTATAGGAAAAGAGATGAAAATGCGTATAATAAATCCAGGTCGGGTGGGATGGGGAGAGAGAGGATTTGGTGAAAGCAACTAAAATGTTTGAGGCGTTGACTGTGACGTATTTGTGGATATACAAGGTATAAGGAGCTGCTAAAACGATCTTCTCCCGGAACAAAACGCTCGGATCAAAACAACAAGAGCCTTTTTGAAGTCCCTTGTATGGAGGAAGGGTAGGAGGAGGAGAGAGAGAAGGAAGCAAGAGCTAAGAAGAGGCTAAGGAAGAGTGAAATGCGAAGTGAGAAGGAAGAGCAAAAGGGAGTAGAAGGCAAGAAGAGAAAGAGAGGAGAAAGTTTAACAGGCGGAAGGGAGGAAGGGAAATGAGGAGGCGGAGCCTTGTAACAGATAAATCAACGCGCTACACCCAAACGCTCACTCAAACCCATCCTATCGCTGCAACTCAAGCAAAACGCACTCAACAACAAAATAGCTGGACGTGACACCATAATACCACTACCCCACACGATGCATACATTTTTACGCCCACAAAATCCAAAATCTTCCCTCCATTTTAAGAGTATAGAATGAATTTTGGCGACAAGTTGGTGACAAAGCAGGGGATACATCTATACTGTTACCAAATTCCGAGCTGATCCATCCTGGCAGAACAAAGAAAGTTGCAGCAAACAGGAAGTCGGCGCCGTTGGCGACCAGAGAGGGGGATTAGCGTGCAGTCACGCCAAACAAAGTTTTGCAATTGTGAATGTACATTAATGAAAATAACCAAAACAGGATCCAGGAAAAGAAAATTTGGTAGAAGTGTAGCTATACCTGCGGTCGCATCGTAAACAGTAACGTAGAAGGGGAGAGGGGCAAGGAGGGCGGCCGGCCGGGGCGGCAATCAGTCTTCAAAAAACAGCGACAGGCACAACAACTACGGCAATGACAGTCACTCGCCCCGGACAGCAAAATATTTAGCTACGCCACTGCTTGTTTGTTTGGCTTTTTTATGGCGCAAGAGCATCTGGGCTATACTGCGCCAAACATGGTAAAGGCCACTGATCGCAAACGTCTATAATCGTAGCCCTCATCAACGTAGGGTTTTCAAAATTATTAAGTGGGCCCAAGCATATATAATAAGCATTTATACATTACAATATATGTAAAATTGCAATTTATTTCAAATTATTGGGAAGGGGGGCACGGGCCCCATGTAACTCTAAGCCAATGGTAACCCCATGCTCCTAAGCCAAGGCTATGTCAGAAAAACTGATTTGAAAATCACAACATGCCACAGATAGGCAAAAGGCAGGTTTAATTAGCTTTGTAAACAAAATGAAGGCTGTAAACCAGTACTTTTCCACTTTTCTGGGACTTAAGGAGTGAAAGCCTTACATACCAGCATTTGAACGTCAGCAAAGTACCCGCCTGAATGAGTAACTACTAAACAAGAAGAAAAAAAAAACCCTACCTTAACCGGGAAAACGCAATCATTGCAAGAAAAGCGCAAAACTGGCGGAAGGAAAAAATGACGGCCAGTGTACTGTTAACGCATGTATGCATTGTCGACCGCGGATTAGATCTCCAGTTGTTGAACTAGTTTAACTTGGAATAGTTGACTAACGAAAGGACCTTTTCAACTCCCCCCCACAAAATAATCGACCTGCTTTTATTAACAGTTTCGCTCGGGAAACTGTCAATAACAAACATGGGCCGACTGTGATATTTAGCCGAAAGTGCTTGTGGATATCAGGTAATTGTAACTTGGGGATCGGTCATGCGGTACGCCAAAACGTTCATAAGGGTTACGGGCTTGGCGACGGGGTGTTATGGGGTTACAGCTGTATATGCAAAATTTCATTGCGATGGGGGTTACAACCTCCACCAACATCCTTGCGTACTCCAGTGACTCAAGTCGTTTTTAAGAAGATTACGTGATGAAATGCGAGAAAATAATATGTTTTGATATCCAATGGATGGGGTTGGGTCCGAAAGACCCCCCCTTTCTCACGCCACTTCAGAGAACTTAAATCATGCATATTTATCACGAAACATAATCACCCCTGTAAACGTTTTATATAGCAACAAAAGTTTGGATTACTAAATGAAATATTCAAAAAAAACGTATATTTATAAATGAAATATTGTAAATTAGTTAAATATAATTGTAATGATGCCTTTGTATACTGAGCAGGTTTTCCCGCGTAAATCCGCCATTTTGGATATCTCCGCCTGAAAATTCTCCCGCGATTTTAAGTTTTATATTAAATTAGGTTAAATATATGTATTAACAACGCTTTGACGTCTCTCTCATGAAAAACTCCGGCCAAATTATGTTGACATAATTATAAGTAAAATATAATCGGCACTTACTGTTGCTCATTTTTCACCAACTCAGCAGAAATAACTATAACAGGGAGAGAAATCTTGACAGTTCTTCCGACAGCTATGCTCCTAATGACAAACAAACGAGATTTTCGCGCCTAACGATGATCAACGGACAATCCTGCAGGCTACCTGACTTTTGTAAACCAATCGCAGTTCAGAAATCGATCACGAGGGGTTTTAAGGTGAAAGGGTGTAATTTTAATGGCTGGAAAGATTTTGAGCAGGGGCATTTATGGGGAGGTTATCAGTTATCAGAGATAGATCTAGGTCATGTGACTCCCCCTTGCGAGCCCAAAATTCAGTGTCCCCCACGCTAAATGTTGATTGTTTTCAATATAATTTCTTTTGTGGCGCAGGGTTTCTTCTTTCTTTCTTTTTTTCCCCAACAGGCTACTGAATCTTATTACAAAACGGAAAGCAGGGCCAGCCATATACTGATTCAACCTATTTGGCTGAATCGGGCCCCATGCTTAGAAGGGGCCCGCGCTTGGGAAGGAGACTTTTTTTTTAACTTGCAAATTAAGACTGTTTTTGAGGCGGATACAATCAAAATGACAGACATAATGTACCTACCAAACTGCTGCACCAAATGAGTAAAAAATGCAGTAATGAAAAATGCCAACTAAAATCCTGGTGATGGTGTGTGGGTGGTGAGTAAAAACTGTGAGGTAAAAATGGTCTTTCATACGTTAGCCAATGTTAATTTTTGCTTACCCGGAGGGAGGGGGGATTGAAATGGCCAAAATATTGCTTACGTAATACTTGAACATTACCAAAGCTTAAAAATCAAATACAGTAAAACCTCTTATTAATGGACACTTGCCGGACAGAAAAAAAGAAGTCCATAAAGAAAGAGGTCGTTCTAAAGTTGAGTTTCTTATTGAGAAATTTTTATCTGATCGTAAAGAAAAAAAAAACTTATTAGGGTGCTTCTAAAAAATGAAAGTGCTGGAAATTTATCCTCCAGCCCTTTGTTGGATGATATCAACTGCTAAGAGGTCCCAGCAAAAAAGTTCGGTTAATAGATTATCAAACAATGTCAAACAATCAACGTTTATTGGCGTAGTGATACCAACGCCTATGGTATGGCGTGATTAGATGGTGAAACGTTCGAAAGAAAATAAATATTTCTGCGTTCGGTGGGACCTGAACCCACGACCTTCCACTTGCCGGGCGGAGGCTCTCCCTACTGAGCTACGAAGGACAATACATACTCTCTTTACGAACGTATATATATTGTTGCCAGTTATTTCGCAGAATGGTGTAGTACATCGACTACTATTTAAACCAAATTGCAAAGAAACTGGTATTAAATTTATCGAAAAGCCCGTTGTGGCATATGTATATATTTTATATAAATCGAACACTACGCTGATTAAATTAAACAATGTCAAACAATCAACGTTTATTGGCGTAGTGATACCGACGCCGATGGTATGGCGTGATTAGATGGTGAAACGTTCGAAAGAAAATAAATATTTCTGCCTTCGGTGGGGCCTGAACCCACGACCTTCCACTTGCCGGGCGGAGGCTCTCCCTACTGAGCTACGAAGGACAATACATACTCTCTTTACGAACGTATATATATTGTTGCCAGCTATTTCGCAGAATGGTGTAGTACATCGACTACTATTTAAACCAAATTGCAAGAAACTGGTAATAAATTTATCAAAAGCCACAAACGTTGATTGTTTGACATTGCTTTAATCTTTAATCAGCATAGTGCGTTCGATTTATATAAAATAATAGATTAATATTTAGAACTTACTCAACTTAAGACAAGATTTTATGTTTTTTAACGTTACAAACGTTGGATTAAAAAAATTTAGGTTTCCCCTCTTTAGTCAAAATACTTTTAACATACAGAGTAAATTAAAACAGTACAATATATTGTAGACTGGCAGTGCATTGTTACAGTTTAGCAACATAGCTTGCAATCAGCATTATTTATCAGTTACCTTAATGCTAATCTAGTTTATTGTCTAGTTTATAGCTTTATAGCGTCAGCTTTTATCGGTCAGAAGACTGCTTCCTGTACTCCTTAACAACCTGCAATAAGCACTGTTTCTGTTCTTCACTACAGGGAAAAAAGAACTGTTGAATTCTTATAAATGTAACCCCTCGCCATGCAAAGTCGTTGACCACTTTTACAAATTTGACAAGTGAGAGTTATTATTTCTGTATTCCTCTTGAAATCTCCATTTACTTGAATCACTCTGTAGAAATCCCTCAGATAGACTAAGGGTCTTGAAAAATCTCACCGTAGAAGTTGTGACGAGAGATGTAAAAGCTTTGGAGAAATTGTAACTTCCTGCCTCACTGTACAAAGGATCAAATAAGTTCGAGCAGTCCGAAGGTTTTGGAGTCGTTCCCTGTCATTACCTTTCATATAGGTTCTCTGTTATCGCCTGGCCCTCTCTGAAACACACGGGATGCATTCATTTCCTTGTTTCTCTCGTAAAGGACACAGTTTGGTTTAGTATAGATTTCAAATCCGCATAAATGTTTGGCCATGCAGTCATGCCCAGGCTCTAAATGAAAAAACGTAAGCTACATTGTAACGAACCATAAGCGTAACTTGGGGGTTAAATATAGCGTAAACTTGTGGGGGGGGACAAAAAAATTATATGGAAGAAAGGTACGATTTTTCATATTTTCTAAAAAAGGGGGGCGGGAGTGCCTCCCCTTGTCCTCACCCGATTATTACCTATGGCCAGGACTGTATTATTTGGAACGCTTTAATGAACGTAATGTTGCTCCAGGTAGATACGGTTGAACGAAAATTGGAATTTACTTAGGTTTTTTAAGACATAAGGACTACAAAGCACATGCTCCGCCTGGACGTAGTTTTTGAAGAATCTGAACTTATGCTGTAAAGGGAAGAAAACCCCGGACTGCAGTGGGCAGGAAAAAAAGCGGGCACTCTACGATATCATTAGGAATCGAATCCACTTTCATTGTACAATAGGCGAGTCTGTTGCCACTAGTCCGCCGAAAGGCAGTGGTCTTCCATTTTCCCGAAAAATCTGAAACTCTTTGGTCAGAGGGAACCAAATTCTGAACTACAATGAGCAGCTAGTCGTTTTATTTTTTTTATTTCTGTTTATTTACATCATCCCTTTTTTTTCCACATCAATGGCAATTACTGAAATTAATGGCTATCTCTAATTACTTACCCCAGACTTTAAGACCCTTTATTATTTTTAGAGGAGCATCCATTCTTTAATCAATCCAAATCTATCCAGCTGACAAGGAAAGTACCCCATAGCGACTTCTCCGATTTGCTTGAAATTTTCAAAATAGGTTAAGGCCAATGTTTGAAGCAAAACCCTCACGACTTTTAATGCGCAAATCGGCAGATCCGAAGTTATTAATATTTTAAGGTGCTACGGGACCGATATTTTTCCATGGTTGGCGGTTAAAAAAAAACGCCCGGCTGACTTTTTGCGTACGCGCAATTATCTATGCTTGCGATGCTTTAACTGTTAGTTAAAAGAAAATAAAGATTTTGCAGAAATTTAAGTTTAATAACTGTGATGTGCAAAGCCGTCCCCTTTGATGATTTGTATCAATCGCTATCAGTCATTTACGACTTGTTCTTTTGGCCCGTTCTTTTAACCCTGTCACTTGAAGGACGCAATGCTCCTTCGCTTTTTCCGCCTCCCGTCTTTCTTTTTTTTTTTTAGATAGGGGGGAAAAACGTGTGGTTGTGTGTGCAGAACTAAAAGACATATAATTTAAAAGAATATACATTAAATTTTAATAAGACATATTTATATAATTTAAAAAAATGGCAGCATTTTCACTCATGTTTACAGTTAATCAAAGACTGACATTCTTTTTCCTTTACATAACAAACTAAAAGGAAAACGTATGTATAACTACAAGCGTCTAACTTATCAGCAACAAACAACAACAAAATATTATAATTACATGCCAAAAATGCTATGACGTATTCAACTATTCTTGATCTGATTAAGTGAGGGCCGACTGTATTTCATTGTTCCTTTGATTTCTAATTTCAATAGAATAAACTAACGAAATATGATAGAAATTTATTTAATAAGTATCACTAGGGATAGGATTTTTATGCCATATGGAAATTTTTTTTGCCATTTTAGGGCATACATTTTGTTATTTTTGATAAAAAGGGCATTTTTTAAGGAATTTCCCCGAATACCAGAACAAGACTGAGCGAGTGGTGGTGGTGGGTGGGCTGAGATACTGGTGTTTGAACATAGTAAATAAATTCCGGACGAAAATGAGATCACCTCAAAATTCACATGGAAATTGTGGATGGATTTTTCGTCTGCAATTTATAGGTTGGGTTTTTTTTATTTTCATAAGTAGAGGGGGGAAAAAAGATAGTGAACTGGGGGTTGTCTACTAGTAAAACTTCTTTAATTCATGAGCAGTGCCAGTCAATAGCGTAGCAACAATTCAAAATCCTTAAGGGTGGGAGGGGGCTGGCGTGGCTTTGAAGAAGAATTATGTGATGTGACCTTAAAAAAAATAATGTCTTTTGATATCCACAATGGGGGTGCTTGAACCCTTAAGCCTCTCCCTATCCCACGCCACTGGTATCAGCCAATATACAATCAGGTGATGGTCCATGATCCTTGGGTTTTGATCCACCGCTCAAAATGGCTGAATTAATGATTATAATCAAAACCACATTAAGTGAATGCTTACCCAATGGCTAGCATGCGGAAGTAGACTAAAATTTACATTTTATAATTAATAAATCCACCGACAGATAGGGAAAGGCCTTCGAGGAAACTCTTTCACAGGACATTAACGTCGCCATAAAGTTAAATTATCTTACGAAACAATACAGAGTTTCACCAGGAGATTCCATAACAAACAGTTATTTCGACACTGGCGTAAGGTTTAAAAACACGACGTTTCGGGAGCCAACTGCTCCCTTTGTCAAGTGAAGGCAGAATTAAATTATCTTTTCACTAACAAGGAAAGTACCCCATAGAGACCTCTCCGATTTTCTTGAAATTTTCAAAATAGGTTCAGATCAATGTTTGAAGCATAACCCTCACAGCTTTTTATGAGCAAATTCGGGGATTCGAAGTTATTAGAAGTAGTGTATCGTTGACGAACGAATTGGTTAGTTTGATTCAGTCATTTTGAACCTGTCATTTTAAGTCGGTCATTTTGGATGAATCATTTTTGGAACGAAACTGTCATTTTGGTTCATCTTTCAAAGAAACGAGTGGCAAGTTTGTCTTATAAAATGAGCTTTCATCCACCTTTTATACGATATATTCATAGTTCTGTAAGTTACTCTGTTCGCGACTGACGCACACCGTTCGCAACTGACTTAGCTAGTCATTCGCGAACAAAAAATAACACATTTACCGACGGCCTGATTAAACGAATATTTGTCAGTCAGTAAGTAGGTCCATACTGAATATTTGGTTCCGATATTAATCGATTTGAATTTTCAGCCTTTTCGCTGACAAGGAAAGCACCTGTTTGCGACCTCACCGATGTGTTTTAAATACGCAAAATAGATTCAGACCAATTTTTTAAAAATAATCTTGGAAATTTTTTATTTGCCAATTTAAGTTGCTACGAAATCGATTTTTTCTAAAAGTAACGGTTGATGTGATGCCCAGCTGATTACATATTCGAAGTCATGCCCACTTAGTTGTACTTACTTTCCGTCGTATCAAACAACTTGAGAAGTGAAGGCGTTGCCATTTCTAGGGAGAAACAGCTATGAAAAAAACAGCAAACAAAGTTAGTTTAACAATGAGCAGAATAGTAGAGGAACTCATGGGTGCCGACGGCATAAAAATTTTCGGGGGGGGGGACAAGATACCAGTAGAAGGCATTTTGTTTGAAATTGGAGGGGGACATGGAACCCTAATACCAACATTGGGGGAACGGGTCCCCTTGCCTCTAACGGCGCCCGTGGAGGAACTTCTTTGTGTGATCCTACTTGTTAATTTGGCAGTGAAAGTTTCTGTTGAAATATTCTTCCGATATTTGTATAATTTTTATTTTCGTGCTCTTTTTATTACGAACTTCCTGAACTCTTGCCACTGGAGCAATCTAGCAGCATAGATTTCATAATTATTGTTTCGGCCATAGCTTTTTTGCCGTGCGAATATAATATTTTACTGTTGTTTGTTGCTGATAAGTACTATGTTAGACGCTTGTAGTTACACATACATTTTCCTTTTGGTTGCTATGTAAAGGAAAAAGAATGTCACTCTTTGATTAACCGTCAACCTGAGTGAAAGTGTAGTCTTTGTTTTTTAAATTATATAAATATGTCTTATTAAATTTAATATATATTTTTTTAAATTATATTTCTTCTAGTTATGCACACACAACCACACGTTTTATCCCCCACTACCTTAAAAGCACGGGAGGCGGAAAAAGCAAAGGAGCATGCGTACTTCAAGTGACAGGGTTAAAAGAACGGGTCGAAAGACCGAGTCATAAATGACTTATATCGATTGATACAAATTATCAAAGGGAACGACTTTGCACATCACAATTATTAAATGTTTAAATTTCTGCAAAATCATTATTTTTTATTTAACTAACAGTTAAAGCACCGCAAGCACAGGTAATTGTGCGTATGTGCAAAGTCAACGGGGCGTTTCTTTAACTGCTAACGATGAAAAAATAACGGTCCCGTGGCACCTTAAAATATTAATAACTCCGGATTTGAGAATTTGCGCATGAAACGTCATGAGGGTTATGCTTCAAACATTGGCCTTAACCTACTTATTTTGAAAATTTCAAGCAAATCGGAGGGGTAGCTATGAGATACTTTCCTTGTAAGTTAGATAGATTTGGATAGATTAAAGAATGGATTCTCCATTAAAAATAACAAAGGGTCTTAAAGTCCGGGGAAAGTAATTAGAGATAGCCGTTAATTTCAGTAATTTCTATTGACGAAAAAAAAAAAGAGATGATGTGAATAAACAGAAATAAAAAAATAAAACGACTAGCTGCTCATAGTAGTTCAGAATGGTTCCCTCTAACCAAAGAGTTTTACATTTTTCGGGAAAATGCAAGATCACTGCCTTACGGCGGGGTAGTGGCAACAAACTCGCTTATCGTACAATTAAAGTGGGTTCGATTCCTAATGATATCGTAGAATGCCTGTTTTTTTTCTGCCCATTGTAGTTCAAGGTTTTCTTCCCGTTACAGCACAAGTTCAGATTCTTCAAACACTATTCATCCCGGCGGAGCATGTGCTTTGTAATCCTTGTGTCTTAAAAAATCTAAACAAATTCCAATTTTCGTTCAACCGTATCTACCTGGCGCAACGTTACGTTCATTAAAGCGTTCCAAATAATAAAGTCCTGGCCATATGTATAATAGGGCGAAGGCAAGGAGAGGCACTGCCCCCCTCACCTATTTTTTTATTTTTTTTAGAAAATGTTAAAAATCGTACATTTTTTCCATATAATTTTTGTTTTTTTTTGTTTTTTGCCCCCTCCCCCCAGTTTACGCTATATTTAACCCCAAGTTACGCTTATAGTTAGTTACAATACAGCTTACGTAATTTCGTTTAGAGCCTGGACATGACTGCATAGCCAAACATTTATGCGGATTTCAAATATATACTAATCCAAATTGTGTCCTTTTCGGGAGAGACAAGGAAATGAGTTTATCTCGTGTGTCCCAAAGAGGGCTAGGCGATAACAGGGAGCGTATATGAAAGGTATTGACAAACCAGAGAACGACTCCAAAACCTTCGGACTGTTCGAACTTGTTTGATCCTTGGAACTTTGTATTTCAAGTGACAGTTCCCACTTTTCTCAGTAATTTTACCACTGTATTGTCATTTCTTTTGTCGTTTTAAACTAGATTTCGTAATTCATTTAGCTTTTTGAACTTCAACTGGAAGATTACATTGCTGCAAATGTACAAAGTAGATTTATCCCAGCTTGGCAAGTTAATCCACCGCAAGTTAATACTGTGTATTTGATTTGCTGCTGTTTATTGCTAAGCTTGTGGACTCTCGACAGCATTGTATTCTTGGAGAGTCATTGTAATATTGAGATGTGGATGCAGTGATGACTACTAGCGAATCATTTAAAATTACTATTTTCAGAACGAGCAGAAATAGCCAAAGCAACCGCAACCTCTTCTGTATCGAAGTTGTCACAGTTGATCCCCGCCACACTATGTAGTTTTATACTAATTGATTTAACGAGCAATAATTCACTTTGTATCCCAAATTTTTAACCTGCGAAATTTGATAGTTTTCCCAAATGTGGTCTCTAAACGATCAAAATTTCGGAGATATGTTTATACATAAATCAGTATACCCATTCTTTTCGAAATAATGGGTTAATAATTGAAACCCTTGGAGAAACCTATTCTCCTTAAACGTCAATTATACTTTTACAAAAGAAGTGACCACTTCCTAGACTTCCTGTTTGTACCTCTGAGAAAAAAAAGTCTCGCAACGATCTTTCTACTCTCTTTCACTTTAAATTAAATAAAAGCGAACCGAAATATATCTACATTAATTCATTATATTTATTCTTACAACTGTTCACAAAATGTAACCTCGCGCAGATATTGTAAGTTAAATAAACATTATTATTGGTGATAGTTTCAAAATATGTTTGCATTGTTAAATACATTTTTTAAAAAATATTATAAAGATTCAATTCATAAACTTCCCATCTCCGCTTTCGATCATCATTTGGTGTATTTTTGGGGACTGAAAAAAAAAAAAGACATGCAGTGGCGAAATTTGGTCTCACCCAGGTCAATGACTGCAACTGCCCGGTAAGCTTTCTAAAGAAAATAACCACAGCAAAAGTAACTGGGAAGAAATCATTTCTCCCTCTAGATTTCGTCAATTACTCTGTCAATCACTAGTACCTACCGCCAAATTCAACATGAAGGAGGCAAGCAGAACTTTGTAGATGGCATCTTTGAAAACGCTTTTTTGTCGTGTCTGGCTATTAAAACCAATTAAAAAAAATTTAAAAGCTATTTAAGTTATTAAAAAAAGCTATTAAATTATTATTAAAAGCTATTAAAATTATTAAAAATTTAAAAGCTATTAAAACCAATATTTCTAAAAATACTATATAGCCTAATTATTGATTGAGATAGTAAAAGGCAAATAAACAAAAGATAAGCTAATAAAAACAAAATAAATGAATATTTACTATTTGACTATTTTGGTTGATTTCTGCATCTTAGAGTTATATAAATATAAAGACAGGCACGCAGGGAGTGGGGAAGATAGAGATTAGATCCCAAAAGCGATATTGCCCTTTTTTTTGGCTCATTACAATGGTGGAGAAGAAACCTTTATTCCACGAATATCGTAATCATTTGAGGGAAAAACTTTAAAATTTCATTGAATAAATTTTTGTATTCATAACACTAAATAACAGTTCTGTATAATATAAATACAATTGCGATTAAAAATAACCTTAAACGCAATTTTGATTTTTACAAGTATCTGCTGACAGCATATCAGTTCACATAAAAGCGTGGAATCAACTTGGCACTACGTAAAGTACATTAAATATTATTAACGCTATGGAACATAATTTTTATGTTTAATAGTGCGCATCACCGTAGAGTTCTCAAAAAATTATTGAGAAGAGGGGGCAAACACATTTTATGTACGTTTATATATTATAGCATATGTAAAACCGCAATATATTTTAGATTATTGGGGGCACTGGCACATTTAACTCTACACTTGTGATAGAGTCTACAACAGGCGTCGTCATCCTATTTTCACACATGGAGGTTTTTTTTTTTCTTAATTGGAGTGGCGGTATGGGCACCTGGGGAGGATGCAAGGGGGTATACTTGCGCCCCCTTGGCTTATGAAAAAAAAAAGGAAAAAAAAACCTGAATCCATAAGAAACTATAGTCCAACAACATTATTCAATTTGAATTTTTCTGGGTGCACCCCCTGTATATAATTCTGGGGAGCCCACGGGTGGCAGGTTCCTGTTTCTTTATCCTAAATGCTCCGGGTGGACTTTGCTTTTGTCAAGAACGTTCCATCATGTCGAGAGTTGTTGAAGTGGGGACCAAATGACTGGGGTAAAGATGATTGCTAAGGGCTAAGCTTTTAATCAGCAATAGATATGTGACAAACTAGTTTTGATGGGAAATTATGTTAAAAATTAGAAAGAAAATCGAGCGTAGGAAAAAAAAAATTAAAAGCAGGCCCATGTTTACCCTTACGCTCACTAGGCTCGAGCCTAAGGGCGCTAACCTTTTAGGGGCGCCGACTTGGGGAAAACTACCAAACCTCAAAAACCGCCGCCGCACAGTAGGGCGAAATGTTCGAAAACCAGACCAAAAAAAAAAGTCTTAGCATATTTTCTTGTTCTTTACACTCTATCTGCTTAAAAATATGTTTCCATCATTAAATTTGATTAAAAATTCCTGCTGAAATTTTTTAACGAAGTTCCTACTATAAGCAAATGTAGTGATGTTCCATCTTTGACACACACAGTTTCACATTAAAACTAAATAACAACCATAGTTAAAACTGACACTCTTGAAAGCCGCTATGCAACAATGGGATAATGATTGTTCTCCAGAATGTTTTCAATTTGCTTTTTTGCAAAATTTTTTTAAATGTTATCAAGTCGAAAAAGTAAAGAAAAATAAATAATAATATGATAAATTTTGATTGTTGTTGTGTTCTTTTCCCCATCAAATTGAATGGGTGAGCCTTATTTAAGTTTTCACTTATCACTGTTTTAGAATAAAATATGCACCATAAAATTTAATGGGTCGAGTTGTGGGGGCATGATGTGGTGGAGGTAAATGGGGTGGTGCCTATAGATATTTTGCCTAGGAGCCCAAAATATGTAAATCCGGCCCTGACTACTAATGTATATTAAGAACTCTGTTACAAAAACCTTGGATTTGCCCTTTTTGCCACTCACGTATGAGCCGCGCCCAGATTGATGTAGACTTCACTACAGTGTTGACATGCGCTCTCTAGACCTCCTAACTCCTTGTACTGAACAACATATTGTAATGTGGGACTAAATGCCGAGAAGAAGGAATTTTCACCCAGCCTGGCCTATTTCTTGTTTTGGTTGTTTTTTATGCTCTCCGTATTCGACTTCTCGAATTACTGATCTTTCCTTTAAAGGTGCATTTTTTCATCAATTGCATGCCTCATTTTGCAGTAAAACCTCCTTTGCGGACACCCCTGAATAGCGGACACGTATGTTTAACAGACAGTTTTCCATTCCAAATTCTTGTTCGGTCATAACTCCCCTAATAATGGACACCTCCGATTAGCGGACAGATTTTCCCACGAGTCCTGAAGGGTCCGCTATTCAGAGGTTTTACTGCATGTGTTCTTATATAAGGGTAAAGCCGTGGTGTTCAAAATGTTACGGAAGAACGACATTCATGGTTAATGTTTTCTACACTTTCAAAATATTAAACTGAATTGTTTTTCGTAAATCATTTTAAGAAAAGGGCCTAATACTACTTTTAACTGAAATGGTATGAAAATTTTCCTGCGGTATAAAAAAATGCACTTTGAAAAATGCGTGTCGTTACGGAAGGACAGAAAAAACATGAAATTATGTCCTTCCGTAACGGAGTTTTCAATGTTTTTTTCAATTTCGGTACAGTTAATTAAATAATACAACGCATTATTTTGAAAAGACTTGAAAGATTAAAATGATATAATTTATTAGTTTTAATATGATATATAAAACATCATGCTTTTTTTAAATTTTAAACATGTCCCAAAATACCATGGCTTTACCCATAAAATGATGTATATGTGTCATATTCATTTTAGTGACGGCTTAATTTGAACTTATTTGTATTATCACTTCCGGCTATACTACATGTGTGTCCCCTGTGCGATTTGTCGTCAAGACGTGGCAACCCTGTCGCGGCAACCTCCTTTCCGGATTACGTCATCGTGCGCTCGCTTCCCGGCCGCCATGTTTTTTTAAGGAGTAATTACCTGTTATACTGAGTTTACTACCTATTATACTCTTTTCAGATTTTTTTAACAAAAAAAAAAAACTTCTGTCTTTAAGCTTCTGAGCTTTTATGGCCTTTGGAGTCATTTCCTCCACTTCCTCTTTGTGACACCGTCTCCACATATACTCTGCGTAGTATGAGTCAAACAGCTTTTCAGCGCCGACATAGCAATGCTCCACATCCCCCCCCTCCTCCATATCTTCTGCGAGGTATGAGTCCAACATGTAATCAACATCGATTTGCGAAGTACGAGTCCAACAGCTTTTCATCGCCGACATTGCGATACTGCTTATTCTCCTCATCTCCCACTTTTTCCTTCCATATCTTTAACCTTTACTCCCCATATGTCCTCAAACGTCTTCCTCCTATATCCGCTCTCCATCCCAAACATACCATCAATTCCAATCTGTTACAAAAATAAAAATGTTTGAATGGTCGCTCATCCTATCGCTACAACTCACAAAGCAACACCAGCATGAATGGACGCTATGACACTACAATACAACTACCACACGCGTGCAAGCATTTTTAACGCTTCCTAAAACTTTCCCTCTGTTTTAAGAGTATAGCATCAGTTTTGGAGACAAGTTGGTGACAAAACAGGGGATTCATCTGTAGTTTCACCTCATTTCCATATTTTTTCTCAACTCTGTGGGTTATTTCCAGACTTACAAATTTCAATCAACATATTATTTAACACCGTAAAGGAAGTATAAATAGCAATCGAGGTCCCATATGTACACCTGTTAATTAGGAAAAATCATTTTCTCCCTATAATTTGCATGTGCAAATAGGGTCTCCATAGGATACTGATAGGTGTGTATAATCCCTGATTAGGATATGGAGACTCCACATCCTAAAGTGGTCCCCAAGGCCATGAGCTTTGTCAGTGCGGGGTGGGGCTGCCACCACTTGTTTTAGTTGCCATTATTTTTATAGAGAATTTCATACCAATATTTCCAACACTTTTATATTTCAGCATAGCTGCATTGTAATATTTTGTTAATACAGTACAGTAGAACCCTGCTAATCCGTCACCTGTGGGACCGGGAGCATGGTCGGAACCCAAAAAAGGTCAGATTATCAGAGGAACATTTTCGTTTATGTTAAAATGCGATACAATTTGAAAACAATGTATACTACGTATAGTTTTCAATTAAGAATATTACTTACCATACTATTACTTTATAGTATTATATTATGTTGACACATTTTAAGTTTAATAGTGTAAATAGGAAATAACGTATTTCAAAAAATATTGAAATCAATAGGTAGTACAATTATAGTAATATATATATATTTTTTTACTGTGTTTTCAGTACCTAAGGAGGACAAAAAAAAATCTGTAATGCTCTTCTGCTTAGCAGATGGCAATCTTGATTTTGCTGCGATGTTCCTCCATTTTCGTATCCACAAAATATCCGTTGGTGAATAAAGGGAGTTTTGTTCAATGTACTGAAAAGCTGTGTTTAATGACTGCTTAGCATCTACATGCAATATTCGGCTAGTAGGTTTACAGCTCTCATTGTGTTCTTCTTTTTCGCTGTCGTTTGTAGTCTAGATTACAGCAGCAATGATCTGGTCGTCGTTTAATTCTTTCTCCGTAGTGCAGTCGGCATCATCTTGATCGATCCATTCATTCATGTCACTGGGCTGAACATCAGGATGTAAATAAAGTTTGTAAGCATTAACAATTGCTAGTGTGTCTTCATCTTGATTTTCATCTTCATTTTGATCACTTTCAATCACCATTTTCGGCCAGTTTATGCCACGAGTTTTCAAGTATTGATTCTTTCATCTCTTTCCAGCCCTCTGTAATTGTGTAAATAACATCCTTAATATTAAGAGCTTTCATTGCCTCAAACAGGCTACTACCTTTTTCTGTCTTTTCTAGAATAGAACCGATGTATTTTCTTATTACAAATAAATTTGCCACTCATGTATTAGTAGCTCAAACTAGAGCTATTTTCTGTTTAGGAGAAAAAAAAAAGACGCCATCCTCATCCCGGATTCGAACCAGGGTCCCCGCGTTGAGCCCGCGGTGTCTTGACCTACTAGACGAATGAGAACAAGAACAAACGCATTTTTCTCCGTATATTAAGTTGTAAGATATTATTACCCTTCACAGGGATAACACAATTGCCAAATATTGGTCAACACACAAAGCCACCGGGGCGAGATTTTTGTGAGTTTTTCGTGGGGGATTTTTTATTACAAATAAATTTGACACCCACGTATTAGTAGCTCAAACTAGAGCTATTTTTGTTTAGGAGAAAAAGAGACGCCATCCTCATCCCGGATTCGAACCAGGGTCCACATGTTGAGCCCGCGGTGTCTTGACCTACTAGACGAACAAGAACAAACGCTTTTTTCTCTGTATATTAAGTTGTAAGATATTATTACCCTTTACAGGGACATTTTCGACTATCCATGGGCTGGATAAGAGAAGTTACATTAGCAGGAAGAAATACATCTTTTATTTCTCCCTTTACTAGTTCCTCTTCAGATGGATGAGATGATGCATTATCCAATAACAGTATGGCACGTAGAGGCAGTTTTTTTTTACTTTAGATTCTTTTCAACTGCGGGAACAAATTGGTTAAAAAACTATTCCTTAAAAAGGTTGCAGTCCATTCATTCTGACTTTTGATTTTGATAATATACTGGTAGTGATGACGCATTGTTTTTAAATGCTTTTGGATTCTTGGATTTCCGTATTACAAACAATGGCAATTTGTGACTGCCATTAGCATTACTACAGGTAGCAATAGTCAACCTATCTTTATCTTTAATCCTATCTATCGAACTAAGTTTCATACCTTTTATGGTTTCGTTTTGTGCAACCAGAGTTCTTGTTATGAACATTTTATAGTTTAAACCTGTTACATCGATGTTATTCAAATGATCAGGAGTTAATCTATTTTCTTTAATCAGATTTTCAAATTCTGAAATAAATTCGCTTGCAGCTTCTTCATCAGCAGAGAGCTTCTCATCTGAAATTATTACATTTTAAATTCCATGTCGTTTTTTCCATCGATGTAGTCAGCTTTCATTTGCTGTAAACTTTTCGATGCCTTCATTTCCTTCAAATTTTTTGTGGAAAATAAAAGCCTTTTCTTTAATGATTGGTACAGACAATGGAGTTCCTTTTCTTCTTTCCCGCTCAAACCACAACTATAAAGCATTGTCTAAAAGCTCACATTTTGGCTTTTTCAAAGTTTTACGAATTTTCAGCCCTTTTTCACCTTCAGTCATTGTATGAGTTTCTAGATCTTTCCTATTTTTTCTCCCGTCTTTAACTGTAGTTACGCCTACTCCTACTTCACGTGCAATATTTTGAAAGAACTCGCCTTTATCTAACCTTTCAAGCACTTCTAATTTCTCTAACAAAAATGACGTAACGTGTTTACGTTTTGTTGTTGCTATAATGAAATCATATACACTATGCCTAAAGAAAACTGAGTTTAAAGCACTAAAAACTAATTTCCAATACAGCAGTTGCAGCAAACTGGGTTTACACAACTTGTTTGACAAAGAACAAAGCCCGGTGGCGGCGTCGTGGGAAACTACGGCATAAATCGCTCGCGGTGTTAGCAGCATGGTCGGACCATCAAAGGTTGGATTACCGAAGTTCTACTGTAGTTGAACACTGATTTTTGATAAATGAAGGGAAATGACTTACAACAGATCCACAGTGGTTCCCTAGGCTAGTGTTTCTTAACCGCTGGGCCCTGGCATCGCAAAAGATTCTCCTCGAATTCGTCATCTTAGTTTCCAAACATTTTTCATGAATAAATATTTTATCAGGGAAATGTTCGGAGAAAAATAATAGTTGTAAATGCTTCGGAAAGTTCATACACGGAACGCCTACATGTCATTTGTGCAGAAGATGCCAGTGTCCAATCTGTGTGTTTTTAAATATGGGTGTATCCATGAATGCTCGAGAATTTTCAGACATTGAACTTTTTTGTATGCATATGAAATTGGGAAAGGTTGATCACTGAGAACAGCACTGTTTTCCCAAGAGAGAGCTGGATAATAGCCTAATCAGGAGAACCATCCAAAGTATAACAAACAAGGAAAGTAATATATGAGAGGTTATAGAACCTGAATTAGGTTCAAGTATTTGTGTAAAGTGCCCTGACGATTTGCATCCCCGAAATTGAGCAGAAGACCCCAAACCCCAATGTGGGAAAAGTTGCGATAGACATAATTCTACTTCCTCAAAGCAGAAACCCCTGAACCTGACGCTTATCTTCTTTACAAAATCAGAAAAGGAAATACAAGGAAAGGTATTACAAAGAATGTTGTACATAAAATACAGGACAGAAGTTACAGACTGTGTAAGATGCTGTGATAGTTACAAATTGCGAATTGCCTTGATAAGACACATATTGATGTGCAACGCGAAGTCACCAAAAAAAAAAAAAAAAATTATGGATGTACCCAAAAAATTGAATGAAGTTAACATAAATCATATTGATGTACACATAAAATATGTAGACAAAAATTCTGATGTTCACATTAACAGGTAAAAGTATGTAGGTGAAAATGTACGAAACAGGTAAAAGTATACAAAATTTTTTAGCATTAAAGAAAGGGTATACCGCTCATTATGATTGGGCCTAAAAGCTGATTACAATAATATAGGGTGCATCCTCTACTCTTAAAACTGAACGAAATATCATATAAAGTGTATATCACATAATGTGTCATAAATATATAAATATCATATATAAAGTGTTGCAAATGCCAGTAACCGATCAGCCAGGATGTGTATGTTAATAGAAGGAGGGTACTGTTCAGGGTTGGCAAGTTTCGGCTAAGGCGGTTTAAATCGACATGGCAGAAACTAGTTTCCGCCACGAAAGTGGTGATAACCATCAGAAACCCAGAAAATAAATATTTTGTGCATTAAAAACTTACCAAAATAACCTAAATTGTAAAAAGGGATGCATTTTGAAGTAAAATAGGTTTAGTTACAATGTGTATAGTATTTATTCAAAGGTTACATCATAGCAAATTCACTAGCATTTAAGTTCAGGCTGATCTTTTCGATAAAGCAGTCTATAGCAAAAGATCAGTTTTCCTGCTATTTCCTAATTCAAACAATTTCTTATGAATAGCTTAAGAAAAACACCCTTCTAAGCTCACCAGTACTGCATGCAATATCGTCGGTGCATAAACAAACAGGTACAAAATCTTCATTTATAGTTTTCTTTAAACTATGCCACCACATAGAAGTCTGGATATTTTCTAAGATTTTATTGGAGTAGTATGTTTCAGGAAAAGGAGCTGATTTTGCTCAAAAAGCTATAATGTGAAGTACAAAATTTGGGTTAGTGACATTAAAGAATTTCCTAGTATTGTCTTCCTGCTCCTGTGACAATTTAGATCACATGTACTTTGGATGAAGTATATAAACTGGCATATATGATGTTGAGTTATTGCCTGATAAAGTTTACTTTTTACCCTTTTTTGATTCATTTCCATGAGATTATCATCATCTGTTAGAGTTAATTTCACATGAATCTGCAATGGAA
>QLNU02015003.1:129281750-129316978 GCA_006491805.2 Dysdera silvatica | reverse complement strand
TCTGGAAATTTTTCCAGCACTTCAAATACTAAATATTTAGTATATGTGTGTAATATAATATTAAATAATATTTGTTTTATATGCTACACCACTACCCAAACTGTGACCCTGGTCCCGTATTTACCCCCCCCCCCCCCCAGAAAGAAATACCATCCTCAGAAAAATTTTGAAATAATAATATTATTTTGAATTCGTTATTGTTACTTCTTAGTAACTATTAGTTTAACCTATTACTACATAATAGTTTGGCCAGAGAGAGTTGGGTTGATAGTTGATGTGATAAATGATACGGATAACTTTTATTTGGCACTGTTAAATATGTTAGTTTAACGAATACGAAAATATCATGTTATACTAAATAACATAAAACTCATAACTAAAAAATGTGAATTTCTGAAATTATTAATAGAAAAATAAATCATAATGAGATATAATGTATCTTTTTTTTCTGCAACAGTTTCATTTTTGTCATACATTACATTTTATTTATATGTGGGCTAATTAGTAATGTTTTGTACATAATATTTTTGCGTTCAAAAATGAGCTTATTTTTTACATTTCATATACCTATCTGCCAGCATTATTTCAAAGTAATAAGAGGGTATAATGTCCTATGATATCGCAAAAGGGAGGGTCAGCTGAAAATGTTTGGTAACTTTAAATAGTTGATGAAATTTATAATGATTTAGTGAAAACGTAAGATTTATTTTAACAGAATGGGAAAAGAAAAGCTAATGTTCGCAAAGGATTCTGTTTTATGTAGTCAGGCGTAGTGATGGGAAGCCTTAGGAGAACCTCCGAAATTGTGGGGAAAAAAGTTTTTTTTTTCAGAAAAAATTGGAAATTTATAATTAAAAAAATTTAATTTTATGAGAATTTCCTTCTATGTAATGTTCTTCCTTTTTCTGTCTTACCTATTTATTCCTTTATGCAATCAAATTTAGATTGTTTTCAGTAAATTTGTGACATGGCAGCAGGAAAATGACATAAATATTTGTGCAAGAAATAAATATTTTAAAGATAGATTAAAAATGAAAATAAGATTAATAATAGAGTACTCTAAATAAGACTACTCTAGATTCCAAAAGAACTGGTATTGTACATTTGATATAATTTTTCCAACATGGAGATCAAACTGACTTGCCTTTTTAGTTATGCAATCAAAAGCACTGCAGATATGATCTTCCGACAGTGTCCTTTACAGCGTGGGTAAATAAATTTGTTGCTGAATGTATGATCTAACAAAACACTGTGTTTCTTTTACTTTTTTTTTCCTTCCTGAGAATGTGAGGGAGAAGTAAATAAATTTGTATTTATGTGGTGTGATTGTAAAGTTTTAAGACTGAGCTTGTAATTTCAAAATGGCAGTATTTACAGGCTACTGTGATAGATCTCCTTCAAAGTTGTCCCCTTCTGACTGCACACACTGATTTCAACGATATTTCCACTTTTGGAAACATTCCTGGAAATTTTTGTTAAGTGTGTGAAGAACCTTTTCTGGATTTGTCTGTATGTATTCAGTTGAGTCAAATCCGTTCCCTTTCAGTGAAATTTTCAATTGAAGAAGCAGGTAGAAGTTGGCTAGGGCTATATCAGGGGAAGAGAGGGGCTGCAGAAACATCGGAATTTGGGATTCAATAAAAAATTCGCCGAGAACGCACAATGAGCGGGTGCATTGTCGTCGTGGAAGACCAAAGTCTTGTCTCGCCAGAATGCAAGTCTTTTCTTCAGCACATTTTCTTGCAAACGCTGAAGGATACTTTTATAGTGTTCCTGGTTGACTCTATGCCCCTAGGAGCAAATTTATGATGCACGATACCCTTAGAATCGAAAAATCCACCAACACTGTCTTTACATTTGAACGACTTCGTCGCTGTTTTTTCGGTGGTGGTGAACTTGGACCCTTCCACTGCGATAACTATGCTTTTGTTTCTGGGTCATACCCATAAACCCATGATTTGTCATTTAATTCAGTTTCGGCCCGGTTAATCAGTTGTTGGGACACTTCAAGTTGGTGTTGTTTCTGCTGACAATTGTTTCTGATAACGATTTCAGAATGAATTTCACGGACATTCAACACATGTTCAAATCTTCAGTTAAAACTGACTGAACCACGTAGAAACTTAAATTTTGGTCATAAGCCATCTCTCTAATGGTAAGTCTATGGTCAAAATGCTCTAAATCGTGAACTTTCACAATGTTTTTGTTCGTTTTTGAAGTGGAAGGTCGGCCGAACCGGGCATCATCTTATATTAATTTGTGGCCATGTTTGAATCTGTTGAACCATATAAAAACATTTGACCGGCTCAGATATTTATCCCCGAAAGCTGTTTTTAAAAGTCTCCGAAGTTGATTTCCCGGTTTTAAAACAAAATTTGACACGAACGTGTTGTTTCATGTTTTCATCCATTTTTCGAAATCAATAATCCGCCAAGAACCGAAAACACGCTTTCATTCACTAGAATGCCACTCTCTACTGAAAAAGGTTATTGTGGTGATTTTTTCCAGGGCATTTTAATGACAAAACAAGCACTCCCCCTTTACACTCACCGTCAAACCTATCCCATTTTATTAAGCAGTGGCGCCACCTGTCTTAAAACTTTCCAATCACACATCTTATTACATCTTCGACATCCGAAGTTGAAGGATATCAGAAAGCAGAGCATCATTTAATTTTGATTTTATTATAGATAAAGCGATGGGTTTTAAGATCTTTAAGGAGTTTTGCAACTGCAGAAAACATCATTGATCATATATATGTGTAGATATTAAATTTGTTATTTTTAATTCATTGTGCCAATATAAAAATAAGGAAGACTGGTGTGAAATCAAATTTTCTCCGAATTTCCCATTTTTCCAAGAAAAAAAATTTTTTTTTTCCATCGTGTCAAAATTTCTGGAAATTCTACATTTATTAGTCAGGAGATGGAGGGATTATGATTACGTTATGAATGACTGATAATATTTTTAATATGTAATATGCATTTTATGTTTAAATTTTTAAAATTACGTATGTACACAGAGAGACAGAGATAAGTATTGACATTTTTTTATAAAGAAAAAATGTATTTTTAAAATTTCAAGACCGGGAAATTTTCCCACCTATATCTCTAGCAACAACCTTGTCGAGATCGTAATCTCAGGGGCTGCTATAACAAACAAGTACCAAAGAAAGTTCATTAGTTTTATAAAATGAGTTAATTACACTGATAATTTAATCACATCAATTAGAAAGTTGATTATATTAATTATTATTATATCTGGTGTGGCTTTAAATTAATATTTGTTAATAGGTGCAAAGACTTGGTAACATGGAAAATGATGTACAGGCAATGAACTGCAGTGGGGTGCCGATTTTGCCAGCACATACTGATAATGTTACAAATGCTGATGTGAAAGTACGAAAATACTTTAGAGTTTGATTATTTCATATTACAGTATAATTTTTTTCCATACTTTTATCTTCCTTTCGAGTCCTGATTTTTAATTTAGAAACTTTTCTTTCCTTGAAGTTTTCATACTAAAATTAGTTGAATTTTATCAGGTTCAAATAGAATATTTTCTTTCTGAGCATTTATTGCAAAAAATAACTTGATGCAAGCAACCTTAGTTCACTATATTGATTAAACGTCTAAATATTTGACACAACATAATCCTCGTTATCCTTGTTCCATTAAAATTCAACCAGACCAATTAAATATGTCTTGAAGTGTTGTAGAAGTAACACATTCGTTTGTTATGTCATTAACACTGGTTCAATTTCAATGGTAGATTAGAACATTTTTTGCTGTATAGATTTAAAACAATCATAGTTTCAATAAGAATTCACACAATTTTTTTTTTTTTTTTTACATGCTACAGATTTTTTCCTTTACGAAAAGATCACACAAGTGATACAATTGTAAGAGATTCCAGAAACAAATAAAAACTATTAAAATATATAATAAAGACTATAATAAAGAAATATTAATATACTGCTCCTCATCATCCTGACGGTATATAAAATCATATAAAGCAAATGCAATGGGCCATTCCACTGTCGCATGTTGGACATTTGTACAAGTATTTATGTATAATAGGGAAGTATAAAAAGTTAAATAAGACATTGGAAATTTGTTATGCCAAAGACAAAGTATTAGCCATATGTAATTTTTTTAAGCTATAAAAATTTTTGTGTTTTCTATATTTTTAATATAAATATGAAATATGACTGTCACATGTTGGACATTAAAATTTTACCTTAACATTTACAATTTCAGATTCCATTTAATAAAACAACCAATCTGATGATGATATGAATAAACAGTATTTTTGTCTGAAGTCTTTAGACATAAGACTATGATATATAATAAAGAATTTGTAAAAAAATTAATTACTTGAAGTATTGTAGAATTTTTCCTGCATATCACGTGTTGGACATTTAACGAAGAAATTAAATAGTGCTCGGAAATGTATTTTTCAAAATGTTTTTAACATAGTTTGTATTGCTGTATTATTGTGCTAAAATAATTAAGAAAGAGAACAGAATTAAATGAATAAAAATTAATTTATTTTATATGTTAATATTATGCAGACCTATAAATCAAAATTATTTAACAATTTTGACTTATAGTCCATTTAAATTGATTCCAAAAATTTGAATAAACCCGTATTATTCACAAGGAAGTGAAATTATTGATTAAGTGTTATCACATATTGGAGGTGAAATTATCTTAACCATATCATGAAAGTTATAAAATATGCAGTCAGGGTTTTCAGGTCATTTATAACAATTTTTGCCAACTTTGATCATTGCAGAAATTTTAAATTTTGGTTGTTGAGAGCGTACTTCTTCTGCCGTACCAGGATAACACTTTCCTTCATAATGAACACCACCCATTGAGAAGGGACAATTTCTTCTTCTTTAAAATCTTTGAGAACTTCAGATTTTTCATTACTTTTTAAAATCTTTCTGAAGCATTTTTCTTGAAGATGATGTTACACTTAGTTATGTGAAAACTTTTTATACCTGGTATATCAGCTACATCATCCCAGTATTTACTGGAAAGGGCAGAATTGATGTGTTCTCCTATGTAATACACTTGTGTTTGAGTAAGTTTTGAGGCTATTTTAGCAAAATCTTTTGCTGATTGTATAAGTGACTTTCTCCCTGAGCCATAACTTTCGGCCTTACGAGTGTTTGAATATTACCTCATACTCCATCCACAACACCTTTCCCATGGGAAGTTGTGAAGTATTTCCACGTAAAGTTGCTCTTGTATTTGGTTGAAATCATTTGCAACATTTTAACTGAAAACCTTTTTTTTAAATTCAGAAGATGGTCCATCGCTCCATATGATTTCGGATTCTGGCTTACTATTACATGATTTGAAAATTTTATTATACAAGAAATCTCAATAAAAACAAATACACTGTTTTTATCCTTGTTTGGGGAATTGGAACAAATTACTTACATTGTACATTGCCCCTCATAAAAAACAGCTGCTGTAA
The DNA here is from genome assembly GCA_006491805.2 of Dysdera silvatica. Lineage (NCBI taxonomy): Eukaryota > Metazoa > Arthropoda > Arachnida > Araneae > Dysderidae > Dysdera > Dysdera silvatica. The sequence goes on along the minus strand of QLNU02015003.1, from coordinate 129,311,488 downwards.
GTAGTAGTACACTCGTTTGGGACCAAAGTGCACTTTGAATTTTGTTTTGATACTCACAACTGTACGACATGGCGAAGTCCACTTGTAATATTCGTGTAGAAGATGTATTTTAATCAGTTTCAAATTTCTTTTGTTGAATCCTTTTTATATTCACATGATTCATCATTGTAAGTATAATGATTATTTCATAAAGTTCCCATACAAATGTTTCATTAACCGAAAGTTCAAACCTCCCATCAGTGGGTTTTTTTTTCCATTCTTTCCAACTGACAATATATTTTAGTTTACTTTGTGGAAGTACTAATTTTTCATTAGAACAACGATGGCACTTATTTTGCCAACAAAGAGAATTTAATTGTCATCACACAGAGTATTTTTCCAAAACTTATTCTAGTAAGTATAGGTATGAGAAAGCGAATTTAGTTTCATGATAAAATTTTCATGAATTGTACATTTACATTGTTCCACTATAATTCCTTTTAGTAGCAAAACATTCTGTGGTCGAAGAATGCAAAATTTTGAAAATCCAAACTTGATGTCCAGGTTTTCTTCTTTGAAAATGTAAAATGCTTCTTTAAGAAACATTGTCAAATAAAATTTCTGCAATTTTTCTTTTTTACCGTTTTCCGAAGTAGTTATAAAATCTTTCATTCCTGGATATGTGTAAACTATATCTGGTATGAAGAAAAATTTGGTTACTTCAGAGTAATCCACTTTTCCTGGATTATTAGAAAATACTTTTTCGATTTGATTTAGAATTTTTATTCCACAATGCATTGCAAGACCTGATACAATAGCTTTTTGCCTTCATGGTGAAGAAGGTAGTAATCTAGCTGTTTTCCAGACAGCTTTAGAAAACGTTGTTTTACAAGAATAGGATGCAAATGATGAGGATCTTCCAGGCTGATCTTTACAAACTGTTATGCTGCCTTGTTCTTTCTTTACCCCTTTGTAATCCTTTTGTATCCCTTGCTTTTATTCTCAAAGCCTTTTTTTTTTTCCTTTTTCACTCATTTCACGTCTTTTTTTTTCTTTTTTTTTTCCATAAATCTGTGACTCTTTTACTTTCTTTCTTTTTAAAATTCAAATTTCCAGCCTTTCGCTTTGTTCTAATTTTTTTCATTCAGGTTGCCCTAGTTGATGGTGGTACTTTTTCCATTGTTATTCTAAATGAATAAACATAATGTTGTATACACTTTGTAAATAGCACGTATATTCATTTAATTGCTGTATAATTTTGTAAAATGTTATAAATTATGACAAGAAAAATACAGTAGAATCTAAACATCATAATGGATGCTATTCTGACCTCGTTTGACAACTTTAGGTTAAAACAATGCGATAACTTGGGAGTTGTAGCATGTGATAAAATTGGCCTATTCCAATACAATAATTAAGAAAAAGTAAAGTTTTGGTCACATGATACGAATGAATGTTGAACGTAAACGTAGTGAGAGATCATAATAGCATCCAATGTCTGCACAATTTTTCTCATAACATATGATATATATATTACAAAATTATACAATGATTAAAAAATGTATACACATGTAATTTTCTAGACTGTTTATAACAAAAGATAAATTAAATCTAAACAATAATTAAAATTCCAAAACAAGTAGTGAGCATATATGTCACATGTTCAGAATTTGTCCAACATATGACATCACGTGTTGGACAAAATAAAAATTGCTATATCTTTTTAAATATTAAACATGAAAAAACCATAAACTAAGTAATTTGATGAGTAATAGCTGAAAAAAATGGAAATGAAAAAATGGCAATTTAAACTTCAAAATTATTTTGTTTTTACAACATAAATGTAAGCATATTTTATGTCACGTGTTTGTCATTAAAGAATTAATAATAAATTAGTATCTTTATAAATTTTAAACTGTATAGAAATTAATTATATAATACTAACCTTCCATATGAAACAAAGATGGTTACTAAAAGCAAACACAGATTCTGTTATCCAAGAGTTTAAAAGAAAACATACATCTTGTGTCTGAAGTTCGGATGATAACAGCCATCTTTAAATGGGTGTTGCCATTCCAAAAATAAAAACTTTACAAAACATTTTGTGAAAATACTTAATTTCATATTTGAAGTAACATTTTGTGAAGTTTTTTAAGAGTCAGCAAAAAAAAAAAATTTTTTTTTCATATATTGCCCTGATTTTCGTGGAATGGCCCAATACAATATGGGTAAGTTCGAGTTCATTTATCACACAGGTGATTCTGGCTTTGTCCATATGTTTTTTCCACAACCTATATTATGAAAATTGCTGGAACTGCCAATTTTAAGTGGCTGAGTTTCTACAGTTGGTGGTAGGTTGCACAAAATTGTCACATATCTTTCAGGATATGACAATTTTTCAAAACATTTTCTAAAATAGATGAATATACATATATATATAGTAAGCCCTCTTTAAATGGACACCTTCTTTAATGACCCCTGTTTTTCGAAACAACTCCCCCCCCCCACCTTATTTTCTACCTAATTCAAATGTCTGCTGTTTACAAATGTAAAAAAAAATCTTAAATATTTTTGTAGTGGATATATATTTGGTTGAAATATCCTTCCTTTTAATTTTAAATCTGCGCTACGGAATAGTTTCAAAATAAAAGGAAATTAAAAACAATATAAATATACTATTTACCTTTCATTGAAGTCATCAGAAGATATTTATGACTTTTGCAACTTTAAAGGTGATTGGTCAAATACAGTTTGTATATTTCGTAAAAAATAAAATAATAATTTATATAATTATTCTAATTAATCAAGAACACTAATTTGGTAATTTGAATTATTCCATTAATCTAAAGAGTGGCCATGGAAAAGTTAGGGAAATTTTAAGCATGTTTTCTGGAAATTTGAGAATTTATTCAGATTCTGTTCCACCCTGCCGGGGTATTATTTCCTAGACAATAATATGTTGGATTCCTTTGAAAATTGTAGGTCCCAGTGTCACAGTCTTAATTGTTCTTGTGCTGTAAAACACAAATTGATTAAATATGTATGCTTAATCATATACAGTTGAACTTTGTTAAGATGAACATGCTTAGGATGAATTACTTTTAATATGCACCGTTTTCTGGTCCTGTTAAATTGTGCAGCATACTATCCTTTCCCGATAAGTCGAATTACTCTTAATATGAACAGGTTTTCCGTTCCCTTGGTGTTCGTCATAACGAAGTTCGACTGTATTGCAATATTATGTAAATTTTTGTGGTTGTAAAAATGGCAAACTAAGAAATGAACGTAATCTTATATAAATGGAAGAACATGCAATTGAAGTTACGTTTGAATAGTTTTACATTGTGACACACTTCTTCTTTTTCAGATTGTGCCAACAGATTATTGTAGCGCATCCGATAATATGAATGCTAATGTTACAACAACTGTTGAAAACCTCAATGAGTTAAATTCAACGAACATGACTATTGAGGAAGCACAGCCACCTCCTGGCTTTACTGGTGAGGAAGAAGACAGCATTTTCTTTGACGAACATCATGCCCCTGGTGAAGCTGCTATCAACAGCATTATGGATGTCTGTAGCACTGCTGCTCAGCACATACGGCAAACCATCACCGATGTCCTTAATTCTAGGAAAGAAGAAATCGCCACTTCTGATACGTCCTGTGAATCACCTGTTTCGCTGGAAGCTAGTCTAAAGGAGAAACTGGCAAGTTTCGAACATACCTGCATGATGACTAACTTACCGAAACCAGTGAGTCCTCATCTGTCAGCCACAGAGACTAATGTAAAGCTACTTGATGATCTGTCCATTTCAGAAACTGATACTACAGACCCTGCCACCATTTCAAAAAGTAAAACTCTAGAAAATAAAAACGATCAGGAAGAATCCAGTGAGTTAGATGGTAATTGCTCTCAAAATACTAATATTCATCATCCTAGTTGTGGCGAAAGCAGTGATAGCCAAAGTAGTGATATCAGTGTGACAAACAAGGTGCGTGTAATGTTAATCCTTATAATAACTAATTCGCATTGGGTAATCTGTTCTTTATTGCCGTCCTCAAATATTGTGCTTTTTACAAATTGGAGATGTATAGAGCCACTTTCAATATGGTGGCCAACATATATATATATAGTTTCACAATGTGACATGGAGAAGATAGCATGGTGCTATTGAAATTGTGCTGTAAATATTTTAAAAACTATGTCAATCGAGTCAATTCGTGAAACTACATACTACAGTGAAATCTGTCTGCAGTGATATTCTAGGCACCAGGGAAAGCTGTCGTTATGTACAAGGTTGAACCACTATCTTTGTCGGGATCATTGGAAACAGTTTTATAGACAGATTTCTCTGTATTGTGTGTTAATTGTTTATTAAATATTATGTATATGCCTCAAATTTCTAATTATTGGAATTCTGCGCATATTGAACTCTTATTTTATATCTGTCAAACACAGACTGTTTTAAAACATATACTGCTTGCTGTTTTTTTAGACACCTGCACCTTTAGAAAGTATCGAAAAGAATTACAAGAAGTCACAAAAAAACACAAGTAGTAAGAAGAAGGGTGAAAAAACTGTAGGTAAGTCTTTCAAGTGTTACAAAATGGTGCAAATTTCATTGTCGTATGAGTGAATGCTGATCCTTTGTTTTATTCATCTGTAGACCATATTCTTAAATCGCTGTCAAATCACTCTACTGCAGAAGAGAAACTACAAGTTTTATGTCGGAAGCATAGTGAGGCACTTGACGACTTTAAGTCAGCAGAAATTCGACTGAAACTCAACGAAAGGCAAGTTATACAGTTGGCAAGGGAGAAGGAACAGCTCCAAGCCGAACACAATCGTATGGTTCTTGCCAAATCTCGACTCGAGAGCCTGTGCCGAGAATTACAAAGGCAGAACAAAGCAGTCAAGGCAAGCTGATAAAATTATTTCAACTTATTTTCACTTATTTTTTACTATGTGTATATCTATCTAACAATGAGATACTTGTAGCAAATTGCAGGTTTTGCTGTGCATATCTCAAAATGAGATACACATAGCAAACCACATATTTTGTTGTGCATAACTGATAGTTCGATGTATATATCACGCTAGTCAACTTCTAAACATTTGAAAGCATTTTCTCAAAATGTTATATACATCACAACATTATAGGAAGAAAGTTTGCTGCGTATCCGGGAGGAAGAAGAGAAGAGAAAAGATGTAGCATCCAAATTTCAGACGACGTTGAACGAGATCACCACGCTCATGCAGGAACACTCAAAAAAGAACCTTCAGTTAAAAGACGAAAATTCAGAACTAGCGCAGAAGCTGAAGTCACTAGTAGAACATTATGAAATGTGGGAAAAGGTATTTTAGTATTCTCCCAAATAATATTTGTCTAATATTTCTTTGTTTTTCCATTTATTATTAGAAGAACCTTCTATTTAAAAAATTTGATAGGGTAGTTAATTATAAAAAAATTCTCTGAATTTCGAGTTTCTTCATTTTTAATTGCATTTATATCATTTGACCTTGCGGTGGCCATAATGTTAATGGGGAAAAGACAAAATGATTATCGACTGACTGCTCACTGTAGTCTCTGTGTTGGTTCCCTAGACCTTAAGGCGTTACCACTATGCAACATCATATGCGGTGGAATATTGGTAACGCATTTGTCTATCCTACCATTAACCCAGTTTATACTCCCAATGGTGTCATAGAACACATGCAGGGTGCCTACGGATCTGGAAAGTCGTGGTGGGGGGAGTTTTTTCCGACTGGAGAAGTCAGGGAAATTTGAAATACAAAGGCCAAAGTCAGGGAAATTTGAAATTCATTGTTATAATAAATAACTTATTAAAATAATTTTCCTGAACTGTGCTTTTCATGTCACGTTGCATATTGAAAATGTTTGAAAAGTTATCAAATTTTGAAAAGCTTTTGACTGAACTTGTTCCAAAAATTGCTCTTTTACACCAAAACTAACGTAATTTATATAAAATTGTCCATATTTTTCACATTTATCGTATATGTATGTATAATTATCACACATTTTAAATTGTCAGTCGTATCTCAAAGGTCTTATGAAAATCTTCGGAATGTGAAATACTCAATGTATAAAAGTTTAGCTCAACATGCCAAATCTACCCATTTTAATGTGTCCTTTAGCTTTGTGCATCATTTACATTGATGGTAGGCTTTATGACATTAATTATGGATTAAATTTGATTATTATTATTTTGATTTTCAGCATATGGAAAAGGTGCTTCACCAAAAAGATCTTGAATCTCAGTTAGCGAAAGCAAAACAAGCAAAAACTAATCTTCAGTTAAAACAAGACACAGAAAAATTTCTACGAGAAAAGCAAACACTTCTTGAAAACCTGAGCGAACTGCAAGCAAAATGTACGCAACTTGCTTCTAACGAATTGCAGCTGAGGGGTGAGCTTGCAGATTACACATCAAAATACGAAGAGTTTCAGACAGTTCTGAATAAAAGCAACCAAGTTTTTGCCACGTTTAAAGCTGATATGGACTCTGTAAGAAAATGTTTACTTTTCCTTGTTCGATTGTTATTATGTTCATGCAAAATATCGTTCTCAGTCACAGGTCTTTGGTGGTGTAACATTCTCGTACTTCTCATTTGGTCAGTTCTTTATATAATTCTTATTTTACTTGCTTAGTTACAGTTCTGTTTAGATACGTAACTCTTATTCTATACCGGTAGTTTCCAACTTAGGATCCACATTGTTTCATGCATAACAAGAATTTAGTACAATTTCATATTTATTTCTTAAAAAAACCTTCACCTTACTACTTTTGCACTTTAGTACAATATTAAGGCAAATGCAGTAAAATCTCCCTCGATGACCACTTTTTCTGGAAATAAATTTCCTCACCCCCCAATATACCCAATGCTAAATTTACCTCTATTCTGAGACTACCTCTCTGAGAGACCGCTTTTTCATGGAACCAACTGCGGTCATCTTAGGGAGGTTTTACTGTACATTAGTAAGAAAAATTAAGGGTTAAGTCTTCACAATAATATTGCCGGAACTAATAATAATTATATACGAGATGCATTATTTAGATGAAAAATTCACAAACAGTCACTGCGCAGTACTTAAATAGTGAATCTTTATCTTCTCTCACAGAATAGAGTTTGACCGATGTCTATAGCTCAGTAAGAGCACCTGACCGGTTATCAAAAAGTTGTTGGTTCGGATCTCACCAAGTGTCGATAAATAATTTTTTTTCCGAGTAATTGTGATGGCGATGGGCTGGGCATATTGCAAGAAGAACTGATCAACGATGGACAACAGAAATTCTGAACTGGATTCCAAGAGACCACCGAAGACCTAGAAAACGTCCTCAAACTAGATGGGTGGATGAAATAAGAAAACAGGTTGGGGTGACGTGGAAACGAATGGCCCAGGATAGACTTGTGTGGAAAGCATTTGGAGAGACCTTCATCCAGCAGTGGATAGATAATGGTTGAATATGATGATGGCGAATTCATCCAATATTACTACATCGCCGACTATGATGAGAATTGTGGACTTCAATAAATATTTTGTAAAATGTCTGACCTCCCTTCAGATGAATGGGATGATCTGAGAAAGGGTCTTCACATTACTGATGTAGAAGTATATTAAAAGTCAGAATGTGTGACAATTGTGAACCTTAATTTTCGCTTCTGAGTGGGCAAGAGATAGATATAAGTTAGACAGTTCTGAGGATGTCAGGATGATAGGTACTAGAAAAGCTGGTGCTGACATTTCTGAAATGGTTACTCTCATTGACTTGTCTCGCAAACCAAACTTTTTTTTTTAAATTGTGTTTTGACCGACTAGTTTTGCTAAGCATATCTCTTAAACAGAAAGTAGGGGAATTTTTTATTTTTTTCCCGATTTCAGTGGATGTGGAAAGCTTCATGCTTTTATATTTCTCTCCCATCTACCCTCTGTCCTATTTTTTCATGTAACATTGTACTTTTTTTTTTTGGAAAAAAACTCGAAAGTGGAGCAATTGTTAGTATCGATTGGAAGCAGGCTAATTATCATGTCTGTCCGCTTTGAAATATATTTTTTAAATTTTTGATCGCACTTCAAGGATTTACATTGATGACAATTTTGCAAGCCATGCATGTTTCTGTCATAAATGATACTGAACATAAATATTCACATAGCACTGTGTAAAATAAATGAGAAGCTTTTAAGAATTGGCAAAGTCACAATGAGTATATATATATATATATATATATATTAATTATTAATCCTCAAGCATGATGTTATAATATTAATTTTGCTGCCAAGCACATTTGAGGTACAGCATGTGTATATACAGGGCTCGCTAAGCCCAGTCACCATTGGCGACTAGATTCTCGCAATTAGTAAGTAGGAAATCTTTTTTTTTTCCTTCTATCTTCGTAGGTTTTCTTTTTGAAATGGCAAGTTCAGTTTACCATGATTTGTTGAGCTGTGTATATACATACAGTAGAACTTCCACATAATGACTTTCATATATCAAAGTTTTAGCGAACCCTGTGATTTAAAGTCCCTGTTTATTGCATGGAAAATCTGTTTCTATACGTCAAAATTTATTGAGGAACCTTTAACATTTATATATTTTTTTCTTTGTTTTCTAGACATCTAAAAAGATAAAGAAACTTGAAAAGGAAACGAATATATGGAAGCAGAAATGGGAAAACAGCAACAAATCGTTATTAGATATGATTACTGATGTAAGTGAGTTTTTAGTGTTTGTTAGATGGTATTAAAGTATTTATGCTTAGTAATAATCAATTATAAATTTTAGAAACAAAAAAGGGATAAAGAATTAGTGACAGCTCAACAACGAATTCTGACATTAGAAAAACTTTGCCGAGCTCTTCAGGCAGAAAGAAATGATCTACAAAGTCAAATAAATGGAACAACTCAATCTGTTGAGACTCCTCAATGTAAGCATTTAATTTACAATACTATCAATTACCATCTTTACTCGTGTGAACTACATTAAACCTTTGCAAACCAGTAATTGCTTACATTAAGCACACAATCACCTCCATGAACGAAAAGATGGATTTTAGGAATAAAAGGAAGTTTTGTAGACTAATTATATATACACAACATTTTTTAGTATTCATGGTTTAAACTAAGGATTTTCAACTTGGGGGAAGGATGATAGGCTTGTGTAAGGAATCTACATATTAGTTCACTGTATGATAAGAAAAATTACTTTTTGAAATTGTCATAAACTGCTTTTTTTTTTACATAAAATAATGCACTAGTTTTAAAGTTAAACTTTGAGAATTGTTAAATTAAAGAATGGTTAGGCAAATAACGCATGCAGGTAGAAAACCAAGAAAAAAAATTGTACTCTGTGATACACCTAATTTTACTTGTCATTCTCTACATTTATATGCTGCTTCTTTTTTAAATCTTTTTTAAAAATATTAAAATATAGTAACACTAGTTCCACACATACACAAAATATAGATAATCACAATTTGTGGTGGGGATTTTTATGTCTAAAGAACATGAAGTTTTCAAATTTTTTACTTTGTTCTGAAAATAGGCTAGAAGGCATCCATTTTGAATGCAAGCTTTCCAAAATTAAAATAAGAGAACGTCTACAGTATTTTTTTTTTTTTTTGTAAGAAGGCAAAGAAGTCCGAAAAATGTGCAAAAAATTCCTAAAGTACAAGAAGTATGATTGCATGTATTAAAACAAAAACTCGTTTAATCCAAACTACTCTAAACCTTCATTAGTTTGGATGGTTAGAGTTTTTTTGTTTCGATGTTAACAAATCGTTATTATATTTTACACTTCTTTTTCCTTAATATGGAGTTGTAAAATTGTAAGAAAATTCAAAAGAGCTGTGAATTGAAACTTTTGTAGTTGGGAACAACTGGAAAACATTTGTGCCAACTGTGAGGATATAGTATATCGGAAGGGAATATTTTAATATTCATTGCAGAGTTATTAAAATGGGGAAGAGTTGTGATGTAGAAATTGCTGCTGCATCTATACGTATGAACAGAATCAGATTTACTGCAACTTGTAGGCTGACATATTTTGCCGCTTAATCTTACCAAACGTAACTAAACGTATAACAGAGATTTTGGCTCTTTTGTCAAATTATTAATTTGACGCCCCTGTCAGTTTTTTCATATTCGTCTTCTCGAAAGTATTTGTGATATTTGTGCCTTTCGATCGTCTCTTTCAAGGTGGTGTCCATGGTAGCTCTTCCCTTGTCAGTATCTAGTTATGCCTTTGAACATACAATTTAAAATCAATAGTGACATTGGCGTACATAGGAGGGTGTTGATGGGGATTGTAACCCCACATTGCAATGAAATTTTATATATTTAACATAGATATATATGAGTTGTAGCCCTATAACCCCCATTGAGCCTAACTATAACTAGGGCTAGTCGATGGCAGATTTTGGCCGATGGGCTGATACCGATTGTTCAAAAATTCAAAAGGCCGTTGGCCGATTATTTTTCTTTCTCAACGGCTGATGCTAATGGAAAAAAAATGGTTTAAGCCATTAAAACATTTGGACTCAGTGTCAAAAATGTATCATCATTTGATTCATTTCATTCTTGTTCCACAAAGCAAAAAAGCTATGAACTCTATACATAATTTGTTAATTTTGTGTTTCATGAATGTAATTTGCTTTTGTTTATTACAATGCAAAATCCAGAATGTGCAGACAGTACATCGATAAATACCTATGTGGGTTTATTTACATATGGGTTAATATAAAATGATTGAATTGAATGGTTCATATTAAAATATACTGGTTCTTTTTTATTTATGGTGCATCAATGAATGTAGTAAGTTTTAAATACACATACAGAAAAGAAAAGAAACAGTTTTGCAACTTTAAATTCCCAATACTTAAAAACTGAAAGTAAATTAAAGGAAAAAGTGAAAAGATAAAGTTGCAAATTACACTAATATCTGAAATTAAGTATTGGCAGGTTTTTATTTAAGAAGACCCAAATACTTATAACGCAGCTTCAATAATTGCTTAAGACAAAAGTGTTTAATCATATAGCAGATAGTTTACGAAATTAAAAAATATCTTTGTATTAAACTTTGTCTTCCTTTTATTTTAGAGTGCCATGCATAGCATAACCCAGATTAATATTACCAAATATTTTTATTCTCTGCAAAATTCATTTGTTGAATTGTAGTATAGGCCTTTAAAACATTAACAGCAATGAATTTCAAGGATCCATGAAGGAATGAAACTAATGGAATACAGGCATTAAAGAGTTCCGCGAAAACTCGGAAATCCGCTTTTTGGAGTTGCCGATACTATTCCAAAACTAATAAAAAAAATTATAGTGGGGGTCCCTATGGTCCCAAAACAGCCCGTTGAGCAACTGTCAAGGTCAAATCGGCCACCTGGCTTCTTTTTCTTACAGTCGATTAGCAACAGAAGTGGGGAAGAAAAGAGTCAATTGGAGTTCAGACGTTAGATGGCAATGCGCGTAACTACCATCGTAAGTCACAATATGGATATCAGAGGCAATGTATTGACTTTGTCATACTTCGTCGCAATACTTCCTATTGGTTGGAGCGATTCAGCGAAGTTCTTTAGTTTGTAGATGATATCGATAAAGTTGTATTTAATAGCAAGAACTCTGTATTCAGTCATCAGTGCATCGAATTTTGTTCATGAATGGATTCAATTAATGTTTTAGTGTCATTTCATCGATATTGCCTCATTATACTCTCCACCTCGTACTTATTGTGGGTTTTCTTTATTACCCATGAGCTAACGTGTTTCATTTTGGACGTTTGCATCACCCAAATTTATTTTTGTGATACCTCTTCAACTGCATCTCATTGAGAGATTTGGAAGATTGGTGGCACTACAGATGAATCCCCTATTTTGTCACCAACTCGTCACCAAAACTGCTGTTATTCTCTTAAATGGAGGGAAATTTTTGAGAAGAGTATGATAGGTGCACATGGATGGGGTAGTTGTATTATAGCGTGTGAGAGTGCGTTCAGCCGTTTTGCTGTGGCCTTTCTTTTTGATAGCAGTTTGTTGAGCTGCAGCACTTTTTCATTTTTGCTTTTTTTCCACGGATGGGAATTGAGAGGACATAAGTTTGTGATTGATTGGTGCATGAAAAAAAGGCCTGCTATCATCTTAGTATATGTGCAGTGTTGCCAGATCTGAAGATTAAAAAGTAGCAAACTGTGCTCCAAAAGTAGCAGATTTGAACTATTTGTAGCCCAAACACAAAATGAATTATTTTGCAAGGAAGCGTTCAGTTATTGCGTAAGCACCTTTGGGGGAGGGGGTAGTTGTTGTACTTATTTTCCTATGTTAGCCAATGTTAATTTTTGCTTACCGGAGGGGGAGGGGTATAAAATGGCCAAAATATTGCTTATGTAATACTTGAACTCTCCCCAGCTAGTAGTAGCAGCTCCAATAGCAGCCTAGAAAAAGGATCGGGGCACCAGTCTCCTTTGATACAGCCCTAACATACAGCATTTCAAGTGCCCTCACGTACGCTCTCTGAATACGGAATATCGTAATCGTATCTCCAATAAAAATTACGGGGTTTCAGGTAGTCCTTGATACGCCCCTGACATGTCTGGAAATTTTATTAACCCTAGAAACTGTGGAAAGTACTGCCAAGTTAACTATTTTCCACAGTATCCCGCAGTGTACAATCTACACTTAAACAAGCACGCACCATTATAATCAAGAGCGGATACAGACTTTCATTTTGGGGGAAGCGGGGTCAAGGACAGAATTTGCCATGGTCTTGGAATAACACCCTTCATTTATCATGAAAGTTGGAATTTTTTACAGTGAAAAAATATTTTTGGGGGTCATGACCCCTGTGACCTCCTCCCTGTGTCTGCCCTTTGTTATAATTACGTACTGTAACACAGGAAAATAGAAAAATTGACCTCATTAATGTGGATCCACAGTGTGCACCTTCGAGTCTATATAGCGTACATATATTTGAAGATTGAAACAGAACGCCAATGTCAAACGAGTTTCGTATAGTCACTCTAGTACATGTAAGATCACTGTGATTGAAAGTACCAAAACAAGAATTGAACCACAGAGATCTCATATGAATTGAACGAGTATCGAACATGTTATGTTTTAGTAAAACTATCGTTCACTGCGAATAGAAATATTCAACAAACAAAATTTTTATTGTATTATGTAATACTAATAATATTTTGTGATTTTATATATGAAAATAAAAAAGTAGCATATTTTTCAGATTTATAGCCTGAAGGTAATTAAAAGTAGCCCAAAAAGTAGCGTGTCGCCCAATTCGAAATTTTTGTAGCGAGAGCACTTAAAAAGTCGCCCAATCCGCTACTTGTAGCCCAATCTGGCAGCGCTGTATATATGTCCCAAATGCGAAGAATGCCTGAAGTTGAAGAAGACAAGTGTGGATGATGAGTATGTGTGGCGTTGTAGGAAATATGGAGAAAAAGCTCATGGTTACACTTCACGGAGTATGATGTGGAGGCGATGTCATAAAAATAAAATTGAAAATATGTTTTCGGCATTTTTGAAAGCCATGAAAACCATCTGTCCTCCATGAAACTCAGATGCGTAAATGCCAAAGTAAGTAATTTTTTATTTAGAGAAGGAGAGGAGGTAAAACTCAGTATAACAGGTTGTTACTCCTTAAAAAAAAAACATGGCGGCCCGGAAACGAGCATGTGATGATGTAATCCGGGCAAGAGGTTGCTGCAGCAGGGTTGCCACGCCTTGGCAGCAAATGAGTGTGGAGGATATGGAAGTTAAAGTTGGGGGCTGTATAAGAAACATTGTGCAAAGTGTGAAAGTACTATGTAACCTTTGTTCAGATACTATTTATTATGGAAAAAGAGGATTCACTGTTGTTTCTGATCACATAAAAAGTAAAAAACACTCATCTAAAGAGCAATTGAAGCTCACAAATTACAGTTACACATTACAAATTAATAATACATTTGGCTTACCAATTTTTTCAATGTTTCAAAGTCATCTACACAGGTTGTGACAAGGATGCCTGTGGCTACCAATGTGCCCTTGTGTGATTGAGTGGCAAATTGTGAAAGTTTAATTTTGGGGGTTTTAGCAGGAAACAACTCTGGTTTTTATGTCCACTTTGGGATCACAGAAAGTTTGACATCGGTAATATACCATAGGCACAACAAAACTGCTCGAACTTGAGAAATGTCCGTTGTTTCGTCTGCTAAAACTGAATAATATTGACTTTCTTGTACTTGTTCTACAACCTTTTTCTGAAGGAGAAAAGCAATCAAACTATTCTGAACCCGTGGACTCGTGTAAATTGCAATCCGTGAACTGTTTTCCAAATGATACTTAAGTATCAGATTCCCTCCTTTGGCCCGATACCTGAGAAGGTTACGGAAATTGACATCATTTTTTAAATGCGTTGAAAGCTAAACGTGTCCCCAGTTTGAATGGCCTCTCAAAGGGATGTTTTGCATGCCACAAAATCGAATAGTTCCAACAATTCCATCCAGTCTTAATCGGATATCTTCAGCACCTTTTTTCTTTTTAGAATCTAGTTGCTTTTTTTCGATACTTTGCATTTTTCCTTCAACAATAGCCACAACGTCGTTTACGTTTAAAACTGCATTTGTATGATATTCGGTTAACCAGGGGCGGACTGGCCATATGGGCCACCTCAAATATAATCATAAAGAGTGCCGGTCCTGTATTCTGCATATATATATATAAAGAAGAATTACATTGTAATGTAACATTACACATATAAAGAAGTGTATTCTGCTTAGTGCTACATCCTAAATAATTAGTTCTAACCCACACGTATTTGCTGATGCTGCGGCACTAAGCAATTTTTTTTTTTATAATTTTCTTGTACGAATTTGAAAAATTCTTCACAGCTATAGATATAGTTAATCGATGTTTGATGGTCAATAAAATATATGGGAGAAAGAGAATGGGAGAATTTGCAAAAATTAGCTAAAATATGGGCGAGTTGATCACCCTAGTAGTACCCCTAGCCTTTAGTAATACAGCCACCTATCATGACAGTTTTCTGCCCATCATAGTCTGGGGTTTGGTTCTCTATGCAACAGAAGTTTGTATTCCTCGGAAAACTAGGCCCTTATCCAGCATAACTTCATCCATCTTTGCATCATAAAAACACAAAATTGTGATTCTCTGCTCAATTGATGAGTGTAATTGTTCAATGATTTAACCCACAACCAAACTTGTTCATCACTAATTTTCAAAAAAAAAAATTCCGTTTTAAAAATTTTCTCTGTTATTATCAAAATATTTAATACTTTTTTTAATGTATTTAATTTTCATTTGCTCTTCTTTTGCAGGAAAGTTCCTGTTTGAATTTGAATTGCTCAGTGTATTTGTTCTTCCTTGGCTGAAACTTCGGATACACCAAATATGCGGTGAATCAAGACTCCCACCTTCAGCAAGCGATAAGAGTACAAAAACTCTTTTCTTTCGTTGAATCAGTTTCTCGTTGCATGTATTATTAAGTAAGAATTTGAAAATAAAATATGAATATGCACACAAACACACAAGTTTTCTCCAGTTCATTGTTTTTTTAAATTCTCTAAATCCACTACCAGCTGAATAATCAGTAAGCTTTTTCATAAAACAAAAGGGAAAATTAATTAGTTCTCTTTTCTAAAGATGTTCCTCATGATGTTGAGAGAAATGTTAAGGATTAATTAACAAATTTTGGACATATTTTTAAGTTACTTTTCAACTATGTTTTTCCACTTTAGAATCTTTAAATCATTTGTTTGTTTATTTTTAAGAGTTTAATGGAATCATATATTTAACAATTTTGATCTAATGTTTATCATATTTCATGATCTATTTCAAAACACTGCTTCAGTAAATAAATTTTCTTGTCGCAGATAGCATTTGTCGTTTTCCATAACCGTAACGTGACTGTTGTTTTTTAAATTACATAAAGCAAATAATATTAACTGCAAAATTATATATTAAATAATAAGACAACTTAAGTTCCATAAGCTTTTACAGGGTTTATACTCTTTCAAAATTAAAATTAAGCATGCATACACAATAAACAAATAAGTTTGCATAGAAAACAGGTAATTCGACATATAGATAAAAAAAATATTGTTTTTTTTTGTTTTTTTTTCAAATCACCTGGAAATATTTTTATAAAAGTCAATAAATTAGAAAATTATAAATGAAAATAAACTGAAAATTTTTAATTAAGCACAAAGGTCATCAACATGGGTGGGGGATAAATGTCTTTGTGGAGGAACTTTCATGAGAAGTTAAATTGAATTGTGGTTAGCGGTACAATCGTAATCTTTTAAAATTCCGACTTTTCTATACCTTGTCAATAGAAACATTTTTAAATTCCCTGACTTTTCCAGACCTTGCTCACACTGTACCGCAATTCAATCATGTATGCGAAACATAAACCATGCTACATATTTTTAATGCACATAATTTCATACTTGCATTTTATCATTCAAAGCAAAGATCTTGTACATTTTTTTTTTATATTTAATCATATACTGTCACTTGTATCATTTTTTGTTTGCAACCTTTATTTTTTAGAAAACACAAGTTCCCCATCTCGTATAACGCAATTGCATTTTAATAAATTGTGCATGCTTCAATAGTAGTCAATATACACTGAAGTGCCAGAAAAATTGGTACACCTACCTAATATCGTGTACCCCACCACACACACACGCAGAAGTGCCGCAACACGACATGGCATGGACTCGACTAATGTCTGCTGAAGGTATCTTGGAGACAATTCACACCAGGAATCCTGCAGGGCAGTCCACAAATCCATAGGAGTGCAAGGAGGTAGAGATCTCTTCTGAACAGCACGTTGCAAGGCATCCCAGATATGCTCGATAATGTTCATGTCTGGCGATTTAGGTGGCCAATGGAAGTGTCTAAAGTCAGAAGAGTGTTCCTGGAGCCACTCGGTAGCAACTCTCGATGTGTGGGGTGTCGCATTATCATGCTGAAATTGTCCAAGTCCGTCGGAATGCACAATGGACATGAATGGGTGTAGGTGATCGGACATGATGCTTACGTACCTGTCAGAGTTGTCTCTAGACGTATCAGGGGTCCCATATCACGCCAACTGCACACGCCCCATACCATCACAGAAGCTCCACCAGCTTGAACAGTCCCCTGTTGACATGTAGGGTCCATGGATTCATGAGGTTGTCTCCATACCCGTACACGTCCATCCGCCTGATGCAATTGGAAACGAGACTCGTCAGACCAGGCAACGTGTTTCCAGTCATCAACAGTCCAATGGCGGTGTTGGTCGGCCCAGACGAGGCGTAAAGCTTTGTGCCGTGCAGTCAACAATAGTACACGAATGGGCCTTCGGCTCCGAAAGCCCATATCAATGATGGTTTGTTGAACAGTTCGAACGCTGACACTTGTTGATGCCCCAGCATTGAAATCCGCGGCAATTTGAAGAAGTGTTGCACGTCTATCTCGTTTAACGATTCTCGTCAGTCGTCGAAGGTCCCGTTTTTTTCAAGGTCTTTTTCCGGCCGCACCGCTGTCGGAGATTTGATGTTTTACCGGATTCCTGATATTCACGGTATACCCGTGAAATGGTCGTACGCGAAAATCCAAATTTTGTCGCTATCTCGGAGATGCTATGTCCCATCTCTCTTGTGCCGACTATAACGCCACGTTCAAAATCACTTAAATCTTGATAACCTGCCATTGTAGCGGCAAGAACCGATCTAACAGCTTTGCCAGACATCTCTTGTCTTATATAGGCGCTGCCGACCGCATCGCGTTACGCTGATTGGTTGCAAAGCTCCGTTATTTGCATACGCACGCCTGTACCAGTTTTTCTGGCACTTCCGTATATGTATATGGAAGTAAAATTTTTCTTTTACTGGATTGTGAAATAAAATGAGCAATTTTTGTTTCTGAATGCACTGAAAACAGAAGGTATTATTAATGAAAATAATTATTAAAGTAGTATTTAAAATATTATTAAAGTTGGCTGATTATAGTTGTTAACAATTCAAAAACAACCTTTAGACTTGTGAACTTGAAGAGGAGCGTACTTACCAACTGCCAGTTGGATAATGGCTTCTCTGGTTCGGTATATTATCATAGACGACATCTCTCATCACTGCAGTAGAAATAACCATGATGGAAAAATAAAAAACGGTTAAAAAATAATTTTTACTTTAATAGGCCCCTTTTATACATCTTTACTCTTTGAGTTCCAGAACTGCACTCCACAAAAAGCAACAAAAGAATTTCCCTTTTCTTAAAACAACAATGTTGCCACTCAAAAAATGAAAATAAACAAATTAAGAATAGAAAAACAAGCCTCTAGAATAAATTACCAGAGGATATAAAAAAATCAAACGGAGTTAATAAATTTAGAAATAAATTAAAAAAGCACTCTCTCCCTCATCATTGGTCTCGTAACAAATTAAATTTATAATGTAGTAACGACCTGGTGGATTGTGGTGTACTAATGTTAAATAGATTAATTTTGTATTTAACATGATTGTTTTTGATTAATTTATTCGAGGTCCTAGGTTTATTACATCCAAGAAGATATTTTCCTCGGAACTTTCCTTGTATGGTCAAATTGCTTCCACATATTGAAAGAAGAAATTATATAACGTATAGTATTTGTACTGTACAAGTGAAAAATAAAACTTATTATTGTGTTGCCACTGAAAGAAATAAATAGATTAAAAACAAATGTCTGTTGCCACTGAAAGCAATAAAAGAAACCACAAATAAGAAAACAGGCACATTGCCACTGAAATTATCAAAAGAAACAAAAGCTACATCATAACAAAAATAGCATGTGGGCAATACAATGAAAAGGTCTCTGTGAATACATCAGTGAAGCTGGTGTCAGACAGAGCTACCTGAATCGTGCGACCCAGTGGGTAAGAACACATTTTCCTAATTATACAACTACTTTAATTATTGATTAGTAAAATGCTCTTGGGTGTAAGGATACGAATAAATTTTATTAATAACCTCTTTAATTACTTGTTAGTGAAATGTTCTTACCCACTGGTTCGTGCAACTCAGGTAGTCTCATTTGACACCAGCTTTATCGTGTATCAGTCAACCTTACACCCACAGTTAGGGTTGCCTGTGAGTGGAGATCCCCAAGTTAGATTCTTCTCTTTGCTGTAGGTGAAGTGGCCAACATCGAAGGAGTGTGACTAGATCTGTTAAAAGTGTTTTTTTCATAGGAATAATTATTCCCGTCATAAAGAGTGGAGTCACCCACCAATTCATGCACAAGAATCGACCATCTGCGACTCAGGATACCTCCCAGATGGCCCCGTCTAACACAGAGGTTCCCAATCTTTTTCAAGCAACCCACTTTTATAGTAACCAAAAGATCTGCGGGCCCCCACAATTATTTATGACCCCCAAAACACATTAAATACAAAATTATATATATATATTACATTATGTACATTATATTACATATATTGCATTATGTAGAGTGGAGTCCATTTTCGAATTGCCCTCCTGTGGGCCACATATTGGGAAACACTGGTCTAACATTTACTTTAGAACATTTGAATATAGTGTGCTGAGTCACAGATGGTTGACACTTGTGCGTGACTCCACCCTGTATTACAGACGCAATTGCTTTTGCCTACTGGTTCTCACGACCCAGGTAGTGCCTCTCAAATGGGCCCTATCTCTAAAACCATGATTCATACTCTTTTTGGAGAATTAAAATTAAGCACCCATGACGCGTGATGATCACATGAAAGGTGGGAGGGGGGAATGGGGTTTTTAAGTTGAATCCAAGGACATTCATATTTATATATGCACACGTTTTCGTTATACAGTACTTTACCTACATACACGTGTGTGTGTGTATTTCATGCTCACTAGCTCATTATGAATAACTAGTTTTATAGCCTAAAACCACTATGTGGAATTAAGGTCCATATTCTAAACATCTACTCACATTAGTATTCACAATAAAAGTTTTATAGTGGTCGACCAGTGCCCTTGAATTTCCATTCAATTCAGTGTTTTGAACCAGTTTTTGCCATCAGAGCAAACCTCACCCTAGCACTCTAAAAGTTTATATGTTAGACCACAGTATGTACTCTAAGTTCTCTATATGTGTTTACACATATACTTGTATGTGTATGTGGTAAAGATTGACTGCAATTTTAAAAAGGAAAGTCACTCCTTCAAATGAGATGCCCCATAATTCCTCCTGAAAGCAAAATATACATGGTTAACACCATAACCATCTTGCATGTATCCGAACACGAGGAGAAGTACATAGTAAGAAAACGATTGGAAAGTTGGCGAAGTCAGGTCAAGCCCAAACCCGTTGTTTCTATACCGGTTCTACTAATATTTCCTGGTTTTTTTTTATAAAATTTCATTTTATAAATATCCCCTGGGTTTTTTTTATAAAATTCCAACATTTTCCTGGTCCGCTGACGACCCTGCAGTCCCCATCGGTGGCAAGGCTTATGGCTCGTGAGCCTCGTTTGAAACCTGAAAGTGGAAGGAAAATCTGTATCTATAGTATTAAAGAATCTGTAACAGCTATTGGGTCAGGCATGAATAAAAATGCATACTATAGATGAGGTCATGCTTGTTTTTTACATCTAAAAAGGATGAAAACTGATCTCATTCCCGCTTTTTTTTCCCCCCCTCCTTTAAATTTAAGACCAATCTAAAAATTAAGTACCTTTAAGGGCCCTTTAAAACAATTGATGAAATTAAGAACCCTGTTTTAATATGGATAGGTGATATGTATTCACTGTAGTTAATTAAATCAAGCTTCATAAATGTTAAATGCCAACTTAAAATTTTTATGTATTTTTGTTTTTTTCCCCAATAATGGACACTTCTTAAAAACGAACACTTTTCCGTTCCCCGTCAGTGTCCACTATTGAGAAGTTCCACTGATAACTATTCTAAATATTTCAAAGTAATAATGAATGGATGTTATCAGGGCCGCCACCCCCTCATGGCGATAGTCCAAGGGCTTTTTTTAGTAGCCTATAGACCAACAAACTATCACTCTCAGGAAATCCAAGATATGTGCCCTTTGAGAGGACCAGGCCTGTAGCCAGAATAAAGGGGCAACTGAGACAAAGCGAAGAGTATATGGGGCACAGGGATTGTTCTATATATATACAGGCCCGGCGTGACTGTAAGGTGAACTAGGCGGCATCACGATAGACTTTTTGTTGCTTAATGCATAACTATACGATAATCGAAATAAACTCAACAACAAATAAATGGAATTAAGTGGATTATCGCTTGCCCTGGTAAAGCCGATGGTTACTTTTGATTTTACAGACGAGAAAAAAAAAAAATAATTTCAACGAGAAAGTTTGGAGGGGCTCTTCCTCTAAACACCCATTCTGTGGTTTAGCCCCCGTGACCTCATGGTGTTGAAATCTCTTAGCTAACCAAGCAGACTAACTAACTAAGACTATCCAGGTTGGCGCAGTATAGCCCAGATGCTCTTGCGCCATAAAAAAGCCAAACAATCAGATTATCCCGGGCAGTCGCTCACGAAACTGGCTGTCTAAGAGGAGTTGTTTACTATGTTTTAGCACTTTGGTGCTGACCGTTGGCCAGGGAAAGGGATGGCCTTGGAATAGGGTTAAAGTTTATATTATTCCTAGGTCATTCTAGTTCGGGTCTTGAATCTTGATGCCCGTTTTGAAGGATGGCAGTCTAGAGAAGTTTCACTCTATGTGCATCATATAGACCAGTAGTTCCCAACTCAATTTAAGCCGCGGACCACTTTTCCACTTCAATTGTACCCGCGGACCACTTTGAAAAATTCTCATGAGTTGATTGCAAGACCTTAATAAAAAAAAGGGAACCGGGTCTTTTTTTGGGGGGGGGAAACGTGTCTGTAAAATCGTTCTTTGGAGGAAAATAAAAGAAATAATAAAGAGAAAAAATCTAATGAGAATACAGTCAAACCTCGTTAAGACGAACACGCTTAAGACGAATTACTTTTAATACGAACCGTTTTATGAAGTTCCGTCAGATTGTAAAATACTACAAATATGCAATCAATTTCATTTTTATATTTAATAATTTTTATTAAAAAAATTTCAATTTTTTTAAAATAATGACTTCTCCGTGGACCACCAGTTGGGAACCACTGATATAGACGATATCACGCCTAGATTTTAGAAATAGGGGCAGACCGTCGTACGTAGGAATGTCGTTTTGTTTTCAATACAGCTGTAGAGTTTAATTAGTTTTCTGGTAACATCACAATGGATATTTTAAATGTATTGTCTGCCGTTTTCACTTTTATTTAAACAAAAACTTCAGGTAACATTTAGGCTGATGGCAACCAGAAACCGAACGATGAATGCCACTCTCCTCCAACACCTTCGCTGGGCTACTAGCACCACGGTATCACGTGAAATCGTCTAAAGCCGACTCCACGCTTTGGGTCTGTATACTGGTACACCTATGGTATGTGTTCAGTTAACAGCATGTCACCATTCTGCCCGCTAAGAGTGGGCAGGTGAGCATGTCAATTGGAAAAGACAACATGAATGGAACAGTGTCCTCTTCTGCGACGAGTCCCGTTTTGCAATTCATCCTAATAATAGGTGCATTTTTATCTGGAGGGAACGTGGGACTCGAAACAATCCTACATTCGTGCGAGAAAGTGTCAGATTTAGAGGTGGAGGAGTGATGGTATCTCCATTAATGGTCGCATCGACCTTCACTTCATTAGAAATGGAACTCTGACGGCACAGCAGTATAGAGATGAGATTCTTACAACCTTTGCAGTCCCTTACGCTGGAGCGATCGAAGATAATTTCATGTTAGTGGACGATTTCCTTTACGACGTAGGAATCATACTAACGGTTTAACCAGCATATTCTTCAAATATGAATCCAAAAGAACATGTTTGGGACATGCTAGGCAGACGAGTGCTGCCCGCCTATGTCCCCCAAAAACAGTTCCACAGCTGGAAAGAGCTCTTTAGGAGGGATGGGACGGAATACCCCAGTACCTCATTGATAACCTGATAGACTCCATACCTAACAGATGTCCGACGTTGCTGTTAGTCATGAAAAACCACACCCCCTATTGAAATGGATTTCCTACCAAAACAAAAAATATATTTTTGATTTTTCTCAATAACACAAATTGTATATTTTTCATTTTCTACCAAAAAGCCTCAATAAAATGCATTTTTCTTTCATATGTGACGTCATTTCTTATGGCACACTATGTCTGTAGATAATATATCAGCCATTAAAACTTGTAATATATTTGCAATATCTATCAAAAACAATATCCTTTAATTTTTTGAGCAGTGGTATAACTACTATAACCACAGCTTTGAGAATTGGATAATAAAAGAACACAACTTTTGCCAAAACTTTTACAACTTCAGCTCTGCAAGTTCATTCTTGGACATCCGACATTGACGTGAACGTGGGATTAAAAAGCACATTTTTCAAATATATATCCAATATGTGCGTCAGTGGGCCCCAATATTCACAGTCGGCCACTGACCATGTTGACCAAAGGGGAACTTCTTAATAAAGGAGAAATAATTCAATATAGGTAAAGTTTTGACACTCCTCTTTTTGTATAATAGTAAGAGGCATAATTTTCTTTTCTCCACCTATAAGCACATATTGTGGTATAAACCATACAAGAAACGGAACATTAAAATCACTAGCATATGCCGGATGTTCGTAAAGGGGTGGGTTACAAACAGAGGTGGCTACAGGGATGGGAAACTTCCCAAGGCCCCCACACCAGCCCTTTTATTATTGATGCACTTGCAATGTAAAATGTTTGTCATTAAATTGTAGACCCCTATTCATTATAAAACGTAAACGTAATTTATTCGAATTTTAATAACGCTAAAATGATATTTATTGTTCTTACAATTCATTTGTTATACTTTTATCAAATTAAGATTATTGTTATTAACAACGGATCAGAAGAAGACAAAACTATTCTTTTATCTTTTCCTGTCAAATGACTTATAAACTTTATTTTAAAGAGTCCATTTTCCAAGTTTTTTCGCGGAGGGCCCCTTTCCAAAATATTAAAGGCCCCTACTGGTTACAAGACAAACTATATATACAAAATTGTAGCATACATCTCAATGCGGTTATGACTCCATCACTCCTCCCATGCGTATGGCAATAGTTAGAATAATGTGGCATTGTATCATTCCATATAGTGCAAAAGTGAAGATAATTACTTTAATACAAAACCTACGTTGTTATATAATATGAAATAATATAAATAGATAATGTAATATTTACTGGCAATGTGTTTTTTTTTTTTGGTAAGTATATTACTATTTTCTATTTCATGTATGTTGGTGGGTCAATTTTCTTGAAGTGGAGCGGGGCGCAGGCTGCTGGCCTAGGGCGCCAAGTTTGCTTGTGTCGGCCCTGTACATATACAGTAAAACCTCTCAACAACGATATCCAATAAATCCCTCTACATTTACACATACTATTTTTCTCAGTCCGTATAATAGTGTTGTAGAGGTTTTACTGTATAATGAACCCTCCCTATAACAATAACTCCCTCTACAACGATAATTTTTCTCGATCCATATATTGTTAGAGGTTTTATTGTATATATAAATAGCTCAATGGGACAACTGGGGCCATGCCTCAGCTTGGCTACAGGCCTGAGGAGGACTCGTCTGCCTCTGGTTACTATACAGGTACAAAAAGCCTGTGCTTCGGAGGCCTTTTGCATATTTTTAGTTATCAAAATATCTGCCAAGTTTTCATTGAATAAAGAGCTCAAATTCTGTTCTGGTTTTCATACACTGCTGAATATTCTTCCACATTTTGAAGTCCATGAAATCTTGACTGCAGCTGATCAGTTTTTACATTCAAACCATTTCCTTTCAAGAAAACGAAAAATTTGCTTAAAAAAAAACCACTGAAGTATGCAACTTAATTGCATACTTCAGCATGAGATAAACGTCATCCCAAAATGGAAATTTGTGGATCATGTTTTCTGACACTTTGAAATTGTCTTATCTATGGAACTTTAGAACTGAAAGCCGGCATCAGACAGAGACAGCTGGGAAAGCGCCACCTAAAAACGTTTTAATTGCACTAATCACATGGGATTGCACCATCCAGTGGGTAAGAACGTTTTAATCGCGCTATTCACAGGGTACACCGTATAACAGCAACTAAAATGTTCTTAACTAATTATAGATTTAAAGTTTTAAACTTACAAGTCAATCATATGTGTGCAAGGTCAAGTGATTAGACTGTACCGCAGAGAAATCACATTTGCAGAGGGAACTTTTTTTTAATGTCTCGGAAACATTCTTACCAATAGCGTCAATAGCCTTTGTTATCTGATACAAAGACAGCCAAAGTCATATGCATCAAAATTTTTACATCTAAGCATTTTTGCATTGTTTTAGTAGGATAACAAGACAATCTCGAAGTTGTAAGATAGCCTAACAAAATTCGTTGGGCAAGAATTATTTCATTATAATACTAAAAGGAAACACTTCCACAGCTGTGACAGTCTAGAAGACCAAGGCATTGCATAAAATCGTTTAAAATTATAATTCTGGAATTGAGAGGGTATCTAGTTCGCCAAATAGAATACAAAAATCCCAGAAGCAAAGTTTAAAAATGCAATTTGAACTAAAAATTTCCCTTTGGGGGTAAATAAAATTTATTTTCTTTTGGAACTTCCAAGACACCAATTCTTAACAACGACATTTTAATCTGCATCTGCCCCAAGACCTTGTGATTGTAAAAGTTGTTCAAAATTCTGTCTTCCTTTACTCTGTATGAGGATGTACTATTTCAACGAATGATCAAAATTTTTCCTGCAAGACACTCAATTGTTGTTTTCCTCTTCATATATTTCTTGGTCCAACTTCAGTTCACTTTACACGAGAACTTGCAAAATAAAAAATCACGTAACTACAAATATCATATAAAGTTTTTATTAAGCATTTTTCACAAATCCACTTAGTGTTGTGATTTTGCAGCTAATCGCCTGTCTCTTTCTTCTGCAACAGACAGTCTAACACCCTTTCCTCTTGGTAGTGAAATGTGAGGCTTGTTGTTTTTGCCAATCACAAAAATGTAGTTCAACCTAAAAGAAAGCACAGGTTTGTTACACTTTTCATACAACGATTTAGACATTACAATCAAATCTGAATGTTGAGAAATAATTTTCAACCTAGACTAAATACTAAAAATCTGCAATGATCGATGGACTTCGATGAAGTACAACTGAAGTAGTCAAATATACATACACCTTGATTCTTTAATAGAGAAGTGACATTTAAATTTTTTTGGCAATTTAGTATTGCAAATTTAGGAAAAGCGATGACAGGGTATAAAATAATGTACTTTAAATCCCACAATTGCATTTCTGCAGAACCTCCGTCACAATTAATTTATTATTCTATTGTAACAAATTATTGCAAAATCTACAAATTTTAAATTTCTGTACCTTTCTAGTAAAAGAACGTGTCTACAAAATCAATGTGTAACTACATTTGTTTCTCTACCTGGCACTTTCTATGTTTTAATCATATTAAAGAATATCCTAATGGCTGAGTTTCACAGTAATTTATAGGACTATTGATCAAATCCTATCATAATATGAGACCATTTTTTTTTCAAGAAAAAATAAATATGACATTTCATCTTCATCACACAATTTAACACTGATGTCCAACTAAATGTAACCCGGGGGGGAGAGGGAGGACACACCTACTAAAAACACCTACCAACTGAACGTTTTTGTTTATTACTAATGCAACAATAAATGATTGTTGGTTGGCTGAATTGTTATGGCAAGGATGGTGGTAATGGCTGTTCTGCACCAAACAAGGCGAGGAACAATTTATTCCAAGTTTTTTGGGAATTTGCCTGACAGCCAACTCAGTCAATTTTTTTTTTTATCATAAGCATCAAACAATGTAGGTAATGAAGAGCATCATAGTTGGCTTTGAGGGAAGGTATAACAGTCACTAGTTATATCGACTTCAAATGGCAAATTCTATCACAGTGGTCTTACCTTGCATTTTAATTCTTTTACAATCATGCCCCCGACTAGTTACACCTGCTGCACTTTTAATTTAGCATTAAATAAGAAAGCCCTAAAAATAAATGAATCTACACAAGCACCTTAATTTCCCTCCTGATCTATACTTAAAATATAAACCATATAATTAAAAAGCACTTATTTACATTTATTTTGTTGCAAAGTTTAATAAAATATAAGGATGTAAAAAATATGAACAATGGAACCAAAAACTTGAGGACTGAACATTTATATTTTAAAAATATCTTCAATATGCAAATATACACACACATTTATATTTATGAGAAAAGTGCATATAATTTTTTTTATTACATCTTACAACTACTGATTCCAAAATCCAATAGGAACAAGTTTGTGTCTCTTTATTGGGTTATGCATAGACCAAATGTGAGGGAATATGCGACCAAGTTAAAGACCTTTTGTAGGCACACATTTGACCACAATACTTATTAATCAGCATACTGGCTTCGATATATGCCAGTTATATATAGGAGACACATTTCAACAGTTTTAGAAAATACTGGAATCTGATCACATTCTGATCTGCATTCCTCATATAAAATGTATTGCCTAACCTGCTTCACACCTACGATGAAAGTCTTTGAACTGAAGTTAAAATAAATGTAATATATATATAAAAGCATGTTCAGAAAGACTAATCAAAACGCTCAAACATAATCGCGAAGTTTCGTCTTCATCACAACAATACTATATATTTTATGGGGGAAGGGGACTTTACAATATGCACTAGTGTTCCCACAATTATTAGGCAAGGGGCGGGTCCGGAAAGGGTGGCCACCGAAGGCAGCACTAAAATCCCAGACAGGATACGGTGTTCCCACTCACATTGGAGAAAAAATTCCCTCACCAATCACAAGCAACTTTCAACTGGAAAATAGCTGTGTTCGGGGGAGATTTAACTATTTAAAGCAGAAATTAAGAAGGTATTCCCAGATTTTTCCAGTTTTACCAAAAAACCTCATTCTTCCACAACCTTCAGAGACAATTTCCGGTTCTCTAGGTGCGTCAGAATCCCAAAGTTATATTACAATAATTTAAATATGACTTTCGAGAGATGGAGAGAAAACATCAAGTGAAATATGTCATTTTATGCGGTATTTGCGGGACGTGGATGTGAAATCAGGACAATAAAAAAAGATACCAGAAACA
The DNA here is from genome assembly GCA_006491805.2 of Dysdera silvatica. NCBI lineage: Eukaryota > Metazoa > Arthropoda > Arachnida > Araneae > Dysderidae > Dysdera > Dysdera silvatica. The sequence continues at coordinate 129,283,228 of QLNU02015003.1, read as the reverse complement.
AAACTACAGCCTTTCAGGACAGATAAGACCTGAAGCCTTGAACAAATTCAGCACACACATATAGCACGACGAAATTACAAAATAACCCCAACTGGTTCCATCTCCTAGTGGGAGGAAACATCACGAGAGGGGAGAAAAGATAGGCATGATTTAAAGATCAGGACTAAAGTTGGAAATACAAAATGAGCGTAACGACAAGGACTGTGACCTATGTTGGCTACCAATCTCCAAATCGGAGAAGACAATGCATTACACTCATCCATAAGAAATTACAATATTTATAATTACTATATAAATGGTACACAGTAACACTTTATAAATAAAACATCAAGCAGCATTATTTACTCTCTGAAATCGGGCCCAGCCTCTTCTTGGTAACGATTGTCCCTTTCATGCTTTCAACGATGTGGACTTTTTATCCTTCACTACCGTATCCATCGTTGAAATAAGTCGATCTATAACCTGAGCTATTTTTGATATAATTTCCACCCCCCATACATACGAATTATTTTAAACCTTTCTTCTAAATTGCAGGCCTTTATTTTTTAGATTACCAGCACATTCAGTTTTGCATTTAGAATTCAATTCAGGGGTAAATAATAAATACTGACAGTGATAAACTAACCATGCAAGGCATGGGCTACTTACTACTGCCAATGACATATTACATACTTGACCTAACGATCATAAATATTGTTGGAATACAAGTAGGGATCGGGGAAAAGAAAGATTGTTTATTGAGTCCTCATTTCTAATTGGTAAATTTCAGTTTGAAGGTTAAAGCTTTTGGGCACTTGCCCAAAACTCACTGCTCTTACTACATCACTTAGTTGTAATTTTCGAGATTTATTACATAACTGCGAATTTATGTAAGTTGGGGTTTACTGTATTTAAATTTCATTTAAAATTTTTATAAAGAATACACACACACATATATATATTTTACAACATTTCGAATGTTTGGAAACGCACCACGTTCACGCAAGTTAAAGAAAAAATAGATTCAAAATTTTTTCCAAACAAAGCCAACTCAGTTTCTAATTACTCATCACTATATTCAAACAATGTAGGTAAAAGTGCATCATCGTTGGCTTCATTCCTGCACTACAAGGAATGTAATACTTTAAAAGTAAAGTTGAAGGAAGAACTCAAGCAGCAATACATACCTAGTAGCAAAGCTATGGCCTAACGTATCCTTGACGTGCACAATGTCAAAGGATCCAGGATGACGTTCTCGGGAGGTAATTGTTCCAACTCGTCCCAAGTTATGACCACCGGTCACCATAACGAGGTTTCCTGAAAAACAGTAACCAGGCACATTTATATTTGTCTAATAACGATATGCACAAATGTTAGTTTGTTTAAACAGACCCAAGACTGGGTGGAGGTCCCACACCTAGTGATTTGTAGGGGTCAAATTGCACAAGTACAACGATGTATAAATGTGACCCCTGTGCTACGAAACGTTCACACGACAC
>QLNU02015003.1:129257777-129271271 GCA_006491805.2 Dysdera silvatica | reverse complement strand
ATTACATGATTTAGGGAATCATACTTTCTGCATCCGTTTAGAAAAATCCTCCTGTTTTATTTATTTTTCAACCGATTAGGCTTATTTTGGTAACAAATTAAAGATAATTGTTTACTCTTTCAAAAGAAGGTAAAACAAACGTTACTAAGTATCACAGAAAAATATCACTGAGAATGCAAATGCAATTTTTTTTAATTTTTTAGGTAAAATTTTTTTAGGCAAGTTCCATAGGTCATAGCTTGCAAACCATCATCAACATACATATATTTTTATGGTAGAATTGACCATGTACTATTTATGTTTAAAAAATAAGGAGAGTGGTTTTAGTGATTTTCAAATTAAAAACTATAATTTGAGAAAAAAAAAATGCCATTCAGAATCTTACATTGGAGTAATTGTGTGTGGGTGGGGGGAGGGATTAAAGAAATAAATTGCAAATTTTGAAGTCTATTCATATTTAAATAATCTCCTCTCGCAAAAAAGCCTTGGCTACGTCTCTGAAATCCTTGTTAATTTGAACTTTATGTACTGCAACAGCATGGTCAAAGTACTGTCCATATGTGTTCCCAGCATGTAAAACTATCGTAAGTGATTTGTTTACTGCATTATGCAATATTACCTTTCTGAATACCAGAAGGAAAAAAAAAAAAGACTTTTTAATTACTTTATTTTATTTATTTTTATGAACCAAAAAAAAGTAGGGTAGGCCCTACCTATATTTACATTGAGTTTACTTAATATCTTAACAAGAAAAAACTAGAACAAGTTGGATTGGATGCCAAAGTTTTTATGAGTGAACATGTCTTAACAAGAAAATTCGTGTCAAGACATGTTACATTGCATCTCATTCCAGACCTGTTTGAGGAAGGTTGTGTTTAAGTATTATAATAGAATTCAAATTATTTTGAAACAAGAGCAAGTCTTCAAAGGACTATTGAAGGGCAAATCTTGAGTAAACAAGATTTATTTGAATTTGCTTCAAAACACAAAGGGAATTCAAGTATTTTTCACATCAGCTGAGATACGTGCAAATGAAGACTTCCTGAAAAAAATGGTATGAAAATTCATTTTCAGTAAAAGGCACTAGAGAGAACCACTTCTTCAAACCATTGGACAAAACAGCCTTTTCAGTAAAGGTAGTTTCAAATTCTGAAAAATCTTTTAACCCCTTAATGATCGCATAGTTTTTAAGAAAACAGTAAAAAAAGTGCCTACTTCTTTGTTCAAGAAAATTGTATAAAAGTAAGTGTACGAAAAATATATGTATTCATTTTTAATTTTTGGAATTCTTTTTAGCTTGAAATCTAAAATAAAAGTATATTTTCCGGGTATAAGAAGTGGATTGTTTTTAATCTTTTTGGTGCGTTGCTTTGGACATTCCAGCTCAGAAATATCACGGGTACAAGAAATAGAGGGTGAAACCGTAATTTTGACGGGAGCGAGGAGGAATGGGTTAAAGCCACTGTGGGTGATAAAATAAAAAACTAGTAGATATTATTCCAGAAAAGTTTTATGCAGTTATTTATGACAGTAAGTGGTGGATTGGGAAGATTCTAGACATCTTTGAAGGAGAAAAAATGTTAAAGTTCAGTTCATGCTTCCACCTTGTCCAGCACCAACATATTTTTATCCAACTAAGAATGACTGCTGCTGGGTGTCATATGAAAATATACTCAAAGAAGTACAGTACCTTCATCATCTTTATCAGGAAGGACATATGCCATAGATGAAAAGGTTCACAAACAAGTACAGCAACTGGCTAAAAGTCAATATGATTTTTCACTATAAAGTTAAGCTAATAGCGAAATAATGTAAAAATAATATCAACTGATATTGTGACAACATAAGCGGATATACTTTTAACTAATTTCATAAACATATGTTAGTTATTTCAGGTTCAGAGACTGTTAAAATGGCCGATATTTCTGTCAACATGATATAAAACAAATATATTTTTTATTTTGCACCCACAAAAAACACCTTCATTCCACTGATGAGTTCCTTGCAGCAACCTTTACTTTCAGCACCTTTGCACAGTGGTATCTGTACAGGTCAGGTGGTGCCCATTACTGGGCAGGACCAACCAGCTTCACATATCCCGAATGTGCTGCCACGTTCGAAGTCGTCCAATTGGCTATAAGGTCTTCGTAAACGCCGTAACGACATCACTGTTTGCTTCTCCAGGGAACTGCAAAACCGACAACGAGAAAAAATAGACCGTTCGCAATTTTAACTTCTTTTATATGATGCTAGTTGTGCAGTAAAAGTGCACGCTATAATCGAAGTTAACACTCATTGGCTTTGAAAATTTAATCATTTACTTGGTCTAAAGGAATTTGCATGCGAAATTTCGAGATCAGATTATTTTTAGGAGTACTTAATTTTTTTTTTTTTTGCAAAAGTGTATATACACAAATACATACATACACATAGAAAGAATCTTGTAAATCTAAACTAATTGGTACAGACCTGTTTAAATTAACGAATTTTCAGATTAACCGAAATCTTTACTATAGAATTTACTGCCAGCTACAATTGTTTGATATTTGTGTGTTTTAGTGTGCATGCATAACAGATGACAGAAAATTTCCCTTTCTTTGATGGGAAATTTCAATTAATTGACAACACACGCTGCATTGTTTGTTTGTGTCTTGCCGGTTAGCTGCTTCTGAGAAAAACATATAGCCAACTGAAGAAAAGTTCAGATAAACCAGAATTTCAGATTAGCGTGGTTCGGATTAATGAGACTACTGTGTGTGTGTGCGTATTAGTTTTCATTTAAAGAAATATAAATATAATTGTTTTTCTTTATTGCTCTTCGTTGCATAAGGAATGGTTTTGAGTATAATGGAAATGTAAGAAGGTCGTTATTATTACTTAAAAAGTCACATGACATTCGAATGATTATATTCAAATAATTTCATTTCAGTTACATTCAGCATACCATTTCCGCAGACCAAATATGTATGCAGATCAATCCTGGCAACAGTCCGATGCCCGAAAATCTTTCTCATGCCACGATCACTATCGAGAGTCATAATGAAAAAACAAACGAGAAAGAGTACCAGAGGTATCGCTGTGACTATGAGGGCTGTGCTCGAACGTACAGCACTCCTGGTAATCTAAAGACTCATAAAAAAACGCACACTGGTAAGGAAGAGAGGAACATTTTCTTTCTTTCTTTTATTAAGTTTGTGGTTTATTATACAATAATTTCTGCCACCCACGTATATATTATAGCTCAAACTAGAGCTTGTGTAATTTTGGAGAAAAAGAGACGCTTTCCCCATCCTGGATTCGAACCAGGGTCCCTCCGTTTAGCCCGGAGTGTCTTGGACCGCTAGACGAATGAGGACAGGAAACAACGCTCTCTTTCTCCGTATGTAAAGATGTTAAGGTATTATTACCCTCCGCAGGGATAACACAATTGCCAAATATGGTCAACACAAGAAAGCCTCCGGGGCGAGATTTTTGTGAGTTTTCGTGGGGGAATTTATTATACTATAATTTTTGCCACCCACGTATTAATTACAGCTCAAACTAGAGCTTATGTAATTTTGGAGAAAAAGAGACGCTTTCCCCATCCTGGATTCGAACCAGGGTCCCTCCATTTGTGGTTTATGTTTTGCAGTGCAGAGGCAGCTAAGACTATGTTGTGTCACAGGACCTCATGTCATTTATAGGGATCTGAACTTTTGTTGCCTTTTACAGTCTCGCCTTGTTTGGTGCAAAATGACCCTTGCTGTCTCTGTGCCAGGAAAATACAACCAATCAACCTCTGTTGTTTAAAGAACCAAACCCTAGAGTAGGGATTCTTAAAAAAAAGTGATCATTACCAGCTGGATTTGAACCTAGATTTTTTACGTAGAGTTGAACATCTTGTCTCTTTGCTACCATACAGCATTGAGTTACATGTATTATCGCAAATAATTAATCATACTGCCTTGGAAGCAGGTTGGACTGGGCCACCAGCCTACTGGCGGCCTGTGCATCCTCATGGGCAATAGGACTTGCATTCTCCGAAAATACAAGGTATGCACCCTTTGAGAGGACCCAGTCTGCCCTTGTTTGGAAGGTAACAAACAAATGGAGCTTAATAACTAACATCATCATCTTTCTAGAAACCTCTGTTGCATCGGGAATGAAATCTTGGACTCGCTTAGAAGTAAATAAACGTTTGGTACCATCAGCAGCTAGGCCCAAAAATTTCACACGGTAGATCTACATTTTACCACTGCAGTTCACCCATTTTTTTTTTTTTAATGCTTGGTCTTTATTTTAATAAGTTTTGTAATTTACTAAAACTAATTGTTAATTATGAAAACATCTTAAATTTTCTTTGAGGTTATTTGTCTATAAATTGAGACATTGAAATTCTTACAGGTGAATATACATTCGTTTGCACTGAAGATGGTTGTGGGAAAACTTTTCTTTCGTCTTATAGTTTAAAAATTCACATTAGAGTCCATACACAAGAAAAGCCTTTTGGATGTGATGTCTCAGGATGTGAAAAAGCATTCAATACTCTTTACAGGTAATGATCAAGCTATTTTCATAATTACTCTGTAAAATTGACATGCAAGAAAGCTACCTCCAGGATTCACACGGGTCATGGACAGTTTTAAATTTTATTTTGCCTTTCCCAGGTCTGGAAAAGCCGTGATCAACATTACCACAAATCACAGCCGGATTGTGTGGAATGGCTAAGGGAGAAAAAAAATATGACAGACAAAAATTTATCTGCAAGTGTATCATGATATGTAGTAAGGAATGGCTGTTTTACAAAGCATCGAAAGTTTTTAAATTTTTATGTGAACTCGCAGTTTTACCATATTTTGAATAACTTTTTACTCATAGCATTTTATTAAAATTTCAGAAAAATTTCGCCAGGATACTTCAAAAAATAGCATGCCATTTTGCACCGATAGTTTCGGAACGCTTCCCCTTTGGCTTTCAAGTATTCACACACACAGAGGCTTGCAGATTAATTCAGTAGTAAATTTAACTAATCAATATATTTAAATAACTTACGTAGTTTATAATCCTATTCTGTGAAAAAACGCCACCTGGTGCCTGTTTCTAGAATTTAAAAAAAATTGACTTAAAAAACGACTTTAACGTTAATTAACGAGTGTTGATATTTTTGATGTATGATTTTGTTCTTGATGCACCACCTATCGGCAAAATTATGAACTTTTTAAACGTGCTTAATTCATGACTGTTGGTCATTTTTTAGTATTTTTCCATCAAAATAGAGGAATTTTGCCCTGATATACCACCTACTGGTGGGGTACAAAATTGGTGGTAATTAGCCATATTTTGCACCTATAAATTTCCATCTACAGAAATAATACGCCTGCAGTGGAAAGTGGGCATTTTTTTTTTTTAACAGAAACTAATTTGCATATTTCAACGATTTCAGCTTCTCCAGAATAGGGAAGAGGTTTTAAATTATGGATATTTACTTTTTCAGTGGAACTTTTGACTCTTCATTTTTATTGTGCTCATTCACTTGATTAAACTATTTTTTTATGCACTACAAAACTCGTATGAAAACTAATTTTCCTATACAAAATAGAACTGTGGTGTTTATCTTCTACAAAACTAGTGCAAAAGCCTTTCTCTTCTACAAAACGTATGCAAAAGTTTTTTTTCCTACAAAACCGATACCGAAAGCCATTTTTCTTGCTATGATACTGATACAAAAGGTCATTTCTCCTGTTACGAACCTGATACAAATGGTATTGGTGAGAGTGTGATCATTTTGTACGTACATAAACATACGCAGTTGAGTCACATTATCAGGAATATTTTCATGTTGTTTCAAGTGGGGGGGGTACACATATTGCTCTATAACAATGCAGGTTCTTTGCTTATAAAAATTCTTTTTGCAGAAAATAAAAAAGCGTGGGTTTACTGAAAACTGCTGAAAATCCTTGACTTTTTTACTGAAAATTCTTTGCTTTTGTACTGAAAACTACTGAAAATTCTTTACTTTTTTACTGATGACTACTTTCTCAGGTTGACATCTCTGTACGTGATCACACACTTCGGATTCGGACACTTTGTCTCGCACATGCAGCATAGTAACCATCCGATATTTTTCAAACCCTGAGTTAAAGAAATAGCTGAGATATTTAGAATCCGATGTTTTGGAACTCGAAAAATCTGTAGACAGTTTTGCAGTTAAATCAGAAACTAACTGCAACTTCACATTGATTTCAAAATCAAATAGTTTATATAGAATTGTATCCAAAAAGATGATTCAAATTTTGAATGTGCAAATGCAGATTGATGAAAACTGCAAAACTAAACATTAGTGTGTGAATATTTTTTTAATTAATGTTCACATATATTACAAGGTGTAAATATTAATCTTTAATGTATGTGCATGTTTATTCTAATATAGGATAATTGATAATAATTTGATCATAATTTTAAATATTTTGCAGTATAATACATTTCAAAATTAATATTTTGTTTTTATTTGTGAATATATATAAATAATATAATATATAAATATAATACCGGGACGCAAAATTATATTTTAAGTGACCATGAATTGTTTCAACGGCCCTGGAATGTTTTTAGTTTATAGTCATGGAATTTTTTTTTTACCCGGAGAGTATGAACCCTGTATTCTCAGTATGTGCAGTTTATGTATAGTTTAAGTTTTTAGAAGCAAATTGTTTTGCTATTCAACCTTGCTTTAATTACACTTTTTCTTGTAATTTAAAACTTTAGTTTATAAGTTTATACTTATTCCAAAAAAAAAAATTTGTTAGTCTTTATAGAGGGAGGAGATACATATTTTTTTTTTAATTTTAGTGTCACATTTTACAGATTGGAGCCCACACTTCATACTGGAAATACTTTTAATTGTGATCAGCAGGGCTGCCCAAAATATTTTACTACTCAAAGCTTTATCTGAAACACTTTCAAGACTCATTAATTGGAGAAAACCATAGAAAGGTATCATGACAGTTCCATAAAGGAATTTATTGGATTGCATAATTTGCCATAAGTTAATACAGCAGCTCATGACTAGGCCTGATGTTACATTTTTACATCACAGGCTCCTAACAGAAATGATCTACAGAAAATGAACAGTTATGCCCTGAAAAATATTAAGCATTCATCTTATTTTAACATCTATTAAATATCATGAAAGTAGAAAAAATGCATCCACAATCAAATATCCATTTCTTGTTCTGCCCTTCCATGTAATAATATTTGTTTTTTAACAGATAAAATATTTTATTACTTGGAGTTTTTAATATATCTTTGGTTAGATCCAGTATTACGGTACCATCATCAGCAATTGGGGCGATAACATACTTGGATTGGCTTTCCTGTTGTCTGGGTTTCTATTAATCCTTTCAGTGGCTTCTCTCCAGATACTTTATGTTGTTGCAAATGCACAGTAGATATTTGCATAGGATTATATTGGACCATAAGACCCCAGCCCTTCAGTGATTTGAAATAAATTACAATTTTACATATATATATATATATTGCAACATATAAATGTTCATAATATGTGCTTAGCAGCCCCTCCCCAACAATTTTGAAAACTCTATATTGATGGATACTTACATCTGCTAAATTATAATCAGAAAGATGGAGTCTTTTGGCTCAATTCTACATCGCCTCTGACATGTGAGGTATTTTAAGTGCCCCTCACATAGTGTTCCCTGAATGCAACATCAGTCATGGCTCCAATAGCAGCCTAGTAGATGGTCAGTGCCTCATCTGTTCCTCACACGACACACGGCCCTGAGCATATTTCCCAAATGCCCTCACATACCTCTGAATATGGAATATTGTAGTCATGGCTCTAATAGCAGCCTAGAAAAAGAGGGGGGGGGTCTGGCTCCCATTCTACATGGCCCTGAGATGCGAGTGTCCTCACGTACAATCTCTGGTTACATAATATCATAATCGTAACCTCAATAGCAGCTTATATAAAGGATAAGGGCTATGTCCTCCACCTGAAACAGCCTTGACATGTGGCAAATGTTCTCATGTGCAATCTCTAATTATGTAATATCGTAATCGTAGCCTCAATAACAGCCTAGAAAAATGATGGGGCCTCCGGGACCCTTTCCCGATACAGCCTTGATGACTTGGTCGGTGCATTTCGAGTTTCTAATTTGTCGAAATACAACGTTTCCTCAATTCTTATATCATCTCCTAAGGAAACGTACAGAAGTAAATTCTGTGGGCATGCGCAGTGCACCATTTCGGAAGGTGTACGAGTTTCTAAGCGTCTGGTTACATTTTGACGATGTCACACCGCCAATTCTGATGTTTCTTTGTGCGCATGTACGGTGTTAAACCGGGAAACCATCCAAGCCAAGCGATGAGACGATATTGTAAAACCACGCATGTGCACAAGAAACATCGGAATCGGCTGTCTGACACTGGCAAACTGCTTGTATGTTACTGTGTGTGTAATGCCGTGAAATCACAACATATCACCGATTTGAAAATTATGAAACAGATGTGATGATGTCGCTTTACACAGGTTTTTCACGATGTATTGATGCATCGCCCAGGCCTACTCATGACCAAACTAATGCCTCAACCTCATGCAAACCGCAGCATCTTGGATTTTTTATAAGTTTCAACAACCCTCTACCCATCTCTTATCATCAGGAAAAGAATAATCATATGAAATACGATTTATTTATTTTAATAATGTACTTTTAAAACTAGATTAGTTTTGGACACACGTAAGTAATACAAGTGAAATGCGATAGTTACAGAAGTAAATATTAGTTGCGTGCAAAAGTTCTACCCATTTTTTCAGATGCAAAGGAAAAGCAAATAAAAAAAAAAATACAATACCTGTGTATTAATGTAATGGCAATAGGTCATACTAAGTCATGGCAATCTGTGTTGCAGTAGATTAATCCTCATCGATAAAATTTCTCCAGTTTAGAGAAAAAGAAAAAAAAATCTTGTAATGCTGTCTTCATATCTTGCACGTCATTGAAGGTTTGAAGGACTGAGGAATTTTATGATGATCGAAAAAGATGGTAATCCGAAGGAGCAATGTCTTAAGAATATACTGGATGAGGCAAAACTTCCTAACCGAAGTTGAGTAATTTTTTTCAAGTGATTAAAGCAACATGAGATCTGGCATTACTTGTTGAAAGATGATGCTTTTGTGATCGACAAGTGCTAGCCTTGAGCCTGGAGTGTCTTGACTGCTAGACTAATGAGGACAGGAAGAACACTCTCTTTCTAAGTATATAAGGTTGTAAGATATTATTACCCTTCTCAGGGATAACACAATTGCCAAATAATGGTTAACACACAAAGCCACTGGGACAATTTTTTTGTGAGTTTTTGGGGGTGGGGGGGAGGATTTTTATTACAATAAAAATCCCCCAAAAACTCACAAAAAACTCGTCCCGGTGGCTTTGTGTGTTGACCATTATTTGGCAATTGTGTTATCCCTGAGAAGGGTAATAATATCGTACAGCTACCATAATGTAGAACTTGCTAAACTAACAGCTGACTATATTGTCCACTGCAGCAAATTGTTCTTACCTGTAACTTCTAGTGTGTGTATGGTGGGTTCTCTTGGTAGATAGGAATAGTATACATTCCATTGTAACTTCAGTAGAAAATTTCCGTTTTTAATGTATTTCCGTCATTGTGTTTCTGTGTGTACTTCTGCAAATTAAACCGTTCATGTCATGAACCTTGTGAGAAGCCTTTCGTTCCCGGAAATAATCTCACTACAATTCAATTCTACTACTACATATTTCACATAAATCAACATCCCGTTTCTCTATCACAGTATTCTCCGTTGTAGATATTTCCTAGAGTGATAATGCATATAACACACAGGATCTTCAGTTTTGTAAGAAAGTATCATTTGTAACTTTTGCCAACAAAAATTCTTTATTTGGAAATGGAAATTTCAAGAACTAAATTATTTTATTACACGTCAAACTATTTCAAATTTCTTACATGCTTGTTGCAGACTCCTGGTTAGAAACTCCATCTAACACTATCACATAGCTATCCCATTTATGTTATATCCTTCTTGCAACAGATGGATATCACAAATCTGTCCCATTTATGTTATATCCTTCTTGCAACAGATGTTCTGTCTCAGTGATTTCATTGCATGAAATGCCGCTGTCTGAAGTTTGTAACGAAGTCAAATTAAAGCTTTGTCAACTTTATAAGTAAAAGTTTGTCAACTCAAGTTTGAAGTTTGTAACAAAGTCCTTAAACTGTAAGTCCAGCCTACCAATCCATCTGCATAACGTTGTGATCTAGGCCACTTTCTCTGGAATGCTTTCATTATATTGCTATGTATATTGATGATGCTTAGACTTCAATCCTACAACTGACAGATAATATATAGAAATATAATGTGACATATATTTGTTTATCCTTTAGGTGCGAAGAAGGCGGTTGTGGAAAATCTTTTGCAGCTAGCCATCATTTAAAAAAACATGTCCGAACACATACAGGTATTGGAAGTGGTAGTGATCTGTCATATTAACTTTTAATTTTAATTGCTATTTTCTGTAAACTAAATGATTGGACATAATTGTTAATATAACAAATAATGTGCAAAGGCAAGCCGTGTCACATTACTGGATATTCAGCCTGCTTCCGGTGAAATAGCATCAATCATTTCCGAACTGCATATGTACAGTTAAACACCATTATGGTGAACACCATTTATAATGAATCCCTGTATACAACGAATGAATTTTTTGGTTCCGTCCAATTTCCCGTAACTATAATTTTGTCAGATATAATGAACCCTCAGATATAGCTAACCAGAAGTTTGGTCCCTTGAGGTTCGCTATATATATATAGTATGGTCCGACTATATATTAATTAGTGTTTCATCTAAAGCGAAATAGAAGGGCGCAATGCCCTGCTGAACCTATTAAGTGCCATGCCCTTCAATTTTTCCGCCCTTGTGCCCATATGTCCCACCCAACCCTCAGAAAATAACGCACCATCCTTCCCCGATGATAATTCAAATTCCCACGTTAGAATCCAAAACGCGTGACGAAATTTATTGGTTTGTAAAAATTCTGTAGTCCAGCATTTCATTTTCGTAATAACACTGATGGTTTTGGCAAAATGAAATTGCTGGCGAATATTTGTAAACAAAGCACTGTTGCCAGGTTTGCAGACTTTCAACCACGGACTACTGCGATAAACGTTAGCGGTTCCACGTATTTTTCAGGTCAAATTTTTGTTAAAATCAATTTGTTTGTCTTTAAGCACTAAATTAAGCATGTTTTACATCCCTATTTTATTACTCTTACTTGTCATATAGTATAGGATAATGTTTAACTAAATTATAGTTATATTAATTTGTTATTTTGTATGAAGTAGGGATTTTTTAATCTTGCCATCTGGCAACACTGCCGCTGTTAGACCGCAATCATGCACAGTTTCCTCTGGCCATACTTAACACGGAATTCAAAAAACAAAATAAAAATAAAAACTTACCTGCAAACGTAAACTAAAAAGTTGAAAGAAAGCAGCAATAGGAACTAAACCAATTAAGGCGTTTAAAAAGGAGCAGTAAAGCTGACGTAACCACATGTTCAGCATGAGTATCTATGTATTATAAGTGCAAAAAAAAAGAGGCCCTGTGTTAGGCTATGCGCCCTGCCCTATTTTTTTTCTAGGTGAAATAGTATATTAATCAACCCTTATAAATTTTGAGAAAAGAATCAAAGAAACCACCGGTATCGAACGTGGACCTCTCCATTTCATGCGGAGTGCTTTAACAACGTCTTCTATGCTCTCTGACAACTTTCCTTTTTTATTTGGGTATATAAACAAGAAAAGTTTTTTTTTAAGGAAATACATACATGCAAATGTTATTTATCTTTAATCCTACCATTACTACTTTATTGAATTCATGCACATTGCTGCTGAATATCACACATGCAGAAGTACAGTAAAACCTCTCTACAATAATATTATATAGACCAAGAAGTACCATCGTTGTAGAGAGGGAGTTATTGTTATAGGGAGGGTTCATTATACAGTAAAACCTCTCTACAACACTATTATACGGACCGAGAAAAATTATCGTTGTAGAGGGATTTATCATCATATTGGATATCATTGTTAAGAGATTTTATTGTGTATTATTTAAATAGATCAAACATTCAGCATTTTATTTTTTCATTGGCTTGTGGCGCCATCAACCATAGAGAATCAGAATTAAAAATTTTTGAAGGGCATTCACAGTCAAATATTAGTAGTAATAAATTCTTTGTATTGTGAATTTATTCCCCGATTACAAATTCACAATGCTGCAGAATTTTATGTGTTATATGTTTTATTAAGAAAGTTCAAATAACTTTTTTTCTATAAATATGGGAGGTGATCAATGGTAAATTGGTACCAGTTTATCTTTGATTACTTCCTGTATTTATATAAAAAGTTGTTTGTGCTTTATTAATAACAAATATAATACAAAATTTTGCAAATTTGTAGTCGGGGAATAAATTTGCAATACAAAAAATGTATTACTACCAATATGTGGCTATTGATACCCTTCAAAAATTGATTCTTTATGATAGATGTTGCCACAAGCTAATGAAGAAAAAAGTACTATGCAACCTAAATGTTCAATCTATTTAAATAATATATATATAAAATATGTATTTATCTATAGTTTATATATTCAAAATTGTTGTAACTATGTTGTATGTGATTATAATACAGTTTGTTATTTGTACATCTTTTTGCATTGTGGTGTATTTTTTTTTTTAAACGTTAGAAGTGTTTTTATGAAATTTGCTTTTAGGAGAAAAGCCTTACATTTGTACAGAAGATGGTTGCAACAAATCCTTCACATCACAATATAATCTCAGATCGCATTTCGAAAGGCACAAAAAAGCAAACAACAAAGTAAGTGATTTCGTAAAATTAGAAGATGCGCTTATCATTAGTTTCCCTATCATGATGACATTTTAAATTTCATTTTAAGAGACGTTTTTTTTAATAAATATCTTTCAATAATCTTATTCTTTATAATAAATTAACTAAAGCATATAATGTATATTGGTCGTTCTACAAGAGTCAATATAAATCTAAATTGTATATTTTTGCATTGTTAGCCGTCGTTCTTCTTTCAGTCTCAATGTTGAAAGTTGAGTTTCTGTGTTATCTGGTAATTACCAAGCCTCAGTGCTGTTTGGTGTTGTTAAGGCATGGGTACCTATATGGGAGGGGAGGAGGGCTCAAGTCCTTCACTAGCCGTTTAAAAATTTTATTTGCTCGAACCTGCTATGCATTTACTTTCAAAAGTTTTACAGTCACATTTTAAAATAAGGTACTTTTTAGCTCATTACTAATTGTCAAGCAGTATCAATTATTTTTGTAGCGTTTTGGTATCTTGTACATTCACTAAAATTCTCGACAGCTTTGAGAAGGAGGTAAAAAATATTATCAGCACCTCCTAGAAGTACTCATTAATTTTTCTCA
>QLNU02015003.1:129214413-129250500 GCA_006491805.2 Dysdera silvatica | reverse complement strand
TTTTAACTAAATCCATCTTTGCCCCTGCAGTGGGAATGTGTTCATCCAGTGTGTCGTTAACCAGTGTTCGACTCCTATTGTTTTTGGGGGTTAGTTCCGTGGGCTACAAGATATTCGGGTTCCACTGAGAAAATGTCGGTCCACTGCTCCATGGTCACAAAGGTAAAATGTATGATCGTTCTGCTCAGTGTAGTATGACCATTGTTTTTGCACCGTATGCTGGGTGGGTGGGTCCAATTTTTTCCTAAATTAGACAAGGTTTATGAGCAGCCCCGAACAGTAAGTCAATCCTATGCTTGGAACTGTCTTCTGCGAGAGCGAATGTAAAAGTATGAATTTTGGAATGGGCATACTCAGCCTGTATTGTTTTTTTAAAGGCTTAAGATATATCAACTGGTCAATGGTTTACTGTGAACAGCAGCCAGGATAACGATTTCTTATAGTCGCTTTTTAACTATTTTAAATAGTAACGGAAAATTGTAGGCCTTTAATTGATCATTAGTTAAAAGTTTTATTGTTGTATTAACTTGTTGATAGATAGCTACACAATACCTTGCTCTTTGGATAACAGCAGCGTCACACCACAAACACAGTTGCATGTAGCGAATGAAAACGATCTACATGCAAGTAAGATGTTCAGTAAGCATAATAGGTGATACACCGCTTTCTGAAATAAGCCTTGAGGTGGTAATGTGTTTGCCTAGCTTGTGGTTATTCTGGATTTGACTCTCAACTGGAGTGAAAAACAAAACGCTTAACAACTAGGTCCTGGCTTAGTCCTTGTGGCATAAAACTCGAACAAACAAAACTACCTACAATAGTTCCCCTACTGCCCATAGCCCACGGTTCGAAATTAGTGGGTGCACTGTGCACATGAAATTTTATCCATGCATGTAAATTTTGGATGCACATAGTGCACCTAACTATTCAAAACTATGGCTACTTTATTTTTCAAAAACAGTGACCTATGGAATAATTTTATATAATTTTCTCAATGTATCTGCATTTGCTTTGAATTTTTTTTTATTACAAGTAGATCTTCTATTATTTTGAAAAGTCGTATTGTTTTAGCTTACGTGCTTAAATATAATTGCTACACTTACATTTTACCTGTTTCTAATGTTGAGGTTTACTTTCTATTCTGTTCGTTACTTGTACGTCTAACTAGTATTAGTGTTATGCTAGTTAGGTGTACTAGTATAGTCGAAACCACATGTATATATGTTTCGCATATACGCAGGTTTTACATATAAGCAGTATTACCTGAACTATCGAGTTCAAATAATTTGTGTTTATTACATTTTTGTAGTATTTTATTATTAAGTTAGACATCCCTATTTTATAAATCATACACATTATTTAATTCAATATTTATAATGCACAGTACTATTACTCTATTAATAAAAATAACAAGCAGTAATGTAGTAGTACTAACATAAACATATGTACTGTATTAGTGGAAAAAATCAATTTTCTTTGCACCCATGGATGTTCTGATAACTGATTAAAGATTTGATTAGTTAAAGTAATAACATTTTCCATATGAAAATTGCTTGATCTTGATTTTGCAAAAGCATTGGAGCAGAAACAGCTTCTTTACCAGACCGGCACCATTACAAAAACAAATTTTAACAGTGATTCCGAGCATAGAAAGAAAAGGAAAACATAAACAAAGCTGTAAATAGAACTTCGACAAGGGTTGACAGCCATTTCCGATGGGGAGAGACAATCCTTAAAAATAAGGGCTGCCAGCTACATATTTACTTTGGATGAATATTTGTTTTGCATATATCCGGTTTAAATTCTATAATAAAACATTCGTTTGGCTTCAAAAATACTTGCTTGCATCTGTAAAAACACAATTAATCGGGTTTAGATAATATTAAAAAGATCGAAGAAAATTTGAAGCTTGATTTTTGCTCCATCTTTTTTGCATATATGCAAGCTGCATATGCACAGTTTTAACTCTATTATATTATT
Source organism: Dysdera silvatica (assembly GCA_006491805.2). Lineage (NCBI taxonomy): Eukaryota > Metazoa > Arthropoda > Arachnida > Araneae > Dysderidae > Dysdera > Dysdera silvatica. Next base: position 129,248,520 of record QLNU02015003.1, on the reverse strand, counting down.
ACGACTCAGGTGCACAAGTGCACCTAATTTAAAAAGTTAATTTAGACCCCCTACCATGGTCTCAATTTCTGTTCCTTGTGCATTTGAATAGAACAACAACATTTTTTAATGTGTTTTCGACAAATAATACTAACACTATTACATTCAGTGAGTGTAATAATATCATTATTACACTCACTGAATTGTATATATTCACTGTGTAATCTGAATTTTCCATGTGGCTAGGATTAAAGTCATTCATGGAAGGAGAATGGAAATGACTACTCACGTTCAATAAATGTGAATAATTATAATCATTTACACTTAAAATTAATCACTCAAAAGAACGATTGCTCTCATTTAGCAAATATGAATAATTATTCATATTTGAATAACGTTATCATTTAGCAAATATGAATATGATGTATACTTCTAGCTTTAATTAATATCTTACAGAGGATGAAAAATGAAAGCTTTTGTCCTCTTTCTTTCAGCATATGCCATCATACCACTTGGGAACTTGACATCTGTTCCAGTGACGCAACCAGTATTGCAAGTACCTGACCTTGTAACTCCAATAATTCCAGTCATTCAAGCACCAGAAGTTCCTTCTGTAAATTCCTTAGAAGCAGAAAATCCGTCCTCAACTTCTGCAGGTATTGATAGCTCTTACCGTGAAACTAGGGCTCCGTTGGTTGATGTATCAGGGATCGAACAAAGTTTGCCATCTTCACGTAACTCCATTTATGAGGCAGCTACCCCAGAAGAAACAGTTGCAATAGGCGATATCATTTCTGCCTCTGCTCAGTTTGCTGATATTTGCAAGTGTGGGCCAAATAACTGCAAGGGAGATGGTGCGTGTTGTAAAGGATGTCCTGGATTAGATGAACAATACTGCAATCATGACGATTTTAGTGAACAATCAAGCGAAAACTGTACTCATCCTGTTGTTTATGTTTCCGAGGCTGCATGCCAAACTGATGAGGATCCCTCTCCAGTGGAAGAACCTAGAATCCAAACCTCTTCACCAAAAATTTAACATGGAATGAAAAAATTGTTTCCACTAAAGTTTCAGTGTGCATTGGTAAGCAAAACTGGGGGATTCACTGTGTCTGTAATATTTTTTTTTCTTCTTCCAGTTGAAAAAAAAGTAGGAGGGGAAAAAAAATGGTCAATTGAGTTGTATCAATGAAAAGCCATTTTATTATAAATCTCAAACCTTGCTTGGCATAGCACAATTTTACTTTTCTTGTGCTATGAAATATGAAAAGGTTTTGCATTTCCACTATTATTTAATGCAGTGGTTCTTAACCTGGTAGGTGTATCAGATAGGTGGAAGAACTGGTTAATAAGTGGGGCTTGACAAATTTGGTGGCCATCAGCGACTAGAATTTTGCGGTTGGTGAGCAGGAAATCTTTTTTTTACTGTCTTCTTTTTGAGATGGGCGAGTGTCTTTCTTGTCTAACAACTATGTTTCATCATAACTTGTTAAGCTTCGTTAATAAGCATTTTAAAGAACCCTCATGCACACACACATATATATATATATACAGGGTCAACTAAAAGTTTGCATAAATTTTAAAAATTTATAGAAGAGAGGGAAAAATCATTGCATTGAAGTGTGGATTACGTAATAAATTTTATCTATTGGGTTGTCCGGAAAGTTCTTGCCGATTTTGAAGAAAATTTGAAATGCAGAAGATTTAAATTTTAGTACACATTTATTAAATTTGGTGGATTTTGACATATTTAACATTCCTGTTAATTCACGTGTCGTATAGCGTGGATTATTCTCGATCAGTGTTTTAATCTGATCTTCATATGTGGTGGAGGGCCTACCCGGGCGATCTTGATTTTAAGGTTGAAATCACCAGCTTTAAACCTAGCAAACCACTTCTGCCCAGTTCTTTCAGCTACAGCACCTTCGCCAAAAACAGCGCATGTCTGGTTTGCCGCTTGTGTGCCATTTTTGCCTCTCCGGTAAAAGAAAAGCATTAAATGCCTAAAATGCACTTTGTTTTCTCCCATATTCAAAGGAGGTATATAAATATGACAAAAATTAACGTATCGTAAACAATTTTTTTGCCAAATATGCCTGAAGTACCTTCTTTTACGATGTTTACGCATGCCATTTGTTTTTAATCGTTCTGATATATTCAGATCTGTCCTTACACCACCTACCAAAAATCGGCATGAACTTTCCAGACAACTCAATAGATGTGTTTTTCTACCATAATAAAAATATAGTTCAAATGCCACTGATGGGGGCGCTGATACTAACATACCTACTAGTATGCAAATAAAGCTGTTATAAAAGACCAAAATATTCAGTGGGTTCTTCAATCGATTCATTAATAAACTTGGTGTAAAGAACAAGTTTCTGCAAAAATGTTAACATTGCCAGAGCAAGCTTTGTTCTTAAAATTGTTTTTTGTGGATGGAAAGTCAGGACCAGATGCTTAGTGAAAATTCCATTCACAGAAAAACTTAGATGAGGAAAATCGTATTATACCTTGTGATGGAGGCCACGTTGAACATTTGCTAGTGTAGTACAGAAATTGAATACTAGTCAGCTTCACACACAATATTTATTTCATTGTCTTCAAATATCTAAAGTACTACTTACCGGTGACCATTGAACAAAATTTTTTATCCTTTAAAAAAACTACATCCAAATAATATTTATCACACAAACCACACTCCAATGCAATTTTTAAAGTTTATACAGATTTGTTGTTAATCCCGTATATATATACATACACACACAAAATTCACACACATCCTCTGCCAAGAATACTGGCTTTCGACAGAGTACCACTTTGACGCAGTTTTGGTAGAGGTTACTCCATAGGAGGGTGATACGAGTCCTGCTTTAGTGCATGACTTTGAATGTGATAACCAAGGTTTGGAACCCCCGTTAAACTGTAGGTCCAGCTTGCCAATGTGGTGTACGCGAGACTGATTCCTCTATTTCTTGCACCCTACTATGTGTGTATATGTGATAATAGACCTCCGTCCTGCAGTGCAGTGAAATGAAGGTGAATTTACAATTTGACGCCCCTGGCAGTTATTTGAAATTCATCTATTCACAAGTACTCGCGAATTTGGCACCTTTTGGGCCTCTTTCAAGGCAGTATTCATGGCAGCTCTCCCTTTACAAATGCTTAGTTATGCTTCTGAACATAAGAAATCAAACTTACTAATTCAGTTGCCACCAAGAAATACAACACTGCCTTTGCAAAATTGTCGGCGAAAATTTGCCATTGTAGGCTTCAGCCTTCTTAGCCCATTCGAAAATCCATCGTTGGATTGAAAATGGTTGCTGCTGCTGATGATATACACAAAAGTTGAAAGTAAATACATGCGGAATTTTTTATTCATTTATTGCTTCTAAAATAGTTTCCATCATTAAAATGAATTTTGTTCGTTGAATAACAGTTGAGAAGTGAGGATGATTGAACGGTGGTCAAGTTATTATTAAATGAAAGGCTGTAGTAGCATAGTCTATTTAGCGTAAGTTGACTTCTGACAACTTTTGTAAGAGTGTAACGTTGCCGAGTTCATGTTTGGCATAGGTTTATTAGCAATGTTTTTTTTCCTACATGCATTACATTTTTTTTAAACTTAGATTATTTCGATCTCCTCCACCTGGACAGAAGATGCAAGGTTATTAGCTTAATCAAAGGGGAAGTCTGGATCGTTGGATTATCCAAAAAAGGGAGCACGGGAATGTTAGGTTATTCCCCAACAGAAAAGGGAAGGGGATGCAGGATTGTCACACACATGTACAGAAAGGAGTGGGGGGTTGAAAGAGGTTAAGAATTATTGCTTTAGTGCCATTGCATGCTTGAAGCTACGTTTATGTGTTAAAACAATGTGTTCGGCCACCAAGGTCCTTTTGTGTTGTGATATTTGGAACAATAGTATCATTAGTTGAGCATGCAAACAGTACTAGATTAAACCATGATATTAAGTATCATTTGATTAAACCGTTAATGATATTAAACTGCCAAGTACAATGATCAGGAAAATAAGTACAATTCCAGCCATATTACTAATGCCTAACCACTCAGTGGTTTATATAACCCCTTTAAAAAAGCATAATCAAACATTTGTAGTGGTTAAGCAATTTCAATTTCCATAAATAATAGGATTATTCATGTAAAAGTATAGCAGCGTATGCTAGCCTGCCTATATGTAGTTTTATAAAATTCAACCGAATTTTTACTTAATTTACTTTTTATAAAATGTCAAGGTATGCTCAAAACTTGAGTCATAGAGATAATGCGCTCTTCTGAGAATGCAACGGGTTGAATACTGTTGGTGATGTTTATTTTTCATCATAAGTTTGTTGTAAATTACTGCCAAATGTTAGGAATTTGTAAAACTATTTATATGTTACTAATGAGTAGTTATAAATATTTACACATAATTCAGAGTGAATGAATTTTTCAATTACCATGAATTTGTCACCTAAAAAGTAGCAAAATGATTTTATGAGAATTTATTTTCCCTGTAAGTAATGTAATAGAAAAATTCACTGTTTTCGTGCCTTCGACAATCTTGATAGTGTGTTTAATAAAAATTTATAACATAATATGTTAATCTAATAATCATGTTTGCATTTGTATAATATTTTTATTTGACATGCCCAAATTATATAAAGAAGATATATAAGAAAAATCATTTAAAGAAGATATACAAGAAAAATATATATCTGAATTAAATTGAATAATCTTTAAAACATATTTTTTATTCTTAGTTATTTATACGTAAAACGTGTGAAATATTTCATATTAAAATAAAAAAAAACTGTGATACAATATTCCTAAAAAATGTTTCGGTAAATGGCGTTCACATATTCTCGTATTTCACAAAAGAGAGAGTTCTATGAGTTTAAAACGTTACTGGAGATCACCCCCATCTTAACGTCCGGATCTTTTTAAATAATTTATTAGGTAACCAAAATAGTTTATACCATTTTCAGTGCTTACTTGTTTTGTATTTTTTAGCTTCAAATAAACACTCCAAATGGCAGTGATTTTTAAATATGAATTATATACAAATCAACAAAAATAAACTAATTTAGTTAAAATTTTATTAAAATGCATAAAAAGCACCATTTCACTAGCAGGTGTTACCTTCTTTAGAATGAAATAAACTTCCTCTAGCAAAAGCATGTTTATCGAGATGTTTCCACCAGACGTTTATTTCGTTCCAAAGAAAGTATCGAGTGTCATCAAATCAGTACTATAAACTGTATTAATAAATCATTAATTTTATGTATTGTCACCTCAGTCCGACTTTACATAAATCATTCACCACTGGGTAACTCTTCAAAGAATGGACTTGTGTGGGTTCCCATTAGAGATGAGATGGGCTCAGCCTGAGAGCCCAGGATCTATATTTCATATTATTTTCAGGCTTAGGCTTGTAAGATGGATGTGACTGAATCCCAAAACTGACTTTTCTATATTGAAATTTCGGGCTTGGGCAGGCTCAAATTGCAGGTCTTCAGGCTCAGGTTTCGAAAATTGAGCCTGAACTCATCTCTAGATTCCATGTATCTATAAAACCTGAAATTGTTCCTTAAAAGTCAAGGAATTTGTTAAATCTTTCTCAAACATGAAGCCATTTTCCCTACAATTGGCCAGTGAAGTTTTTTCTCTAGTGTTAAGTGAAAATCCTGTTCACTTTAAATATGTTAGGTTTTTGTGATATAGTTCAACACATATAACCGTTCGTATTTCATTAGAAAGAAATGGGAGACTTAGAAAATGAATGCCCTACGAACTCAGTGAATAGTTAACGCCAACTGATTACATAATGTGCCATAATTTTCACATAGTGCAAGATAAGCTGTAGAACCTAGATTAAACATTCACCATATTCTCTGGAATTGTTGCCTTCTGATTACATCTCTCTCTTGATAATCACATGCACAATAAAATACTGCCAATAAAGACTCAAAAATATGTGTTTTTTTACGTTAAAAACCAAGGAGTTCTTCACAAAGTTATATCTAAACTTTATCCCATTGGGGGAAAATGTTCCTTAAACTGAAGCAAACTTTCCTGATTAAATTTATTCCAATGCATTGTTTTTAATTTCATCGATGTTGGTAATGGAAAGTGCATGAATTTTTGTAGTTGCTTGATACAAATTCTTGTGTATCTATCAAATTAAAAATACTTCTAACTCTACTTTTATGGTATCTGTTTAAAAATGTGTGTTTTCTAAATAGGGTAATTTTTTAATAGATTGGGGACTCCGACGGTATATAAGCCATACAATTTTTATACTGAAATTCTTTTTTTTTGTGTATAATAAATTTTAAAGTATGTTTTTAAAAAATGTAACAATTTAAAGTGTTATTGTTTACTAATACGAAATGCCTTCAACCGTTATTGTTGACGACGTTTACATGCCCTTATATTTTTATATTTGAAACTTTAATCCATAAAGAAAAACCATTAAGTTAGCCACTTAAATAATAATACTAGTCGTAGGTGTGCAATGGTTGTTTTAACTAATATAGTTTTGTAGATTGAAAACGAATGCACTTTTGTATTTTATATTTTTGCACACACTTTAGAAAAATCTAGTACCCAGTGGCAACAGGATTTGTTGTCCTGTTGCAACCCCGGGAGCATATAACAGGAATTATAACAATTTATTTTTGAAAAATGTGAAGATTTGGATTTTTTTTACTGTAATGTCATTCATTCATGGTGCTTTCACTGCAAAAATACAAACTCGTTTTGTATGATGTGAAATAACCTTCACTGTCCTTGTGTTATAAAAATTCAACCAACTAATCAAACATATAAAATTTGTACCTGGTTAAAAGATATTAAAAATGACAGTTACACAATTTAATGCAAGTATTTCCTTTGTGTTTTTATTTTTTACATTAAATATTAATTTGTGGTCTTCCAATGTTCATGGGTTGGTGAATTTTGTACATAAATGTCACACTACGCATGCATTTGGAAGTTACATTAAATTATCTATCCTACACTTAGTCTTGTGATGCAAAAAGGGGAAACTCATCCCATGTTGCTTATAAAAGGTTTGCAGCCAAATATTTTAAAACGTTTAAAAATTCATTAGACAATTATTTTTTAAGAAACTGAATTTAGTTAATTCTCATTGTGATCTAAATTGATTTGTGATTGTGTACATAATTGAAGTTGTCAGTGGAGAAAGTTTTATGTACTTGTTGCATTCATTAGAAAGAGAAATTGTTACGGAAAAGTGTGTTATTCGTATATATAACTGTTATACTATAAACATTTCGTTATTAGATAGTTTATTCACAGTTGTTTGCGTTTAGTCATGAGAAACAATTAAATGTGTGTAAGATAAAGCTTTTATAATGTTTCTATTTTGTAAATAAGAATTTTACGTATGTTGTGTAAGTTTGAAATTAGTGATAAACACAATTATAATTGTTCTATTTTTGTTAATTCATGGTTGGTATGAAATGTCACCATTTTTATTTGTAAAATCAAAATAAAATTTTATATTGCCTCATGGGAGTGCTTATTAAATCTTTCATTTAAAATATAGTTAAAACAAGAAAAGGAATGTGGTCTAAAGCTTTAATATACATACTACAAATCATTGATATTTACTAGCTTTTCAATGAACAGCACAAGATCTATGAGAACATTCGAAAACTGGAAAAACAGTATGATTAGGAGCAAAATGAAGGATGATGTATCCACGAACAAAGTACTACAAATAACATAGAACAAAAATGCAAAACACGTTATTTGCGTCAACAATACAAAATATTTAAAATACAAAAAATATAAAATAAAGTTTTTATCACAATATCTTTGGAATAAAAATAAGTTACAAAAAAGTTGACACATCCACAACAATGAAGATGTAAAACAGCCACCAAACAAATGGAACTTTTACAGCTAGTTACGTAACTCGAAAATTTTGTAAATAGTAATAAAATTTATGTTTCTTTAAAGCGTTTAACACATTTTGAAGACATACATGTATTGCCAATTCAAATTTGAATATTTAAAAGCCCTGTGAACTTCAAAGAAATAAGTCTCGAAAGATTTATATCGGCGTCAAAAATAGCTTGCATTTAAAGTGGCATAAAAGTGCTCAATATTTTGTTACAAAAATACCACGTTTTAAGATTTATGAATTTTATATATAAACCTTCTCATGTTCCTTTACCCCAATTTTATATATACCTTTCACAAAATTATACATACTTTCCCAATTATTAACATATAAAGAATGCTAATTGAATTTTTAAGCGAGAATAATTTAATACTCCATTTCTTTTTTGTCCCTGTTTTTGTGATAAAACACATAATTTTCCAATGACTGCTATTTCTGAAGAAAAATATTAGCAAAATCTATGCCTTTTAAACAAGCTCATGCTATTGTAATAAATACTTGAAACTGTGCTTTGACAATGAATTACTGTTATTTGACATACCTATTTCACTACTAAAAGGTATTTTTCTACAGACTATTATTACAACAGAAATATTCCTTATGAGCAGTTAGGTTTCTACAAAATAAGAAATTGGATTTAACAGGTTATGATAGAATACTGTCTTGTTTCAGACTGCCTGAAAAATGCTTTGGTAAAAAGTAAGTTTTATGGGGTAGTTTCTATATCATCTAAAATCATTAAACCCTACGAGTTAAATGCAATTAAATGATTGTGTATATACGTAAGAATATATTTACAATTTAAGATTAGCAAATACAGGTTGAGTATCTCAAACCCAAAATTCTTAACATGATTCACAAGTTGGACTTTAGCAGAAAACACAGTGTCTCCAAAAACTTCTATAAGCTTAATTTTCAATTGAAATCATGTCTACATAATAGCACCACATCTTTCTTTTTTTTTATACATCTATAGCCTGTAAATACCTCACAAGGGATATTACATACTGACAAGAGATTTACATTTATAGCTTGTAAACGTCTCATAGAAAAATCCTTCTATACTGATAAAAGGTTGTTTACTAAATCGCTGGAAACTAACCATGAAATTCAGAATGTGGATGGCAGGCAATGAACTATGAAGGGATCAAAAATTGGCCTAAATAAAACCATGTGATCTCTGCATGCCTTCAAACGCTTAGTCATGGTCTTATCTCAAGGGGAAACTTGGTATTGTAAGAGTAAACTTTCAGATTACGGGTACTCAACCTCTATTTAAAAGCATGGAAAAGGGAATTTGTTGCAAGATATTTTGCGAAAAAAAAAAATGCAGTACTATTTAATATCATTTAATCTTGTATGTATATATATTAATATATATATAATTTAGGAACACTTCATTATGTAAGATATTTATTACCTTTATTGTGTAAGAATTTTATTGTGTTCCTTACATTATTGTTTTATTTTAAAATTCTAAATTACTCCTTTATCTCTATGTAATAATTTCCGTATTGTTTTATGTGAGGTTTCACTGAAGAAAATTGAAAAAAAAAAAAAAATTGAGCATGTATTTGCAGGAGGGAAAGGAAGTTTGTTAAAATACTTATATTGAACACTGCACTTACACAGTGACTTTTTATCAGAATGACAATCTAAAAACGAAACAAGCTAATAATAGATTCTAAAATAATGGTTTAAAAATCCAGAAATAATTCAATAAAATATTTAATAAGTGCACAAGATCTTTAAAAACACTGCAGAACATTGAATTTTTTTTTTTAAAAACATGAATAATAAAAACAAAACTCGATAAATTTGTTTCACCTGTACAAACAAAAGCGCTCCATGACTACAAAGAAAATAATAGTTTATGTTATAAACTTCAGATCAACAATAAAAAATAATTGAACAGCGATAAACTTCGAACTTTTCAATATACAGGATGTAAATGAACATTTTTATCACCGAAAAACATGAAGTCAGGTACAAAATAAAACAAATCAAATTTAGATTTACAAGATTATGTATACACATAGAATTTCTTTTCGAACACAAGTAAACACTTCTCTTTTAGATTTATAATAAAGACAACACTATCATCGTAAGTAAGGCCCTTACTTACGCTTATAACGTTGTCTTTACTTATAAATCTTATCTGCGTAATGCTATGTCAAATTATCTCACATGATTAATTCTCTTTTAATTATTCCATCTGAATATGTGTATCAATGTCACAGCCAATGGATAAGCACTTCACCTGATTCAGGTTTGTTATAACTTTGTTCATATTCATTGACCATCCACACATGCATATAGAACCCTAATACTTAAACAGTCATGTTTAATGCTAATTAGCTGATGATCATTGAACAATCCTTAGCAGATTTTTCAATAATCTAAACTAGCAGTGCTGTAACTTTTTGGACTGAGGGGAGGTTATATTTTAATATCATACTTTTTCTATTGTGTATAAAATACTATGTTCAGTAAGTATATAATGTACACAAAAATAAATTATATATACACTTAACTGCAAATAATTACAAAGTTTCCGCATTTCATAACCCTCAGTTTAGAAACTACTAATCCAAACTTTAAATAATAACTTCACGCAATTCTACAGTTTACTTCCTCAAAAGATTATTTTTATTCAAGTCTTAGTTACTTTCAAACTTTTACTCAAAGCAAAATTTAATTTCTATTAAAGTATTTATCTGATTATGATGACAATTACTTTTCTTGTTGAGAATGTTGTTTGCATTTACAGGTTTGAATAATATAACAAGTCATTTCGAATAAAACAGGTGGTTGAACATGACCCATGAGAAGCCATGATATGTTACCACACGCATTTAATATGAACTAAACATAGTCGAGCAAATGGAGACATTAGGGCACCGTTGAAAAATGAAATGGAAAATATTAATACAACTTTACATAGCCGAAAACTTTGAATGACACTTTCCTTTTGTAATTATGCTACGAAAAAATTCTTATTCAGTAACAACGGCTAACAAGAAGCAAGCATATACTAACTTTCTAACTTCTACAAAAAAATTTGCAAACTTTCTTCATTTTACAGAAATTAAGTTCCATCACAGCTTAGCATGTAAAATGATTAAAACAAGAAAATAATATTTTTTAACAAAATAAAATATATAATAATAATAAAAAATGTCACTTTGTCATTTAAATGAATCGATACACTGAGTTGACGAATGTAGTCTATTTTTAAAATTTATCGTACTTTTAAGATTATGATGATAATGATGAATAAATTATCATACTAATATTATAAAAATGGTAATATGAATCTTTAAACCAACTAAACTCCTTAATAGTTAATAATAATCATAAATTATAATTTAAAAACATTATCATTCCATATCTTTTAATACAAGTTTTAAATATTCAAAGATCAATCAAATAGGTCACGACTTGGTACCACCATCTGTATGTAGTCAAATAGCGATAAAGAATGGTTCAAAATTTTGTAATAATTTGGGAAATTTGAAAAACTGCTTTCAACCTTTAATGAAGGCTAATTAAACATTAGGATTATTTTTACCATAAGCTACATGGTCAGAGCTTGACGTAAATGCTGACTTTAAAATATTTATATACATGATATAACATATATATGTCAAGTACATAAAATATGTATTTATAAATATGGCTTCCCTACACATAATTATACATATTCTTAATTTTCCAATATGCCAATTTGACTATTAAAAGCATATTGTTTTTGTAGCACCAATTCCGTTGTATACTGCAAATCTAAACATGTTTTATAGTAAACCGACAATTTAATAACAATTGAAAATCTGCAATTCCATTAATGATTCATCACACAATTGTAAAGTTAACAACCATTTAACTAATTGATAATGGTGCTAATATTCAATTAGATAATACAAACAAGAACATGTTTACAAATCATTGCCAATTTTTTATCTGAAATATGCACCACTTTTTCCCTCATAAAATACCATAAGCATAACAATACATCACAAGTATATACCTTCTAAGTCAGGGTTGTCCAACCTTTCGGAACAGCAGATCACTTAAAAATAAATTTTTTACGGTTCTCGAGAAACAGTGATTTTGTAAAAAAAAAACATCACAAAAAACAGCCAGCCTACCCTCAGTTTTTTCTGGTAATTTGTTTGTTCACTTGCTATAGATATGGAACAGGGTCACCCATGCTGTCCCCATGGTTTTTCTGGAGAAAAAAAAATCTGAAATTTTTATTTTGCAATTTTTGTTTTATTCCAAACAGTTGACGGCTGGCCGGATAGTGGCGCACAGGTCATATGTTGGACAACCCTGTTCTAAGCAAATAGGTTTGCATTTCATGTACTTCATACTTCACTTTATTAACACTGCTTTCTTCGTAGGACCAAACACACTTTAAGTACTTACATCGATTTTACAAACGTTGTAGAAAATAAAAGCATAAAAGGAATGAATTTTAAATTTCAAGCTGCAACTAGTTAAAGATAGAACGATAGATAAATTTTCACGAAGGTCTTTATGACTACAATTAGAATAAACAGACGATTTCAAATACCCTTAATCTGTTGATATTTTCATTCACTCATGTTCAAGCACTTTAAAAATTATCTTGGTCTTATCCAAAAACATTACGAAAAGAAGAGAAATGGAGGATATACATATAAACACAGGAGTACTTCGATTAATGAGGTTTTGATTATTGTGGTCCTTGAGTCAGTGTAGTTTATAATCTAATATCAGAATCCCAAGTAGTGCACAAAAAATACATTAAGATCATCAATTACTTGAACTAATCTCTCTGAAAATTTTGTTAACTTAATTAAAAACTGTTAATTTTAAATGACTGAATTAAATAATGTTTTCAATAACAATCCAATTAAATAATGAATATTTTAAATAATAATGAAACTATTTATTTTATATAAATCGAACACTACGCAGATTAAATCAAACAACAATGTCAATCAATCAACGTTTATTGGCGTAGTGATACCAACGCCGATGGTATGGCGTGATTAGATGGTGAAACGTTCGAAAGAAAATAAATATTTCTGCCTTCGGTGGGACCTGAACCCACGACCTTCCACTTGCCGGGCGGAGGCTCTACCCACTGAGCTACGAAGGACAATATATAATCTCTTTACGAACGTATATATATTGTTGCCAGTTATTTCGCAGAATGGTGTAGTACATAGACTACTATTTAAACCAAATTGCAAAGAGACTGGTATTAAATTGATCGAAATGCCCGTTGCAGCATATGTATTTATTTTATATAAATCGAACACTACGCAGATTAAATCAAACAACAATGTCAATCAATCAATCAATAAAATCAATTAATTAAAATATTTTTAAAATAAATCAATCAATTAATGAAACTATTGTTTATGTTTTGTGGTGAAAGGTTACCAATGATCACACCATATGAAGACTTAAATTCACTATATTTGAAGAATTAAAACCTGTTGCCTAAGTTATCAAACCCAGGACTATGGATTATTAAAAAATTCCAAGTGTTAGTATCATCAATATTAAAATTTTTGTTTCCTCAAGGTAGACAAATGTGTTACAGCTCCATGACTATCAAGATAATATTGAAAAATTAAACACTTTTTATTTAATAATAAAAGGAGACGGTAAGTGAAAAGTAAAAGTGTTGCGGAATTGCTCTCTCCAGACTCATGATAAAGGATCTAATGACGGTCTCATCCATCTCTAATAAGAACCAATCTATGGTGCTGAATATAATGAACTTGAAATAGCATTCATCTGAAATAAGAGCCAGCATATGGTATTGAAGATAATAAAGTTGAAATAGCAACAATGAAATTTGCTCTACAAAATCTAAAGGAGCATTTATTTCGTATTGGTACACTTTTTAAGCAGAAATTTATGTTATGGATGGTGATACTAAACTCCTATAAAAGGATGTCCCATCTGCTTGTATAGTGCAAAGACTCAAGACCATAGATAGCATTTAATTTCAGGGGGGGTAAAAAATTTTCAGCATGTATTGATACAATCACAACATGTAAGGCCATAGCCAAGCTCTATTAAAAATTTAGTTCTTTTTTGGGGGGAGCGGTCCCTAAGATCCTCCCCGCCTCTCTGGATATGGGCATGCAAGGACTGTTCAGATCATGCTGTATCAGGACCTCTGCAGTAAAGGAAACCAAACTCCGATGGGCAGAAAAATGGCATGTATTCTAGGATACCATTGGGTTGGTTGTATTTTTATGGCGCAAGGACAACAATGGTGATTCTGTGTTAAAGAAATTGAATCCAGATTAATGGCAAGATTGACAAATGCATGACCACTGCACAACAAGGCAGTGAATCTACTTTTTTTCCCAAGGATTCCGAATCATTCAAGGCCTAGAGAACCAACTAACTACAGTAAGCAATTAGTTAGTAAGCATTTTTAATTTTTAAAAGCACCACTGGAAGCCGAACCCCTATTAATGGGATGCTAGGTAAATGCATTAGGACCACAGGTTTTTTCGAGCAGCCCAATACACGAACCTTTTGCTTTAGTACCTAAAAACCACGTAACATCTAAGAAATCAAGCTCTAGGCTGTGCATCTGCAGAGGAAAAAAAAAAAAGCAAGCACTGAGTATATGGTAGTTAAATGGTTTACCACTATATGACTGTACAGCAAAAAGATGCTCTGAGAAATAGAAAATTAAATTCTTTGCATTAAAGTAATATGCAGAAAAGAAAAGTTTACCAACGTTTTAAAGAAATTTCAAATTAACAAACATTTTTAATTGCACTATTTCTGTTTTGCATATGTTAACAGTATGCTTTAAAAATTTTAGTAAAAAAAAAATTGTTTTCCATATATCATACATGTGGATTAATATTTTTGATGTGTGTGGGGTGGGGGTGTTTTTATTGACTAAAATACAATGATCGTCGAACTCTCTCCTGTGTATATATATATAATCCCAAAGGACTAATATTTCAAATTTTAAAGGTGACTTCGCTTCCAGTTACAAATATATATAATCATAATTTCACAATTTTACATATGCAAATCCCATATTAATATTTAAGGTAATCAAAACAACCTGACCAAAGAACATTCTATTTTTGCACATCTCCCATCAATGTGAAATATAAAAGTGATACAGTGAAATCAGTCTATAACAATATTCTTATAACGGAAAAAAGGCGTTGTTATAGACAGTTCTTCATCACAGACAAGGCTTCAAAAATTCAAAAGGAATCAAATACATTTTATATCAGATGGAATCGCAGAAAAGATGTGCACAGAGTTCTAGTTTTTTTGTTTTTTTTTAAATCCAGGACTATTTTCTAGTTTTTCGGCCATTAGTGGCCCGATATCGATTTATAGTTTTAGACGGATTTCACAGTGTCATACAAAATTTAAGATCGTTATTAATAGATTATGTATATACATATCACATCCCCGCAATTAAAGTGACATAAATGAGAAAATGTATGTTCTGTGCCAGGTATTATTATTATAGGCCATCTAGGGAGAGACCGATGACAATGACGTGACACCTTACCCACGGTATATTTACACACATTCATTCTCACTGTGAATTAAATGAACCCCAATAGGCTGAGAGATAGTAAATATAACTACTAGGATACTGAAAGCATTTAAATTTTACGAAAAGGGGGAAGTTTCACCTTACTGTAGCAACTTATACAGTAATAAACACAGTCACATTATGTAATAAACAATCACATTATGTAATAAACACAGTCACAAATGATATTGTATAGAGAGCAATTTTTCAATTACATTTATGGATCTTTTTCTATTGAAAATTTAGCATGTATCCTCCTATAAAATGGCTACATAACTCAGACAGTGAAAAAATTTATTTGTGTTATTTCAGTTGGCAGAGTGTGATGCATATATACAAATAATTTTCTATACTGGTGTACCAATTTTTTTTTAACTCATACACATAATATCTGGAATTATTTATAATTAATAATGATAAATTAGAAAAGTTTAATTTTATACATTCTCGAACCTTTTGATTATAAATTTGTAAAAATCAGTTCTATATATCCAACTACTGAATGTAAAACATAACATCAAATTTACAAATTAAAAAATAATAATAAACCTTGTCAAAGCTAAGGAATATTTTAAAACAGTTAAAATTTGAATAATTTACAGTTTACTTGATTTGAAAACAGCGAAACAAGTTCATTGAAGTCCTAATCTGTTTTATATTGAAAAAGAGTACAAGATTCACTCTTAATCTGCATTCAAAAAAAAAAAAAAAAAAAAGGTAGGTAGATCCAGTGTGAAAACCAAATTTAAAATTTTCGTAGCCTATGCCTTCTGAAAATGCCTGTAAATTGAGGCCCTCGATATTTAGGTGGGGGGGGGCACTGTCCTATAACAAAATACTACGTTATACCTATAAGTGAACTATTAACTTTGGTCAATTACCTTCATAACACAGCTATATATATATGTATGAGTACCTTTATTAACTATAAAGTTCATCTGTTTTAATTTAGCTTTTAATAGCATATGGGTTGACTATCCAAAGTCGACCTAAAAAGTAATTTTTCAGTTCAAAAATTACTCTTGGCGCATACAAATACCCAATGGGGCAAATATATATTCATGGTATTAGTTTTTCCATGTGAATATGTAATACAAGTGTACAAAATAGCATTGTCACACAAGTGTTCATCAAAATCCAATTAGTTCACAGTAGCTATGCAAAAATTGCACCATCTTTCAAAGGGTGGGGGGGGGAGTTAGTGAGCAGATTAATTAGCAAAAGACTATTTAGAAGTTGATTTAAATTCAGTGTCAGGTAATTGAAGTTTATTCTCTTAAAACTTTACGAAGAATTGACATTATGTAAAATGTTCCAAGCATACAGAAGTGGAGTGAAAATAAAGACATTCATATAAAAAAAGTAAAAGATTTTTTATCTAGGTCGCTACTTAAAACAGCAAAGTAAGCCTAAAATACTAATTAAATTGCATTTAATAAACAAAAATTAATCAAACTTTACTATCAATTGAGTTGTTTGATGAGGGATATTTTAGTTATATAAAAATGTGCAAGAATTAAATACCAATAAGGTTTTGATAAGTATTACCATAAAAAAAATCAGATCTTGCAAAAAATTGCATAATTTTAGCGTAAGGCAGAGGACACAAACTGCACAGAATAAATGCATGTGATAATGTGGACTGTATTCAACACAAAAATGAAAGCTTTTATAAAAGCTTCCACATAAAAAGCGTCGTGAAATCTGTCGACAATGATACTTCAGGAATCGGGGGGGAAAGATATTGTTATAGAGACAAGGTTGGAAACCTGATACAAACTCTAGATTTGTTGAAACCATGGAAATTTTTTTTTATATATAAATATAACATTACAGACAGATTTCACAGTAAGTGTACGTAAGCTTTATTTCTGAATGAGTTTTCTCTGTGTATTGGGTACTTTTAAATTACTTAAAGATCCAACCATGCAGGTATTCATTCAACGTTTTTTAATCTGTATTACAGATGCTTATTTAAATAATGCAAAAGTTGATAATACGTTTATACTCTTCACTAACGTACAGTAGTATAAGTATTAAAACATAGGTACAGCAAAACAGCATTTTTGCTACCTGTGAATAGGATTTACTGCAAGGTGTGCTTTTGATGCAGACTGCACTGCATGGGTTGGAAGATCGGGTTAATATAACAATATTCATAGAAAAAACTTACTCAACTGCGAACAATTTACAAATGTAAAAAATCCATTTACTCAAATGAAACAAAATTACACATGACATTTTACAGACGAAAAGAATTAACTTCAAACGATTTCTAACTTAAAGCCGCAAACACGTACGTTTGGGAGAGAATCGAGGATGCATGACACATGTTTGCTAAAAGAAAGAAACGCCTAACGAAGGTAGGCTAAAACAGAGAGCTGCGCAAAGGGGCTTGTACAAAAGACTTTCGAGGAATGCAAGTGACAAGACATGCAAATTCATTGTTTGCCTTGTGATTCGTTGCTGGTTTTCTCATGCAACGGGAGTTTTAAATACTTTGCCCGTTCGGACATATTCTGTGTTTCCGCATCAAGTTCCTCTATGCTACAAAAATCAGAGTTTTGAGCAGGTTTTACCAGCTGTGAGCCGGTTGGAGGGAGAAAGGGGACTCCATTAGTGGCATGGCGAGCAAAATGTGTCTGAAGCAGGAAATCACTGTTGCCGTTATTCGAACACTTGAAATTGACCTTAGGCATGTCTAACATAAGTGCTCCACTATTAGGCTCCATGTAATGAATCACTAAAAAATAAAAAAATACTAATATAATATGCAACAATCAGTATAATATTTTATTATCAAGATAGAGTCCATTATCTGTATTATGGGACTGCAATTTGTCTATTAGGAGGGGACTCCTTAAGTAAATTGAAACAGGGTTGCCACTCTCATTAGAGAAAAAAAACCTTCCTCACTTTTCCAGGTTATTCCCTAACTTTTCAGGCAAATTTCCTTGACTATTTACAAGCAACTTTCAACTAAACCAGTTTCAGGGTTAATAACTTCACATTCATGGAGGATTTAGCTATTCAGAACAGAAGCTAGTGTTTTCCCTGACCTTTACAGACGATTTCAAATTCCTTGACAATTCCAGGTGTATGAGAATTCTGCTTAAAAGTGATATAAAATCAACATAGCACTGTGCAAAACACATTAAATAATAGTACCCACATCATAGAGCATAATTCTTGATGCTGGATAGAATATATCGATATATTTGTAATGGAAGTTGCTTTTCATCATCAAGAATCGACTAGATTGAACTGTGAAATGTACTTGAAATCCACTCCAATTCATTCTATAGTGTTGATAATAATATTCAAATTCGCAACTGGTTGGGGAGCAATGAATCACCAGCAGTCTGCACTCAAAGATTGCGGTTCAAACTAAGATCTATCTGTGGCTTATAATAGCCAGAGAAAAAATATAATACGACCACATGCTCAGGCTATACTTGAATTCGTGAACAGTACAGATGGCGGGCTTAATACCAATGAAGCTTATTCTGATAATGAAAAGAGTTCTTTAATGTTTTCGATTTTTAACAATACTTCTCGACTTTCTTTGAGTTCTTGGTCAGTTATGACCAACCAATTTATTTACAGTAAAATTCGGAACAGATTGAATTATATTCACTATGTTGTTCATTTTAGCAAACTGAGAAGCTCGCAAAATTAGACTGCTGGTAGCTGAGAACGACTATATACAGGGTTTGTCCCAAAAGTTCCCGAAATGATTTTTTTAAAATCATTTATTCAATATCAGTTTACAATCTTTTCAGAACTTTTCAAAGTATTCTCCCCCTGCTTCGATGCACCGTTGCCAACGCTTCACCCAATCATTGAAGGCGCCCTGGAAGTCGTCAACGGGAATCTCCTTCAGTGAGGTCGTCGCGGCTGCTTTTACCGCCTCCAGCGTCCCATGCCGAGTTCCTTTCAGGGTTCTTTTGATCCTTGGGAACAAAAAGAAATCCGCTGGTGCCAGATCGGGGCTGTACGGCGGCTGGGGCAGCGTTGCCACACCCATTTTGGCCAGCAACTCGGAGACAATGAGCGCGGTGTGGGTTGACGCGTTGTCATGGTGCAAGATCCAATTGTCGCGAATTTCGTTTCGGACGCGTCGAACCCTGTTGCGCAACCGTTTGAGCACTTCACAGTAAAACTCCTTGTTGACTGTTTGTCCTTGTGGCACGAATTCACTGTGAACTACACCTTTTCTGTCAAAAAACACAATGAGCATTGCCTTGATTCGCGATTTGCTCATCCTTGCTTTTTTCGGGCGAGGAGACTCCTTGGTGTGCCACTCGCTGCTCTGGCGCTTTGATTCGGGATCGTACTGAAAAATCCACGTCTCGTCCCCTGTGATCACTCTGTCCAAAAATTCTGGGTCCGTTTCGTAGCGTTCATGCAATTCCTGGCACTTCAACAAACGCTGCTCCTTCATCTCACTCGTCAGGACTTTTGGCACCATTTTCGAGCAGACTTTCCTCATTTGAAGATTGGTTCGAATCCAGGATGGGGAAAGCGTCTCTTTTTCTCCAAAATTAATAAAGCTCTAGTTTGAGCTGTAATTAATACGTGGGTGGCAAAAATTATTGCATAAAATTTTTCAAGTCAGCACCTACTTACCTTTAATGAGTATGAGCAATTTTTTTTAATTGAATACCTTTTACTTATACATATAATACACACTGCATATAGTTTTGTAAATAATTACATGATTTTTGTGTTAAAAATTTTTTCATAACTCACTAAACATTAGCTTAAGCCTTGCAGTTTGGGAACCACTGAACTGGTATAAGGTTCAATTTTGGGATATTTGAATTCATATCAATTGTAATCTGCTTGTAGATGCATTACACATATTCTAATCCCCTATCCCACCCCCTCAAAAAAAAAATATATACAGTGGAACCTGGTAAAGTGATCACCTTTATAAATTGACCACTTCTTATAAGAGAAAATTAGTAAGGACTTAGTCAATACTAAAGTCTGTTGTATACGGTGACCACATGTCTATGGCGAGCACAGCAATCCAGTCCCAAAGGTGGTCACTTTAGGCAGGTTCTGGTATATATATATATATAATTCTAAATGTGCCACTTACAATGCCGAGGCTCTTTAGGGTCCTCTGACAGCAGTGCCGGATACCAAAATTGTCCTAACTGACCAACCTGGCCTACGGATCCTTCTAAATCTCGAATCTAAAACATTAATACACAATAATATAATTCATAAGCATAGCAGAAATCAAAATGTGTTTTCCAGTAATGCATATATAATATTTATAGAATGAATTATGAAGAGAACATGCTCTAGAAAACAACTTTTATGACCAATAAAAAATCACTTACTCGTAAGTCAATATTCAATTTAGGTTAAAAAATAATATCTAATATATAAATGGGAAAGTGCATATAGTATACAAGTTAATTTTTGAAAATTTGGTCAAATGTGTCATCTAGCAGAGGAGACCACTGCAGTTTTGCATTTCAAGACTGCAACAACAGTTGTCTAAGAGAACAACATTAACATGACTTCAAATTACAATGCCTTAGAAGATAAGTCGATCTGAACAGAGCCTGTTGACTGCAAATGACATTGGTGTAATCATAAGTAATAATTAAATCGGCATAATCATTAGTGATAATCCATGTGGCGAGTTGAAATCTGTTGTTTAAATATTTTTTACAACAAAAACCAGTTATCCTTTTTGCTAAATGTTGGAACGAGAGAGAGAGAATACTCTGATATTCATCCAATCGTTAAAATATTTGGCAGCCCAGGATGAACTATTGGTCAAAACTTGAGTAAATCATCACCGAGTAATTTTAACAGTAATCTCAAGAGCTGCTCTGGCAACAAAATGTAATTCTTTTGTAATTCTCCTTCACCCCTCCTCACTATTGTTTCATAGAGAAAGGACTGGTAAAAGTCATGGTAGGTCCGGACCTACAATTATCTGAAGAATCTAAACCTATTACCTAGGGCAGGGGTTTACAACCTGCGGCCCATTTGCGGCCTGCCAGCTCATGGAGAAAAAAAGAAAATTTGTTTCACATAACAATAAAGCCTCTTGCTTCCTCCATCTTAAATCAGGATTCCCACTTTTTTTCCAAAACAAAAAAATAAGGAGTTTCTAAGGGCCTAAGCGATCTTTACTGAGGACCAACTGAGATATGCCAAAAACCATATTGCACCTTCACCGCATCACTATCGAGTAAGTTAGTAGTTCTCAAACATTTTACTCTTGCACCCTTTTTACACCTACATGTGGACATCACACGCCCCCTTCCCGTTTACCCTAGTATATGAATAAAAATATTTCATTTGCTTACTGCATGTATATATATGCATATTTTAATCATAAAAAATGAATATATCGTTCAAAAATTAGAGAAGTTTTATTTAAATAAATTCAGCATCTAATTCAACAAAAAATATTTTAGATCTTAAACACATCAGTATTTTCTTTTTATTAAACAGCACAATTTGATCTTTGTCTTCAATGAAAAATGTCATCATGATTAACATTTATATCCTGACTGTAGAGACAGCAATCCCCCCAGACTATCATGTGACAATAATCTTTTGCCCTTATACGTTATAGCTTATTTTAACTTGTCTGTGTGTGCATGAATATGCAATCATCTACACATCAGCATGTAAGGTAGAAAATCATGATCTAATCGTCCTGGCAATCGCATTCTGATTTCACAAAAAATAAGGCGTTTCAACATCGATGAAACCAAAGTACCTTTAAGGGCCCTTAAAAATAAAAAACCAAAAATAAGGAGTTTCTAAAGACTTTTAAGTATCTGTGGGAACCCTGTAAATCTATGTACTTTATCTTATTCTGTTAACATTTCATAATAAATATCTTAACACGCTATAGAATTAAAGTAACATGCAGTCTTTCCTAAATTGTATTTTTAGTTTTCTAGCATATATGGGCATTTTTTGCTTCCATACGTATTTTACATTGTAATACATATTCTGTCAGGGACGGACCAAGAAAATAATTTTTTGGGAGGGGAGCACAAAACCAATACAGAGACCTAAGAAAAAACGGCAACTGAGGTGGATACACATCAGAAACAACAGAGGTGGATCAAACGTATTACCTCTGTGCTTTTGTATGGTTCTATTTCAATTTCATTATCGAAAGAAAATGAATGACTGTAGTCCAGACCTCATCATCGTTTATCACATGGACATATCATTCTCTTAGGATATAACACTACACAGTTAAAGTGAATGATGTTTTTCTGATACCTGCACCCAAAGTCCAAGCTATGCAGATTCAAGGGCAGATTCACCAATAGGTTAAGCAGGCTAAAGTCTGTAGTGGCAAATTTTCGACATAAAGTTTGTCACAAAGTTTGAAAAAGCGGGAATTTTTTGGTGGCCAATTGAATTACTAATTGATTTGTTATGTTCAGTGGTATAAGTAGGCATTGGCAAAGGCAGGGCTGCCATGGGTGCTGCTTTAAGAGAGGTTCAAAAGATGCCAAATTTATGGACACTTGCAAAAAGATGAATTTGAAGCAATCGCCAGAGGCATCAAATTATGAATTTGACAAAAGTGTTTCTATCATGCTTCTAGTCACATTTGGCAAAATTAGGCAGCAAAATGTTCAGCCTAGGGGTGGCAAAATACGTCAAAGTCTACAGGCAGCAAAATTGTAAATTTGCCTCTGTACATATTGACAAGGGAACCCCTTTCGCTGTTCACTGCACTTTGAGATCAGACCTATGGGAGATGATAGTGCTTGACTTCCTGATCACGAATATGTAATCATTTGTCTGCTAAAATGATATGATAATTTTTTATGAATATTTGAATTCCAAAAATGACATTTTTACGCCAGGTTTGATATTTTTTAATCGCACTGTATGTGAGCAAAAACAGGTTTGAAGTCGGTAAGATTATGAAGGATCATCGTATTTAACGGATAAAAATAAAAAAATTATGTCTCAGCTAATTTAAACAGTTTAAAAAAATTAATATGAAAAATGAACTTTTAGCATAGATATTTGGTGACAATTTTGAAGAGTCGGCAGGACATTTAAGTTTCGCATTCCACTAGCTATATAAACTCGTCCGCAAGTATAACGTCAATATAGTTGTACGAGTTTCCGATTGTGAGAAAATGAAAAATATAGTGAACATAATTCAATCCGTTTTGAATTTGGTCGTTAATAAATACGACACGCTTCCGTCGTTAATAACTGATCAAGAACTTGAGGAAAGTCGGGAAGTATTGTCGAAAATCGAAAACATAATTTTTAATAACAATGTCAGTGAAAATATCAGTTTAGATTTTGAAGACAGTTGTGATTTCTGTATCGACGAAGAAAGTGATATTAGTATAGTCGGTGACGAATATTATAACTGTACTGTAAAGGGCGATCAATTGGCAAATGAATTCAGTTTAGAAAATATGCAAACAATTGTTCAGTATTTTGACAGTTGTCAGAAAAGTAAATTCCAGAAAACAAACAGGAGATATCCAACAGTAAAATACCCTACTTATATTTCGAGGTTTAGAAAATATATATCAAATATGGGCACAAATATAGAAAAGTATAAAATAATAAAAAATGAAATGTTAGCCAGATTTACAAAAGCTAGGGAAAATTATTTACCTGTTCATGATATAGATTTGAAAAGATGGGCGATCCTGAAATCCCAAGAGTTAGGATTTGGGGATTTTAAATGTTCCGATAATTTTATAGATAATTTTAAGAGCCGAAACAAAATAGTTGCGCGGAAAGTAACAAAATATATCACTCAAATATACACCCAGAATATAGGGAACATAGAAGATAGTGCCATAGAATTTATTTTGCATACGGGAAATGTTACTGCTAATATTATCCCCCAACAAATTTTTAACTCTGATCGAAGTGGTTTTAATTATTTTCTTCCAAATTAAAGGCAGCTATCGCATAAAGGTGAAAAACGGGCATTTTCCTTAATAGGGTCTGATTTTGGCAGAACACATTCATATACAATAATGACAATAATACCAATGAATGGGGAACTGACACGGAAAATGTTACTTAGAGAAGCTGCGGGAAGATTTGAAAAAAGAAAATTGTCAAAACGAATTTATTTCAACCTTCAAACTCATATATTACATGATCCAAGTCGGGAAAAATGGACAAAATCAAAATAAGAGAGTGGGTAGAATGTCGTATGAAACCCATCATGTCTCCTCCTTCCTGCGTTTTACTAAGCTAATGGACAGGTAGTACAAACCCAAACACTTATTAAGGTTTTCAGGAAAATTGTATATCCTTGCAAATACGCCACGAAGCAACATACCTCACACAAGCGCTGGATGTTTATTTCTTTTGACAATATAAAAAATTTGCAAAAAAAATCAAACAATAGAATAGCAATCAATGAAATGGATATTGACATACGACATCGAAATGAGATAATAAAAATGCATTCTTTGGTTTACAATCAATTACAGTCTAAAAAAATATCGCCCTATATTACAATATGCTTGGTTTAGGTGCTGTTATAGCGATCATGATCCCGGAAAATTCAAAAATGTTGAGGAAATTTCTTTTGAAATTGAATACAACAATTGTAGCCGAGATAATTGCAAAAATCTGTCATTCTTAAAATGTGCCCACTGTGATCAATTGCTTTGCTTCACTCTTTTCTTTTTTTGTACTGTATCACTTTCAGGACTTTCCTGAGATGTACACAGTTTAATTTTTCTCATTTTTAAATGAAGAGCATAATTCAACGATTGATCCACAATTTATGATTACGTAACTTCATGAAATTTTATTCACATTTTTTCTAATTACAATAAATGCATTTTCAGCGCCCCAAAAAAGGAGTTAGTTATCAATGCCGGTTATTTTATTATACAATTCAGGAGAGATTATCAGGAAATACCGGATCAGCGACGTTCCGGATTTAGGAATCTTCCGGATTTCAAGTTTATTATAAAAACTTCACGATTTAATTGAAAGCAGCAGAAATGTGGAAAAAAGTTCACAGACAAAATGAAATAAAATTTAGCAAACATCTTCGTCTGTAACACAAAACGCTTTGGAAAGGAGATCATTATTGACCATTTAGGCGCTTTTCAGAAAAAATATAAATTTATTACCATTATAATAGGTACTACAACAAATTTTTTAAAACGAATGTAAAAAATGCAAGTATGGTGCGAGCTTATTAATTTCGCCTTTTTTAATTAAATCAGCCAATTTTACCTGTTTTAAATTTTAGGCTTTTTTGCCAAGTACTTTTTAAATTATGGATATTTTCATTATTTATGGTTAACTAACGAAAAAAAAAGAAAGATTTCGGAATTTGGATTTTTTTTGGAATTTTGAATTTCAAGGGATTTTTCTTGCGTTGCAAAATTATTTCTGTACATGTATTTTGGAGCTACAGAATTTATAATATAAAATGCAACGGATATTAAACTTAAAAATCATTATACCAAAGTCCTCTGTATGTAAAATATAACGATACTTAGGGTAACACTTAACAAACATTGTCACTTTCCTAAAAATTGCATGTGTTCAAAAAACCCACCCATTCTCTTGGAAACTTGTGCGTAATAACATTTGCTGTGGCTGATATTTCGAAAATCTGACTTTCATAAGAAGATGTGAAATCCTTGTAAACCAAGACATCATAATAAAAACACGATATAATTTCCTGTTGACACATGCACGCTAATTTGTCGAGGAATCATCCATAAGAAAAGGATAATCGCAAGGCAACTTCATACGAAACAAAACACGGTGAAAATAGAGGATGGAGAAAAAAATTGTCGTCCAGAAGGTGGATTACAACTCCAGTAAAAATAGCCGGTGACGAAATACGAGTGTTTGCAATCACTATAGATTTTCACTCCATATCGAATTGGAGCGAATTGCAATCTCATTTGCTCTCCTCATGGAAACATTTTGCTTGATACTTTTTCTTTAGAACTGAGGTTATTTTTAAAGTAGAGTCTTGGGAATTCTGCGGTTGCTAACAATTTCGCCAAAGCGAAAACATTTTTTTTTCGCTCTCACGTACAGTCACGCTATGTTTGAAGTGGAATGCTGGTTGTATTTTTGTTAGTGGAAAGAAAAATAAAATTTTCCTGAGTGGGCGAAGAAAAATATAGCAAACAGTATTTTAATCTTCACAGGAATTGTTGTGGCTTATTTTCATCAGAACGTTACGAAGGCTGGAGAAAGGTTTCTTTTTGGGGATAAAGCTTTTTTTGAAGTAGATTTTAATACCACTACTTTTTCTTTTCTTATTTTGTTGTAAAATTTCTTATTGCGTTTTATTTTTTCTTGCATTTTAGAAGAACAACATTATTACTCATCTGAAGCCTTAGAAGTAAAAAGTAATTTAGGAAATTCAGGATATTTACTACAAAAAGGAATGAAAACTTTCGCTCTCTATCGCAAATTACAGCTTCGTTTGAGACATTTGTTTTTAAAAACATGTAGATAATACCACATAATTTGGTATATTTTGAAGATACTTTAATTACTTTTTTAATCTTCAAGTTGTTTTTTAAAGTGCGAGTAGCTTTTTCTTTAAGAATTATATATATGGCCGATTTAAAAATTTCCATAAGCACGCACGCACGCACACACAAACACAAACACACGCAAGCATTAAAACACACAGACGCACGAAAAGAACACACACACACACACATACACACACATATATAAAAAAAAAGTTTTCCTCGCCCATTCTTGGCGGAAACAGGCTTTGGGACGGGCAGAGCGCCATGTTCCCAAGCCTCTTTTTACATCACTTCTTAATGTGCCATGTCTAGAAACTTCCTGACAATGTGACACGTGTTTAGGATTGTGGCTTTTTGTATTTCAATGTAGGTGTTTGGGTCAATGTTGAGTATCTCCAAATTCGTCGCAAGCGTTTTTGGTACTATCCCTGTTGCTGAGATGACTAACGGGATGATGAAGATCTTTTCCATACCCCATATATCTCGTACTTCATGTCTGAGATCTTGGTACTTGGTGATTTTCGTTGTGTAGGTTGTCTGTATGTTATTGGTGTTGGGTACTGCTATGTCGATTAAGTACGTGGTCTTATTCGATTTATCGACGAGGGTTATGTCAGGACGGTTATGTGGGACTGTCTTGTCTGTTATGATTGCTCTATCCCAGTAAAGCTTGTGTGTTTCGTTCTCATGCACGGTCTCTGGCTCATATTTGTAGTACGGGCATTTTTCTGTCAGAAAGCCAGCATTCGCTGCCAATTTCTGGTGGACTATTTTCGCTACTTGATCGTGTCTATGTTTGTAGTCTGACTGCGCAAGGATCTTGCATCCTGCCATCACGTGTTGGATTGTCTCCGATGCCGCATGACAGTGTCTGCATTTGTCGCTTTCTATGTCTTTTCTCTGGATGAATTTCTGATTGTTCCTTGTTGCGATCACTTGGTCTTGGATGGCTAGCATGAATCCTTCTGTCTCTGGCTGGAGAGTGCCTTTGGCCAGCCAAGAATTTGATGCCTTTTTGTCAACGTGTGGTTGTTGCAGGTCATTGTAGTGCCTGCCATGTAATGGTTTTCCGGCCCAAGTTCTCAGTTTCTGTTCGTTGGCTGTTTCGAGGACACGCTCTTCGGTACTACACAGGTTTAGTGGCGTGTAATTTGCATCTGCTTGTATTATGGCTTGGATGAGTGGCGATCGGGGACTCTTCAACTGGAAGTATTGCCTCATGCTCTGGATCTGCTTGTCATGTAAGTCTTTGAGGTCCGCTTGTCCGCGTCCTCCTTCTTCCCGGGGTAGTGTTTGCCGTTCAATTGCCGTTGCAGGGTGTAGTTGTCCGGCTCTTCTCTGGATGGTTCTCATTTTCCGCTGGAGTTGTTCTAGTTCAGTGTTGGACCATTTGATGATCCCGAAGGAGTAGGTGAGCACTGGTACCGCATATATATATAAACGATGCAGAAAACGTCCTCAAACTAGATGGGTGGATGAAATAAGAAAACAGGTTGGGGTGACGTGGAAGCGAATTGCTCAGGATAGACTTGTGTGGAAAGCATTTGGAGAGACCTTCATCCAGCAGTGGATAGATAATGGTTGAATATGATGATGATGATATATATATATATATATATATATATATATACACTTATTTTAAAATAAACTACTGTACAAGAACCAAGTTTCTAAATTTAGGACGCAGTTTAGATACAAAGGACATAAACATTCTTTTGAGATATTTGTCACAGCGTACTGGCTATACAAATTTATGTAAAGTGCAAAATAAGATATGCATTGTGCTACTCTAAGAATATATGATTACTATATTTAGTAAAACTATCAACATTTATTTAACCTCATTTGATTTTATATAAGCATGAACATATATTTTGCTTATGCTGAAAATTTGAATTAAGCATAGAAATAATTAGCTTCTACAGATTATGATCTATATTTTAATTTCGAAAAAAATTCTTTAATTCTAGGATAATAGATTTATCTTCCTTGCAAAGTTAATGTTTCTCAATGGGTAAAAATAATTAACGTTTATTTTAATTTTTTTCAATTGTATAATTTTTTACTGTTACCAAAAAAGCGTCCAAAATACATTTTTTGTAATAAGTTCGTGCATTTATAAATACATAATGATATGGGTGTAACTGAAATACAATTCAAATGTTTCTGGTATACAAGTTAAAAGGACCTGGAAAAAATTTGATATCTTGTTAAGCACCCATCTTTGAGTCTTAACTGATTGTTTCTCTTGAAATACGTTTTTGTTTTTATAAACTTGAATAATATATATATATATATTACTATAATCACATAAACTATACAACTAATTGAAGAATGATACTCTTTCTTTGTGTCAAATGTTCACAATCTGATAAAAATAATTAAATTATATTAATATTTTATAGTCATGTACAAATTTTTGCCACAAAATATAACTCTTACGACGCAAAAGATAGAAGATTTTGTGTTGTAGATTAAAACAACCAATACAAATATAAAAATTTTAAAATGAGGCAAAATTTTTTTGGATCGAAAATGAAAACTTAAAATTCATTAACAAATGCATAATTTAAATTATTTCTAATTAAAGACTTATAAGGAAATTTCTTAAATTTATTCAGCATATTTAAAACTATATCATATCGTTTTTTCCTTGACCGCGCAGGAGATTTTTAGTGAGTAATTCGTCGTCTAACTTTTCTAAACTATGATGAATCCTAAAAAAATATGATCATTATCCCAAAACATGACCGGTTAGTTAGTTTCTAACATAGGTTGACAACCTATAGCACGCATACTCCACAGTTCACGCTGAACAATTCTTAGTGATACGCAGATTGATTCAAAGAAAAAAATAATCCGAACATGATTATTAAAAAAATATATGTTGTTTATATTCAGATAAAATCCATTTCTGATTTAACAAATTTTTAAAGGAAATGCTGTTGAATATTGGACAGAATGTATGTAAAACAGAAAACATCTCTATCTCTCTTTCTCTGCGATTAGGATGACTGACCCTCTTGAAGAACTCTAGCATCACTTATATATTTTCATCCGAACTTTAATTTATTACCCTTCTCAAATTGTCCACTATTCTAAATCACTTTTGCTCGTAACGAGTTTATTGTTATGAGTAATTAATATTATCCTAATTAATATTCATCCTTTCCAAACTTAGAAAGTATGGATTCATACAGTTAAATGATTGATCTGTTTGCGTTTTGTATTGCTCAACTCTTATAAATTTTACGTCAAATACAAAGATATTTCCAAGAAAATTAATTTGTTTAATATATTAAAAATATAACTATATTATATTTTATTTATTTCTATATGTTATATATTATTTTGTATCTTTATTACTGAGTAGATAGTGATATTTAATATGCACAATTTAATTAATTGTTCCGATTACACGCTAAATGTTTGCAGTATTATATTGGAACCGTCCCAAGGGAAGCTTACCTATCATTGGTTTATAGCAATCTCTAAAAATGGGTGCCTGAATATTAATTGCTTTTCAATTGGGTATTAAAATTATTTCTTACTATAGATAAAGTTGATATTTATAAGCTTTATGTCATCAAATACATTTTGCAATTGATGTGATGGAATTGATTAGTTTTCTGATCTCCTCGTGCATGTTAATTTTATTTGCACCGTTGCTTTACCTTTCCTTAGAGTAAATGATTTATTTGTTGGTTTCAGTTTTCTTATTAAGTAAAAGGTGTAATGATTCCCACTCGGCTGAGAATTCGTATTAAACCATTAATCGAAACATCGGAATAAGCATTCATGGATGCAAACGATCAAACACAAATAAAACCGGATCCTTAAACAAATCAATAGATTTATTCGGTGCATTCAGAGTTTACACATGTTAAGGGAAGTAGTTCGGGAGAAACTCAAGAAAAGACCTACCACATCTGATTTACGAAGAACCCAGATTATTGACACACTCTCCACTAGGTAACTTGGCACAGTTACTGAAATAATTATAAATGCACTGAAAACTTTCAAAATAATAAG
Organism: Dysdera silvatica; assembly: GCA_006491805.2. Taxonomy (NCBI): domain Eukaryota; kingdom Metazoa; phylum Arthropoda; class Arachnida; order Araneae; family Dysderidae; genus Dysdera; species Dysdera silvatica. Next base: position 129,217,472 of record QLNU02015003.1, on the reverse strand, counting down.
TAACTGAACACATAAAACGAGCGCTTAACAATTAATAAATTTCTCAACCTGGACTTAACGGCCCATCGCCTATTTTTGAAATCGACAGGAAAAGCTCTGTTACAACTGTTGATATAGTGCTGTGACAAGATCCACAGTGTTAAAAGAAATACGAATACTTTTTGGTCATAAAATCAACCCTGATTGAAAAAGAGGCAAGCTCTGGAACAAACAGGGGAATATACGTATGGAAGCCAAAAATTTAACCATTATGCAATTGTGTAGCACTAATGAATTTAAGATCGTTAAATATATGTTAAGTTAAGCAATGTAGTGGGGTCTTTCTTATTTCTTATTTGCGTTTACGCGAACGACAAAACATGGAAATTTTCAAAAATAAACAGGATTTAGCATTTATTAACAAGAATGAAGTTAAATCTAAAGATTGAAACTGGCTTTCTAAAAATACTTAGGCGTATTGTACTTGGGTAAACCGAAACGATAAAACACAATAATTTTTTTACCTTTGTATTGCACAAATTTTAATGTTTTTCAAAATCTTTAATTGAATAATATAAAAATTGAAATGCTGGTCGATGCGAATAAGGAAATGGTTTTAGAAGACTTGTGTTTCTATTGATTTGTCTTTCAGGTTAGCGAAAACATTTGCATTTAAGACTTTTAAATTAGAATTTTAACACGGTATAAATCATTGTATTAATGAAAAACAAAATAGAAATACAAGCGCCAAGGACCTACAGTTATATCCAAGCTTAAAACATGCTATTTGGACGTATGAAACGAAAGTTGCTAAATATTATTATTATTATACTGTTCCTTTCCAAAAATATTCCAAGTAGCAAACGTTTCATGATATGTGATAAGTTTTGTAATAAGAAATTTTTAGATATTTTTGATGTGTAATCAAATTAAAGGACTAATTCACGTTTCCGAGATTTTTGGTAATCATACACTTCAGGATATATATATATACACTGTGTCCGTAAAGTCATGGTGCACTTTTGACCGGTCACAGGAAATCAACGAAACAAGATAGATACGTGAACTCTTCACCAAATAACAGACAAACTCTCCAAGTTTCTGTACTCTGATGTGCAAGCGTGTGCGCACACAGGTGATGACGCAACACCACGAGCTGCGCGGCAGTGGATCAGCCCACGCCCACGCCAGTCGAGATGTGGACGTTACAGAGGAAAATTCAGTGTGTTCTGTGGCTTGCTAAATTCGAATCCGTGACCAAAGTGCAACGTGAATATCGTCGCGTGTACGTGATTGTGTTTAGAGATGAGGCGACATTCCATGTCTTTGGACAGCATGTGTGTAGTGCAACTGTACTGAATAGGTATGAAACTTGGATAGTTTTCCTTTTATTTGGTGAAGATTTCACATTTCTATCTTGTTTCGTTGATTTCCTGTGACCGGTCAAAAGTGCACCATGACTTCACGGACACACTGTATATTATACATTTTTGAGAAATTGTTCAATGCTCTGTTAAAGCTTCCGAGAACTATATTTTAGCCTTCAATGAGCTATTTGCTAAATGTTATATTTGTATAATATATCAAAATCATTTTCGAAAAGTGCGAAAGATTGTTCCTTCAGTGTTTTCAATATAAGCGAGCGAGACGAATATTGGACGCGACATTCAGTCATGGGCTCGTAGATATACAGCTTCTGTGGATGTATTGTTTACCATAGCAATTATTTGATTGTGCTGCCTACACATGTTTAGTTTCAAAGTTAAAGATGAATTTATTATTCCAACAGGCATTCTCTTTAAAATTTAATGTTTTGGGAGTTGATGCTTTATTACAGCGGTTCTCAACCTGTACTCTGCCGAGCGTTTTGTGCTCCGCGTGCTCCAGTGTTCAAAAATTATAAAAAAAAAAAATCACCATTTCCTGCTAAAAAATTTAAAAAAAACTACATTTACAAAACATTCCTGCTGGTCGCTGAATCGAAAATTTTCCAGCTAAGGAGGGTTTTGTTGCTATTTTTCGCTTATGTAGTTAAGTAAGTTACCCAGTTCTCTGAAATTTATGAGAAATAACATTTCGAATAAAATAACGACGTCTTACATGCCCAAATGCTTCAAAAATACCTTCCATCGTTAATACTGCCGTCATTGGGTTTAGTACCTATGTTGGTGAAAATATCGTTGCCCTTATGATGAAACTATAAAAAAAAAATAAAAAAAAATAAGAAAGTATATGCATAACTGATATTTTCAGAAAACAATATTAAAGTTCCAGTTTTTAGTGACTTTAATTGGGAAAATTAAGTATAGATTAAAATTAAAGCAATTTAAAATTCGAAAACAGCTTCATGCTTTTTCTATTATACAATATAATACCAACTAACAACTTGAAAAATATGATTAGGCAAAAGTAGCCAAAAATGCACATATGTGTCTTTGGCATAGGGCCGATGGCAGTGCTCCGTGAATTATCTTTCCACCAAAAATGTGCTCCTCGACTCAAAAAAGTTGAGAACTGCTGTTTTATTGCATGTTGATTGCTGTGAACTGAACTCAAGATATCAGTTTGTCTCTATGGGTTTCAAGGACATTAGTAAGGTCAATTTATAATTTAAGATATTGTTAAAGGGAAGTATGCTATACTTTCTCGTAATTTCTAAACTAGATACACCTTTGGAGAGTTTTTGTTTTATAAGTCTAATGTAGTTTTAGAATTCATAATCTTTGTGAAGTAACAAACGACTTAGGAATTAGCGATTTTCTCTAAAATTCGACTTCCTCTATAATATAAAGCCTTGAATTTGTCCACGGGATAGCGGCAGATTTACAATATTACGTTCTGTGAGATCTGATATATTTTTCCGTCTATAAGCGTCTCATATGTTGTCACCTAATCTTATCAAACGTAATTAGAGTAATGACAGATTTTGACGCTTTTGTCAAATTCTTAATTTGGCGCTCTTGGCGGTTATTTCAAAATTAGTCTTTTGGCATTGACCGCTACTTATAAGAATAAAGTTCGTTTAGCTCGTTTCGATCCTTGTACACTATATGCCCAAAAGTATCATAATAATTATATAT
>QLNU02015003.1:129193838-129214313 GCA_006491805.2 Dysdera silvatica | reverse complement strand
TATGTCTCAGCTAATTTAAATAGTATAAAAAAAATTAATATGAAAAATGAACTTTTAGCATAGATATTTGGCGAATTTGACGACAATTTTGAAGAGTTGGCGGGACATTTAAGTTTCGCATTCCACTAGCTATATAAACTTATACGCAAGTGTATCATCAATATAGTTGTACGAGTTTCCGATTGTGAGAAAATGAAAAATATAGTGAACATAATTCAATCTGTTTTGAAGTTGGTCGTTAATAAATACGACACGCTTCCGTCATTAATAACTGAACAAGAATTTGAGGAAAGTCGGGAAGTATTGTCGAAAATCGAAAACATAATTTTTAATAACAATGTCAGTGAAAATATTAGTTTAGATTTTGAAGACAATTGTGATTTCCGTATCGACGAAGAAAGTGATATTAGTATAGTCGGTGACGAATATTATAACTGTACTGTAAAGGGCGATCAATTGGCAAATGAATTCAGTTTAGAAAATATGCAAACAATTGTTCAGTATTTTGACAGTTGTAAAAAAAATAAATTCCAAAAAACAAACAGGAGATATCCAACAGTAAAATATCCTACTTATATTTCGAGGTTTAGAAAATATATATCAAATATGGGCACAAATGTAGAAAAGTATAAAATAATAAAAAATGAAATATTAGCCAGATTTACAAAAGCTAGGGGAAAATTATTTACCTGTTCATGATATAGATTTGAAAAGATGGGCGATCCTGAAATCCCAAGAGTTAGGATTTGAGGATTTTAAATGTTCTGATAATTTTAAGAGCCAAAACAAAATAGTTGTGCAGAAAGTAACAAAATACATCACTCAAATATACACCCAGAATATGGGTAATATAGAAGATAGTGCCATAGAATTTATTTTGCACACAAGAAATGTTACTGCTAATATTATCCGCCAACAAATTTTTAACTCTGATCAAAGTGGTTTTAATTATTTTCTTCCAAACCAAAGGCAGCTATCGCATAAAGGTGAAAAACAGACATTTTCTTTAATAGGGTTTGATTTTGGTAAAACACATTCATATACAATAATGCCAATAATATCAATGAATGGGGAACTGACAGGGAAAATGTTACTTCGTTTAAGAGAAGCTGCGGGAAAATTTGAAAAAAGAAAATTGTCAAAAAGAATTTATTTCAACCTCCAAACTTATATATTACATGCTCCAAGTCGGAAAAAATGGACAAAATCAAAATGAGAAAGTGGGTAGAATGTTGTATGAAACCCATCATGTCTCCTCCTTCCTGTGTTTTACTAGACTCATGGACAGGTAGTACAGACCCAAACTCTTATAACGATTTTCCGGAAAATTGTATATCCTTGCAAATACCCCCCAAAGCAACATCCGTCATGCAACTGCTGGATGTTCATTTCTTTCGACAAAATAAAAAATTTGTACAAAAAAATAATCAACAGAATAACAATCGATGAAATGGATATTGACATACGACATGGAAATGAGATAATAAAAATGCATTCTTCGGTTCACAATCACAATCTAAAAAATATCGCCCTACGTTACAATATGCTTTGTTTAGGTGCTGTTATAGCAATCATAATTCCAGAAAATTCAAAAATGTTGAGGAAATTTCTTTTGAAATTGAATACAACAATTGTAGCAGAGATAATTCCAAAAATCTACTATTCTCAAATGTGCCCACTGTGATCAATTGCTTTGCTTCATTCATTTTTTTGTACTGTATCACTTTTACGACATTCCTGAGATGTACACAGTTTTTCTCATTTTTAAATAAAGAGCATAATTCAACAATTAATCCACAATTTATGGTTACATAACTTCATGAAATTTTGTTCACATTTTTTCTAATTACAATAAATGCATTTTCAAATAGCCTACTATTAAGTTTTGTTCACAATTTTAGCCTACTATTAAGTTTTGTTCACAATTTTAGCCTACTATTAAGTTTTGTTCACAATTTTAGCCTACTATTAAGTTTTGTTCACAATTTTTTTTAAATTCCATGGTTGCAACAACGTTTGATATGGGATGACCACATCCAGGTTGGATAAATATAGCAACTTTTCATTATTCGTACACATCATTTATTCATACTCATATATTCATACATCTCATATATGGATACTCACATATTCATACATTTCATTTATTCATACTCATATATTCATACATCTCATATATATATAGATACTCATATATTCATACATCTCATATATATATAGATACTCATATATTCATACATTTCATTTATTCTTACTCACATATTCACACATCTTGTATATGAATACTCATATATTCATTCATTCATGCATACATTTCATTTATTCATTCTCATGTATGCATGCTTATATATATTCATGTGTTTCTTTTCCTTATGAGATAATATTTTGGAAAAAGAAATGTAAAAGAAACTTGACATGGGCTGCGATAATACGAAATAACTACCTCGAACGAAAACCTGGAGTAGCCTTCAAAATTGTCCTCAATTTCGCCAAATATCTATGCTAAAAGTTCATTTTTCATATTAATTTTTTTACACGGTTTGGATTAGTTGAGACATAATTTTTGTTTTATCCGTTAAATACGATGATCCGTCATAATTTTACAGACTTCAAACCTGTTTTTGCTCACATACAGTGCGATTAAAAAATATCAAACCTGGCGAAAAAAGTGTCATTTTTGGACTTCAAATATTCATAAAAAATTGTCATGTCATTTTAGCAGACAAATGATTACATACTTGTGATTAGGAAGTCAAGCACTATCATCTCCTATAGGTCTTACCTCTAAATGCAGTGAACAGCGAAAGGGGTTCCCTTGTAAGTACTTTTGTGTTTTATAGTGCAAGGACAACTAAGGTCATGCTGAGACCTAGTTTTCCCAAGGAATCCGAACTTCTGTTGATAAGGGAACCAAACCTCAGATTACAGTAGGTAGAAAAACAGCACACATTCAACCAGGGTTCAAAATTATCGATTGTTAGTCATATTTTGCACTTTCTGTTTTGACAACCATGGTTTTAGACCCGGTCTTCCTTTTTGATATCTAACCTTTGCAAGGTTTATTGCTTATATGACGGAAATTCCGACCGCTCAACTGTTTGTTAATCTATGGTAGAGTAGGGTATATGGACATATAACCAATGGTGATTGTAAATCTAAACCAGATTCCCTGAACGTACCAGAAAATTCCCTGAAAAGTTACGTAATATTTTTGGTAAAAACAATGATTTCTAAAGGAATATAAAAAAAATTGTAGGAAACAAAATGAAATTTTTGTAATTTTTAGAAAAGAAATCCAGGAACACAATAACCCCTGTATAATGAAGCCAGGTTTTAGAGAGAAATTTACTAATTTTAATAAATACTTATTTTCATAGTTTGTAAACTGCCTCAGTTTCGGAATTACACTTATTATTTTATCAGGTGTTTGTTATTTATTTTCATCATGTGCCTCTGTTTTATTCATTATCAATTCATCATGCAAGCCACTATATTTTTATATCACATACATATGAACAAAATAATTTTGAAATTGCATCCAAGTAAAATATTTTGGCAATTGAGGAAAAATGGCTAGGTGCCATTGACGGTTGACTTTCTGCTCCTAATTTCTAACCCTGCATTAAACAGTACCACTGGAATCAAACTGGAACTAATGGTAAGATGGGCAAATGTATTACTACTGCGCTACGGTAGAGGCATCATGAGAACAAAGTACGGTAAAACATGTCTTAATGATCACCTCCCTTAACGACCACTTTTTTATGGAAACTGAATTCCTCTCCTACATCCCCCCCCATATACCTAATGCTAAATTTAGTTCCCATTCAAAGACCGCCTCTCTGAGCGATCGCTTTTTTGCAGAACCAACACCTTAGAAAGGTATTGTATTATCTTACCACAGTAATTCAATCATCATTGGAAAAATACACTGTCATCAGATTATCAGAATTATCGCAAATTAAGACATTATTGGTCTACTTTGGCATGTAAGAATGTTTCAACAAATTTTTTATTTGTTAATTTAAAGCTATATCCAGCTACTTCGAAATGAAATGTGCATGAATTCAACATAGCCTATAAAAATAAATTGAAATATAGTTTATAAAAATTCACTTGGGAAGAGTAATATTTTTCAAAATGAGTCCAGCAAAACTCCAATTATCGCTAATTCATCTGATTAAGTTCATATAACTTAATTTCGTCTAAAAGATTACATGAAATTGCACTTAACTTATACACACATACACACTCATGACTAGTTGTATTTTCATTATCGCATACAGCAACATACATATTTTTAGCTTTACAGACATACAGTAGAATCTTGATTATCCGAATCAACTTGGACCAAGCCTATGTTGGTAAATCGAAATTCCCGGATAAACAAAAATGCATAAATTCAGAAGTCCAGCACCAGTTATAGGACTAGTAAGAATGTAATAGGTATGTATTTAACTGGAAATAAGTGTTAGTTTAAAAATAAAAATACAGTTTCCTGCTTTTTACTATGAAAATATCTCACGCAAGTTTAAATACCCTGTTATTTCATGACCCATGAATAGCAACGGTCATTCTGCACAGGGGCTCATCGGTTTTCTCAGCAGTCTGAACCTCTGCTGCCGAGGAAACCAAACCCTGGACTTGGGTGGGCAGAAAAAGGCACATATTCTGTGATACAATTAGGAGTAAACCTGGGTTAATGGTGCGACAGATAAACACAGTACTACTATGCCACTGCAGGGCAGTAGTCCTACATTTATTTTATAAATACGGCCTAGAGAACAGAATGCTGGACTACAGTCGCCAGTTAGTTGCCATTTTTTTTTGGGGAAGGGGGTGGCAATGATGAAAATCAAACCCAAGGTTTAAAATGAAGTTTCGTTAAATGGAATTTGGATTATTTTTGCTTTGTAATTCTATCTTGGAGCTTCTATAACAGTATTAGTTCTGTTGAAACACTTTTTTTTTGTCTGCTGCTGCTGTTCTAGCCATACTAACATCTATGAAATAAAAAAAATATATATATCTATAAAAATGGACATTATGTAACAGAAAGTTTCGGATAATAGAGGTTCTGCTATAATTTGCAATATACACATACAATAAAATAAAACAAAATGCATTTGTTTCCTCGATCCAGGGATAAAACTTCTTTTGCAGATATTTCATGTCTGTCTATGTTTCCTTCAAAATGCCTACTTCGTCTGTCACAAGAACTCCTACTGCTAGGTCTGTGCTTATCCGTTATCGTGGAAATTAGCCGTACCCCATTTTTAGTAAGGGACGAGTCCCAATATGCATGCATTTCATCAAACATTGCCTGCTGAAAATGGGCTAGGTACATCTCCACAGCAACAGACAGGTGCAGGCTCAGCAATAGAAGCAGCTCTTGCAGATAGACAACACTTATCCAAATTACCGCTTATCCTACACCTTGGTCCCCATATTATTCTGGATAATTGGAATTCCACTGTCATATTTTATGTATAAACTCAGATTACGTATAAAACATGACAATAAGTCTAAAGGAGTATTCAATATAATTTGAAGAGCATTCACGTAACAAAACTGTGAGGACAGTTTGTCTAATTGTGAAGCGTACATCACTTTCAAAAGGATAAAAATTTGCTAATGCGACTAAAAGTACCTGAGCTTGAAGTCTTTGAAATGTTGAATCGATATCTTGCACTTTTTTTTCCCAAACGTTTGAAGCTAATACCAGCGGTGAACAGATGCTTTGTTGAGAAAGTGGTGGTTCACTTAATGATAGGGGCCTCTGAATCGTTGTTTGAGGGCTTACTGGCGTACTGCCGCAGGCCATGCTCATAGTTCTGGCAGAAAATAATTTAACGGTGGTGGTGGCAGACAATTCTTCAGCAGCAGTAAAACCGTCAGATTGAAAAGAACACGAGTGAGAGATCCGTCCACTCATCTCAACGGTGCATGGGGACTGTGGAGAGTTACCATCTTCGAGAGGTGTCGATGAATTGCTCAAACTCCCGTGGATTAAACTCTTCGTAAGGATAGAAGGGCGAATTTTAGATGCATTTGAAATTTGATTTCTATCTAACTCTGGAATATCATCTATTGTAAAGGAAGATGGGGTGGAATTTGCATAGGAGGAACTAGAAGTTGTGGGAGCATTACAGTGGAAATTTTTTCCATCACATGCAGTTTTCAACGAATACTGGCTCTGATAGTCATACACATCACGTTCTTCTTTCAATTTTTGGTCAGTTAAGAGAACTGATTTTGGGAATGTGCCATTTGGATTGCTAGAAGTGGTAACTGGTGTTTCTGATTTTGGAAGGTCGTTTGAAATCTGCGACGGAGGACATGGGAAGATGGGCGAGAGACTAGCATCAACTTTTGTGGGCTTCGAGTCGGATTCGGAACCTAGACTCTGAGCATGATTGGAAAGAACGGAGGCAACTGTTGTACAGGAGGAAGAATTAGACTCAATATATTTACTGGACGACATACTAGGTTGATTACCCAGTGAACTATCACTACAATGTGAGGAGCTATAACTGCCATCCATGTTCGACGACTGTTGATTCATACTACTACAGTTACTTGATTCATCATGGTTCCGGGTATCATGATTTCTAGTCGAACCAACAGAATTTTGATCGACCTCATTTTTCTTTTCATGTTGCAAGCGTATCACATCCGAGGCTCCTGTTTCCATAGAAGGCATTAAGGTCTCATGATTGTCGGTTGAAAATTTGCCTAGTGGTTTCTTGAAATGTGAAGGTGGCTGATTCAATTGTTGAGTTGCACAACTCCCAGAAGCTACGGTGTTTGAAACATCTTCACCACAAATATGTCGTTCAAGTTCAATAAAAGTTGATAGGTTTGGACTAACCATACTCTGCAACCCAGAGTCAGCATCAGATAGATCTGAAGTGGAAGGCTGCAAAATATGGCGATTTTGCATTGAGCTGAAGGTTCCATCAGGACCAGCAGATGTTACGGAAGATGTCTGAGAAGAAGGGGAAAACAATCCAGAATTTTCTTGAAAGGCTTGTGTGGAATACTGCAAAGATGAAGATGGTGTGTCTGGAGTGACATCTTGGAGACTTTTAATATTTTCAAAACCAGTAAAATATTTATTGTCCTTTAAAATACATTTGCGACCAAATGAAGAACTCGGAATATCATAAGAATCAGGCTCTGATACCTTGGGTGATTCAGTTTGTTTCGCTTTAAGGATTTGCGCTACATCTTTCTGAAGATCTTTGGCCTGAAAAGCACAAAATATTGTATTACGTCATTAGCTACTCAAAAAACATAAAATACATTTTATACAAAAACATCAATTATCCCAGTTTTAAATTAACAGTGTGTTATACTGAATTTCTGGATGTTTTCAAAATTCTTACGTCATCTTTAAAATTTCTGGACTCAAAATTTTACTTTGCATAAATTTTCGGAGGTGATATTGTTAGAGACACCTCAACAGGTTAATATGAAAGATCCACAGGAACTCCTTCAAATTAACTGTTTGGAGGTTTTCATTGTAAGTGAGGGTCAAATACATTGGTTGATTGAATTTCCATGGCGGAAGGAATGTCATATACAGATTTTATATCCAGGGTGATAATAAAATCAAAAGAGATACTTCCAAAATATTTCTGTATAAGTTAATGTAATACTATACATTAACTTTTTTTTAAATTTCATTTTTAATTCGACTATTACCCTAAATCGCTTATTCATAAAGACATATTCACCTTTTCGTGAAGACTCCTTATGTCTTCTGCCTGCATTTTCCGTAATTCTCTTTCGTGAAGAAGGTCTTTCTGTTGCCTAGAAGGAAAACCAACACATGCATTAGGACTGTGCTCACGTACAATAGGAATTACACTTGTAGAAACAAATAATTTTGAAAAGAAAACGGCATCACTTTCCCCAAACTGGATTTTATGACTACAAAATCAGTATTAAAGCCTGAAATGTTTTTCTGTATTTTTCATTAACACAACCACCTACAGTTTAAATAAAAACTACAAATAGTGGCTTACACTATTTCATCTTAGTAACGTTTCATTCTTCTTGTACAAACTCTTCCACAATAGGCTAATTGAGCGTAAAATCGGTGTTAGGTTTTTTCCCCTCATTCAAGACTAATGTGAAGCACTGACAATCAATCTTAAATAATATTAAAACATATTTTTTAATGTTTATAACAATGAAAACCATCTTACTTTACCAAATTCTACTGAAGTTTTGATGGATGTCTATTTAACCAAGACTTGACCTTACTTTCAGATTCATGTATGAGGACATGCAGTTGAGTATAATTTTAAAAATTTTCTCTTTGTGTATGTGTGTGTCCATCTTGCCTGACTGGCCTGAATAGCTTAGTGGTGGAAGCATTGATATAATCACTGAAAAAAGCCTTTGTTGTAATGTCCACTAGGAAACATGGCCGAAAATCTCAAACCAATACCACCACCTTTTTTTTAAATGCACACCTTGTTTTAACAATGTAACTAGGAATATATATATCCCTAGTTACATTGTTAAAACAAGATACGTATTTAAAAAAATGTCTCAAAGCCATTCTCTGTCAAGAATACCGGCACTTCACCGAGTGCCACTGCAAGGCAGACCCTAGTGGCGGTCGCTACACAAGTCCGACTTAGTGCAGAACTTTGGCTGTGGTGACCGAAGTTCGGATTCTTCGTTAAACTGTAGGTCTAGCTTGGCAAGCCGTCTGGCCCACATGGTGAGCTTACGGCCACCTCCTCTGCATTTCTTTCACCATACTACATGATAACAGAGTACCATACTTTCACTGTACTATGTGATAACAGAGAGACCTCCATCTTGCAGTAGATTGAAAATGGTTGTTGATATATATATATACATTGACCCAAACACCTACATTGAAATACAAAAAAGCCACAATCCTAAACACTTGTCACATTGTCAGGAAGTTTCTAGACATGGCACATTAAGAAGTGATGTAAAAAAGAGGCTTGGGAACATGGCGATCTGCCCGTCCAAAGCCTGTTTCCGCCAAGAATAGGCGCGGAAAACTTTTATATATATCTAATGCAAAGACAGCTGGCGATAGAGAAATCTTACAAGTTTTTTAGGAATCTAGTCTTGCTGCTCAGGGAAACAAAACTTAGACTATGGTGGACAGAAAATTCTGTATGTGCTTTACACTAACATTACAATTAAACCCGGGTTAAGGACATGATAGACAAATATGTTTACATCATAGGACTAACCAAGAAAATAATACTGTACAGCATGAGAGAGTGTTCACCTTGGTATTAACTACAAAGTACAATATAGTGCAAATTCTGAATATAAAAACTATTCTATATACTAAAGGGGTGCGAGGTGAACAAGAATGATCATTCAGCGAATGAATTAAAAGAATGTGGAAGAATACATTCACAAAAATGAGTGATTTTGCTCATCCCAACGTATAAGTAAAAGATATTAGACAAACCTGAGAACGAAGTCGGTGAGTCGGCACATGTGGGAATGCAAATGGTGAATGTGATCCTCCATTCGTCGGAACCGGATCTCTTGCCGCAGTTTGTAAACTTGTTGACTGCAATGCCTTGTGTGATAGCCACGCCACACTGCTTGAATTTTGATGGCCGCTTTGTTTAGTTTCTCTTCACTGTGGCCAAATTGGGTAGCGAGCATTTGACTTAGGGATGTTTGGATGATGTAGGGTTGGGATGTCTGAACTGGAAACCTCGAATCAATTTTGCTGTTTTCAAAATCAGGTGTTCCCTTCATCGAAGAAGTTTGGAATTTCTGCCGATACACAGGCGAGCATGTCTGCGATTGTGAGCGGGGGCCACGCCGAATGTTGGAAGGTCCGCCACCTTTACCAGACAGTTGACTAAGTTCCTCTGATGTATCACTCTCGCTACTGGTTTTACTGAGAGACAGCTTTGAACTGATGATACAACTTCGAGAGGGGGACAGCTTGCTCCGAAACGATCCAGGGACCTTTGCTCTACCTGGAGAGGGTGTGGATACGGAGGGAGAAGTGGCTCTCTTGCTCACTTTACGGATGACATTGCCTTTGGGATGAATCGTTGTGTTACTATCACTAACAGAAGAAGGTCTCAGTCGACGTTCTTCATAGTGCTGATGTGGTGTGGGAGGTTTATAAGCTGGTTTCGCTTTATTCGCGTCGATGTCAACAGCAACTTGCTCAATGGTTATAGGGCTGCGAGCTGAGTTATGCAATTGCTCTGATTTTGACAGTGTCTGTCCAGTACCTTCTGATAACACAGAGGATGGAGGAGCAGTAGCAAGTTCATTGTTCGCAGTATGGAACAGGACATCAGGAGCTAGAAGTCAAATGTTTCACAATGTAAACAGTTTTGAAAAGTACAGTCAAACACAGTTACAATAACATTCAAGGGATCTCAAAAATTTTAACACTATAACCATTAAATAATGCTAAAATATTAGTATAGAGTGTCAGATGATTTTATTAGTATATACATATGTGCTTTTATTTTAACACCTTTTTCTATTTTGGTAAAAAAAAAAAAAAAAGTTTCAATATGACAATGCACAACTGAACTATAATATTATAAAATGCTATAAATGATTGTAGAATAAATGCGCATGCAAAACCAGAAAAGAATCAAATATATAAATGTTCAATGTTTTGTCATTGAAAGGAATGGACAGGTTCAATTTGTTTTCATTCAAAAGCAGAGGGTCGAACGCTATTAGTACGAGGGGTAAACAAAAATGGGGAAAATACTTTCAAGAATGTTTAAGGCATTAGACCAAGACAAGTTTATAGTTATCCAGTTAAAGATAAAATGAGGTGATTTATGGGACAAAATCCTTTGCATGCAAGAAAGAAAGGCTGAAAAACAGCGAAGAAAATTCTGACAACATACGAAGATTGACCAGCGGTTACCATAACTAGTAAATTTTTTTTTGACACTGATCGAAATATACGAAATACAAAAAGGAGGAGGTAAAGCATGCCATCTGCAAAAATATCCACAGCGTTTTGAGAACTACTGTTCCTTTCATCAAGCAAAGATTACTTTGCTTGATGAAGGGAACAGTAGTTCTCGAAGCGTTGCGAATATTTTTGCAGATGGTAAATATCTTTTACCTTCTTCATTTGTATTTCGTATATTCCAACCAACATAAAAAAAAAACCCGCACCAGTTAAGGAAAATTTTAACGAACATACAAAATGACCCCCCCCCCCACACCATATTAGAATATAAAATGGCTTATTTCAATATAATATCACAGTTTTTCAGAAATTTTATGACATTAGAACAAAAAGTTATTCGAACCAAACCTATTTGAATAACATTTCTGGCATATCACAACTGAAATGCTAGCAAGAAGACCTCAGGATTTTGATATAATGGCCAAATTAATGCTATAATCGGGGTTCTTATAACCAAGTTCAACTGCATAGCATAAATGTCAAACAATATTTTAGTTTTCAAGGTGGCATTTTTTCCCATAATCACTGTTGTAGGGAGCCCAATTGCTGGATAAATTAAGTATACATCAATGAAATACGTCATATGCATAAATCATTCTTAACATCATAATCAAACATCATGGAAGCTGGATTGATTGAAATACCATTGGTCATAACACCATGGTTTGTAAAGGTACATATGTAAGGAGAAGTGAGGAAATGCATACCTGACTCATACATAACTTTTGATGGGGTGATTGTAGTTGTGCGTAGCTCGGGTGCTTTTGTTTGAGTAGGTTCACTAGAATGATACGATTGAGACATTTTGGAGATGACTTTACGTTTTGCAAGATTGGGATGTTCTTGATGAGTAGTTTGCGCCTGTTCATTAAGGAACTGCTCCTTATGTTGTCGCTGCATATGTAAGATGCGAGACAGTTTTTCATCCTCTTCTTCAACATCCTTGAAATAAAAAGGGAAAAGGCTATCAATGATAAGAAAAAAAATGTTAAGTTACACTACCTTGTATTGGGCTAATGGACTATCTCATCAAAGATTTCTTTTGACAACTCCAGTTAAAGTGTACTAACATTGCCAAAAAATTAAACATAAACTTCCTTTTATATATATATATATATATGGCCTTCATTCTTCGGTGTCTAGAGATTTTCGCTAACTACGATTCACACAGGAAATAAGCCTCTTTTATAAAAATATATCAAACAAAAAGTAAAACACAGGTACAACTATATATTGGACATCCTGAAATAAACCATCACACGTCCCTCCATTCTAACGTTGTTCAACTCCGTTTTCTTACATATTACCATCATCCGACCACTCTAAAATTTACATTCGAAAACATAAAAACACAAGAACTGTTACTAAATCAATAACTCATGAAAGCAAATGCACCTTTCTTCTTCTTCTTCCGCATATTAAGACTATTGAAATTCCATATATATATATGTAACATTACATTCAACCATCGATTCATTGAAAAAAAAAAGGGTGAACCTTTAAAAATCAAACATTATTATTTAAACTTTATAAAAAATGCCTATACCTTGTCTGCTGATAAGGGACACTGTAGTGCAAGGTATTCAATTAATTGATTATGTTCACCAATACAAAAATGACGACCTTTGCCTTGACTATACAACCACTCTGCTTTCAAACTGCAATAAGAGAAAGCAAGATACCAAGGTTACTAAAATTAATTACAAGAACTAACACTTACAAATTAACTATACACATAAGTAAAACTTACCCTATTTTACAAACTCTCAATGAAATTGTTTGTTTAGGTGTTTTATGGCGCAAGAGCATCTGAGCTATACTGCACCATCAATGAAATTGAAAACATCAACATCAACAAAAAAATTTATTTCCTCCTCTTCCAACTATTTTGAACTAATACTATTAAATGTTCAGCTTCAATCATCAAACTTATCTTCGGGCATATGGCACTTCTTTTAGGGGGGCCTGGAATAGTCAACCTACACGATCATCCGGACAGTAGAAACGAATTTGAATTTTTTTCATGTCCTCTCAAAATTTTATCCTACCCTCTTTTGATAATGAAGTTTGTTTGTGAATTTTACAGTGCAAGAACCATCATGTGCCAAGCACTATAGTCAGGGTGTCTACCCAAATTTTGTTTCAAACTTCCCTGACTTTCCCAGGTTTTCAGACCAATCTTAATCGATTTCCAGTAAACAGCACACAACGCATTGAAATTTGCACAATCAAAATAAGTTTCAAGGCCATAAAATTGATTAACACAAACACCAAAGCCATTTATAACTTATAGTGAATTTACAAATTCAAAAGCTGTATTAAAGAGTGTATTTTTTTACACTAAAAACTTGTATTAATTAAATATTTACAACAACACTTTCATCCGGCCCTTTTTGAGTTCATTATAAAAGAGTTTAACTATATAATCGCAAAGCTGATGCTTCATCTTCTATTTCATTTAAAATAAGGATGGCTATATATGTTAAGGGAAATTAGTATGATCAAAATCCCTTACATATTAAATAATTTAGCTAAAAACACTATTTGTCTGGAGAAAGTTTCACCAAGAATATCATGCATTTCATGTATTGTAAGAACAGATAAGTATGTGTGTGTGTGTGGGGGGGGGGTTACGTTAAAAACCTATATTTTTCTGAATAATTCAAACCTCTCTAGCCTAGAGAACAAAACACAGGAATACAATGAGCAGAAAAACTGCATACGTTCTTCTATACTGTTGGAAATGGAGCCAAATTAAAAGCATGAGAGATGAATGTGTTGCTATTGTACCATCATAGGGCTAAATTTACTTTTAAAATCACTTATTTTTATATACAACTTTGCGTATGTCCCTACAGCAATAGACAATAGAATCAAAACCATTTACAACAAGAATAAAGGGAGCAGCATTTTTATTTGTTACATCCAGATCCTTGTTAAAACTGATTTACCATTACAAAACGTGGGGCAGAAAAAGAGAAAACATTATTTTCATATTTTATATTATGTATTTAAATATCAGAATCATGAATATTTTCACTACATTCTAATGGCATTACGTATAAAGTTCCCACTCACATTGGAGAAAAAAATTCCCTGACCAATCACAAGTAATTTTAAACTAAACTTTGGATGCAGAGAAAATGGTTTCACGTTCGCGGGAGATCTAGCTACTCAAAACAGCAGTTAAGATGATTTTCCCTGACTTTTCCAGGTTTGACCAAAAAATTTTGTTTTCCCCTGATCTTTAGGGACAATTTCATATTCCCTGATTATTCCAGGTTTTATGGGAATGCTGAAGTTAATGGTGGGTTGATGGGAAAGAACTCACTGCTACCACAGTCTGATTCAGGACTGTTTGCAGTTTGCATTTCAATGACAATAACTTCAGGAGTGGGAATATCAGATGTCGTAAAGACTGGCATAACTAGCCTTGAGATCTAGGGGGAGGGGGTAAATTTTTTTTAGGTAAAGTTAAGTCACCCACCTCAATGTTTCAGATCTAACATTCATTTTTAACTTTAGTTTCCCATAAGGGAACTAAATTTTTTCTTACGACAACTGAGTCCTCCCCAGCTATGCCAATGGGCGTAGCTTCCAAAAAAAAAAATATTTTTAGATTTGATCTATACAAATTAAGGGGAAATTTTTCTAGACTGTTGTTGGTTATAACAGTTTTTCTATCTGGCAATAAAGGATTTCCATCCTATATATTTCAAATGCAGCCAAACAAATATTTTACACCAAGGTTCTCATTACAACCGATTTTGCTCAAACAAGGTTCACACTTGTTCTTGTAAAATCATGCTACATGCAAATTCACAAGAGTAAAAATAATAATAACAACATGCCAGGCCGCAAAAACTATATTTCTGTTAATGTGTTTGATGGCACTATGTGTATCATCAAGGCGCAAGGTCAGCTAAAGTCATATTGAATCAGTACCTAATATTTGTTAAAGAATCCAAACCTCTTTCACCTAATGTACCATCAAACCCACAACTATGGACACACACACACACACACACACACACAAAGTAGTCAGGTCTGGGCAATTACTAGTCAAATCTCGATTATTTGCATGGTAGACAATGACATTGCCACTAAGCCATTACAGTACTTCATTAAACTGATTTTCTACAATGTTAACTGAACATAACTGGTGGAATAAGAAACCCACAGCAGGATATATGTTAACTACTACACATTAGAAATTTACTGTAAATGTTCGAAAATCCCCAGTTCTAATACATTTGATATAAGTTGGAAAAAGTTAATACCTTTCTTTATGAGATGCAACATAACCGTCGAGTAACCTTAGGCCTAAACACCAGTTAATAACAAAAGGACGATAACTGAAAACACTCAACAAAGGTTAAGGATTTAATAGAGAATACCACGAAACATCAGAAATTATTAAGTTTAAATAATTAAAAGCTAATTTTATAACAACTAATATTAATCATATCATGAAAACCGATAAAAATATTCTAATAAGCATTTTCTGTTACAGAAGTTTCTTTTGAAAAGTGTTGTTACACTCAATGATAAAATTTTGATTGGTTGAAACTGATAATATAAAGCAATTAATAAACAAGTTTTTTATTTTATATAAATCGAACACTACGCAGATTAAATTAAACAACAATGTCAATCAATCAACGTTTATTGGCGTAGTGATACCAGCGCCGATGTTATGGCGTGATTAGATGGTGAAACGTTCGAAAGAAAATAAATATTTCTGCCTTTGGTGGGACCTTAATCCACGGCCTTCCACTTGCTGCAACGTGCATTTCGATCAATTTAATACCAGTCTCTTTGCAATTTGGTTTAAATAGTAGTCTATGTACTACACCATTCTGCGAAATAACTGGCAACAATATATATACGTTCGTAAAGAGATTATATATTGTCCTTCGTAGCTCAGTGGGTAGAGCCTCCGCCCGGCAAGTGGAAGGTCGTGGGTTCAGGTCCCACCGAAGGCAGAAATATTTATTTTCTTTCGAACGTTTCACCATCTAATCACGCCATACCATCGGCGTTGGTATCACTACGCCAATAAACGTTGATTGATTGACATTGTTGTTTGATTTGAAACAACAGTTTGTTAACATAAATTGATGTCAAAATTTCTATATCTCCCCCTTCCCACTGAATACCTTCTCGGTAGTTTCTCCTTTTTGGGAAGTTTGTTTTAAAAAGGATTTTTTCCTTACTAAAGAATGGATGCTAAGCAATTAAATAAGACTCATTTTTCGGCTTGTATCTATAATTGTATTAGTCTGTGTGTCGCCAGTTCACAAATTGAAGTTATGTCTAAGGACAAAGTCTGGGGGTTCTCAACCAGAGTGAAATTTCGTGGTTTTGGGATAAGAAGGGGACTGAAGACTTAAACTGGTAGCTAAAAAATCTCAGAACAAGGGAATGACATCCTGAGATATGGTGGTGAGGCTGTACAGGACAAAAAAAATATTGAAAACTGAATTATATAGTCACTTTCTTTCCTGACTTCCCACGCATAAGAAGATGTCCAAAACTTCATTTAAAACTGAAATTGTGGATGTGAATAAATCACTTGTGAAAACTTCCTACCCCACCCCCCACCACTCCCATTTCATGAGAACCAGTTTTTAAAATCAATTTCAAAATAAGAATCAATTTTGTTGGATGCAGAAAAAGAGCATTAGCTGCACTGAGCCAATTAATTGTCTTAATATTTGCAGCTCAGCAAACGGTTTGTTACGATTTTAGAAACTCAGATATATAGAGAAAAAAAAAAATCAGGAATATAGATAAAAAAAATGTAGTAATTATGTAATATATAATGCACACGTTAATTATTCATTAAGTACATTTTATAATGTGCATTTTTTTCCAATTTCCATACGGACATGCATACTGTATGAAGTATTATGCTGTATAATGTGAATGGTATGTATAGTATGAATTATAGTAGATGAGAAAAAAATTCATTTAAAAAAGCTTCATAAGGAAAAAATCAATATCAACTAAAAATAAATATTTAATTAGTCAATGCAAACATAATTGAAATTAGGTACGAAAACTAGCTTTAATTAATATTGTACATAATTACACACACACACAGTGAAACATTGACTTACAGTTTTTCGCCAAGGTCCAAAAATTTAATAATAAAGGCAGTAAAACAATGAAAGTAGACTATTATAAAATACAGGTAATTGAGATAGTACAAGATTGACGTAAAGATACATACAGGACATATATAAATTAATGACTTGTATATACTATGGACTTAGCAATCTAATATAAAATGTTTACATATAAAGTAAATAGAACAAACACTTTTGTTTTTATACGAAGTACACTTATTCATTTAAAGAAATCAGCACTTTTCGTTATAAATAAATGAATGGGTGATGCGTTGTGTAACGATATATTTAAATCAAAATCAGCATAAGCGCAGTTCTGTATGCTGACACAATCATTTACAATGGTTTCAATAGGGGCAAGTCTTCAGTGAGAAAGAGCTTCCAGAGAGAAGTCATCACACTTTACCATCTGTGGTTAAATTATTACAGCATATTGAATTTACAAAGAGGCACAAAAAGACATTGGAAAATACCAATCTTGCAAGAATATATATATTCCTTGCTCTTACTCATACCCCCAAAAATGTATGTTTTACTTTTTCGCTATTTTCTTCCTATCTACGAAAACAGTATTTTTTTATGAGCCATGTTCTCTGATACAGGTAAAATTCTTTGAATGATGAATATGGGAACATTGAGAATATTCAGTAACTGTACAGGCAGGATTATTATTATTTACATTGTTTGAATAGGGTTTATGCAGGGACTATAGGAAATGAATGATGAATGTGGGAAAACTATAAATCTGGAAATGACAAATGAAGATTTCATTGCATAAAAATTTAAATCAAATTAATCTTATTACATAATTATGAAATGAAAAGGCAATTGAAGGATACATATCGCCATTAATTTGAACACATGGGTTGCCCTCAATCGTTAACTGTTCTAAGGCTTCTAATCCATGCAAGTGAGAAATCTAGAAAGCACAAAGGGAAAAAAATCAAAAGAGTTACTCTTTTCACATACTCAGTAAATAAAGAAATAGAATGACGTGTAAGCAATAAGCAGGCTGTGATTAATATGAATTCAAAACATATAAAATTCCTTTTAGTATAAGTCATAAATTAATACTATTTTTTACTCCCTCAGAAAGGGAGGCGAGGGGCATATAAAAGGTTTTAACAGAAGATTCCCTTTTTCCTCAGTGTTTTACAAGTTTCTTAATTTCTCCCCAATAATGTCCCTCATCTTCTTGAGTTTATTTCTTATAGTTCATACATTTTTTTGCTGAAAATTTTCAGACCGAAGCTTAATCTACTTACTCATAGTCACTAATTTCAGCAAACAATACATTACAATGCATTAAAATACGCATAATTGAAAAGAAGTTTCAAGATCATAAATCCATTAACATGAACTCCAAAGCCATTTTAATTCAATTACAGTGAATTTACAATTAAAAAAAAAAATAAATGAAAAAATGCATTTATTTATACTAAAAATTTGCAATAATTAAATAATTACATTTGCAATCTGACTTTTTTTTTCTTTTTTTTTTAAGATCACAATAAATGAGTTTAGCCATATAATTGCAAAGCTGATGCTTAATCTTTTATTTCATTTAAAAAGTGTGTATGACTGGGTAATTCCAGCGTTACGGATGTAACATATTGCAGATTTTAAATCTCCACAGCTAGACTCAAGGCAATTGAAACAAACTATTTTTTTTTAGAAATAGGCTGTGGTAGTATTTACGTTTACATACAAAAGGTTAAACCTCGGTAAAATAGCTATGAATTCTTGACTCTGAATTCAATGAACTTTTTCATTGCTATTTTACCAGTGTTTAACCTTTTTATGTAATTTCCTCCCTGGTACCCTGTATTTTATTTCTAGTATTTATGATATCCCTATTTTATGTAAAGTTTTATCTATCACAGAAATTAGCAAAAAAAGCCTAGCTTGCTACGGACATAACTCAGAAAACAGTGTAAACTCCACATTGTTGTACTAATTCATATAATTCTGTGAATTATGCATGATTTTTTAAAAATTTACTTTTCTATGTTTGTTCAAAAAACTTTGAGCTCGTAGAAATAGTAAAACTTTAGTAGATTTGAGTTGTAGTAATTAACATAAAGACAAATGAATTTGTTATGGATGTAACAATTCGATGTTTCAGCCATAACATTCACTGCTGTTAAATATACTAAGTAAGAAATGCTTACGAAAGTTAAAAGCTGCCACTAAAAAACACTTTAAATTCTAAAATATTAAGGAAAGAAAGCTTCAGGGTGTAATCTGAAATTTATCTACTCAGATTTCTGGTACATGTAAAGGAAAATTTTTAGGTGGAAGGTGACTTTCGCAAACCTAATCCAGGAAAAGCAGGTTTTTCAACTTTTAAAAAAAAATCATGTGAGATAAAGCATCTGAAAATTACACTGAAAATACAAATATTTAAATTTAATAATCCATTTAAAAGAAGACAAAACATAATACAGTAAACCCTATGAATACACGGTACTCTGCAGAGATAACCGGAGGTGGCTGTTATTTAGAGGTTCAGAAGACAAATAACCAAAATTAATACAATTAATGATAAAAATTAGTCATTTCGAATACATTAATAATCATCCATTTTAATTTACATTAATGAAATCAATGATTCATAAATGTTTTGCTTTTTTATGGCAAATATTCCTTTCTAAGGAAATAATATTTGTAGTCCTTTTGTGCAACTCGTCATCATTTTTGTTCCGAGCAGTTTTGGATCTCCCGAAAACTTGCCAAAACATTCAGAATATATTTTGATGTTAGAACTTTGTGGCAGTTCCACACTTTCTTCCATTTCCATTTCCTAAGTACTTTTTATTATTAATTATATTTTCTAACAGTTACTGAATGGTGTTAACTGTGACATAAACTTCTAAATCCTCGTCCACGCAAATGAACTCGCTAGCTTTCATATTTGTCATTCCTACTAATCTGCGAATGCTATCCAACCCGTCTCCCATCATCATCTCTGCCTGTATTTTCGGGTTCATCAGGTGAGGAAAAATTCTGTAATTAAGAAGTATTTTAATTGCAGGATTTTTGATTGAAAGTTGGAAAAGTCACTCTAATACTTCTTTGTAAAGTTCTCCATTTCCGGTCTTCCAATATAAGTTCACGCCTTGAAAGGACTGTTGCAGATAATCTTCACTGTTTTTTAAAATTTCATTGATCTATGACCTCCCACAAACTGTAAAACATTGCTAGTTTTTGTTAACTCACACCTTTTTTACTGTCTCTTTAGACTTAAGAATTTTCGGGAAGAACTCATTGCGATTATAAACTGGCGTTCAAATGACAAAGTTAGGTTGATACGACACTATTCAATAGTAACAATGCATAAAGAACCGGGACTGTAAAAATTTTTTAGTG
>QLNU02015003.1:129163230-129185146 GCA_006491805.2 Dysdera silvatica | reverse complement strand
TTGAGTATGATTGTGAATAAGTACTTGTTGGACTTCAGGTTAAAGTCTGAAAGATATTTCAATAGCTGTAAATGTTTAAAAGCCATTTCTTTATTAAACAAAGCTGCTGACTCTAGAAGCAACACCATGCACTTGTATTAGTTAAAAAAAACACAGAGCTTTTTTTTTTCAGTCTGAATTAACAAATGACAACAGCCATCTTTTTTTTTTGGTGACAAAGAAACGAGCAAAAACAATAGGGGTTCAAAGATTTTAAACCTACTAAAAATTGTGAGCCCCTATGTGTAAAATTAGTTTAAATAAATATTTAAAGAAGTTGAAAAGTTCTATTGTCCTTATGTGGAATTATATTTCATTAGTTTGCAGTTTATAAGGACATTAAAATAAGTTCTTTTTCTAGAAACAAATCTTTTTATATGAGTTAACTTTAAAATATGTGATAGTTTTTTTTGTTTCTGTTTGTAGTGTTTCAATCCTGGATGAATGATTGACATTTATCAACTAGATATACATGCAGATCGTGCATTAAGGTTTCAAATTAAATGTTTGTTTTTAATGGGATTTGATGTCATTTTCTGCGTACTTGAACGTTGTAATTGATTTGGTAACTTGGAAAAGTTCCCTGTTGGAAATCTACTTCTAGAAAATTTCAATTCCTTAGATTTGCAGTGTGGAGAACGTTTGTCTCACTGATTTTTAAAATAAAACTTCTGCACTTTACCAAGATACTATACGAAGAGTAACTTAAATATTTGATCTCAAAAAGAGGATCCTTCCGTGTGTGGTGTGTATTATAAAGCATCGGATTGATCATGTGAAGGTACATACCAGAACTGTTGAGTACAAAATGCTTTACACGTGACATCTGCAGAATAAGTATTGGCTTCCTTCTAAACGATTGATCAAGCACTAGTTTATTCTATGAAAAAGCAATTAGTCTTGCTAATCTAATATGGATATAGATCTGCATGTTTGCGAATGGTTATTGGAATTTATTATATGGAATATTACATGGAATGCATTGTGTGGATGAGATGTGCTATTGGTGGAAATTTCATAAAATATTTTATTAAACCATTGTGATCCATGAAGTCGTAACAAAATGAATGCCAGTAAAGATTCATTTAAATGCAACATTTGTAACAAGGTACTTTCTTCTATGAAGGCAATTGAGAAATGCAACGAGATTCATATTAGGGAGTCCATTAAACTTGAGAAGCGTGGCAGAAGAACTCATACACTCAAAAAACTTCATGAATGTGAAGTGTGTCACAAAAAATTTACTTTTCCATCAAAGCTTAAGATACACCAAAGAATGCATACAGGTGAAAAACCCTATCAATGTGGACTGTGTCCCAAGACATTTTCTTGTTTATCAAATCTTAAGCTTCACCTAAAAATTCATACGGGTGAAAAATCACATGAATGTGTAATATGTCACAAGAAATTTTATCGTGTATCAATTCTTATGTCGCACTTAAGAAGTCATACAGGTGAAAAACCTTATAAATGTGAAGTGTGTCACAGGGCGTATCATTGTCCATCATCTCTTAAGGCACACTCAGTAATTCACATGGACAAAAAACCCTTTGAATGTGAAATGTGTCACAAAAGATTTTGTCGTGCATCAAGTCTTAAAGTGCACTTCAGAATTCATACAGGTGAAAAACCTTATGAATGTGAAATGTGCCGCAAAACATATACTTGTGCAAGATACCTTAATCAACACAAAAAAACTCATGCAGAAAGAACTTATGAATGTGAAGTGTGTCACAGCATGTTTTTTTTTTCATCTGCTCTTAAGCAGCACTTAAAAATCCATACAGGCAAAAAAACTATTTGAGTGCGAAATTTGTAACAAAACATTCTCTTGTGCACAGTATCAACGAATATAAAAGAAATCATTTGAGTGAAAGAACTTATCAATGTAAAGTTTGTCACAAAATATTTTTTCAAGCATTACAGTTTTGTAAACATAGAAGTGTTCATACGGGTGGAAAACTTTTTAAATCTGAGATGTGTTGCAAAATCTTTTTTTATATGTCACATTGTAAATGCCACATGAGGATTCATACTGGTGAAAAGCCTTTAAATGTGATATATGTGATAAAACGTTTTCTGAATTATCCAACTTGCAGAAGCACAATACATTTCATTCTTGTAAAAAATCCTTATTTATGTTCCATGTGCCATAGAGCACTGCCCTGATTATTAAATTTTTAAGGAACATGTAATACAAGAACTGTAGAGATCCTTTTTTTTTCATATTTTTCTAATTACTTTCCGCCATAATTGGATCCCTAATAGCAATCTACTTTTCTTCCCAAACATCTTCCTCTTTTACGATTACATTATCGTATGAGGTAATGTTTTTATTATATACTTTGCTTTCAAAATAAGGTTGGTTAAAAAAAATGATGGGCGAAACATAATTGAATGTTACAACCCTCGACTGGTTAAGCGTTTTCACCCCCCCCCCATATTTTCCCTCTTTTTTTTTTTCTTTTGACAGTGATCATCGGGACACTGAACATGTAGGCAGAGGTACATCAAAAGGCAGATTTTACCGTACAATCAGAGAATTAGTTACAATTTGCTGCCTTTTGGTTGGCGTATTTATGCCTGATCTTACCAAATAATAGGAGAATATGTAACAGAGATTTTGATGATTTTATCAAATTCTTAATTTCATTGCCTATCCAGTTATTTCAAATTTTTCTTTCACAGAGTTTTTGTGAATTTGGGATCTTTGAGCCTCTCGAAGGGATGCTTCTGTGCTGTTTCCATTTTCCATGACAATGCCTGGTTACTTCTCCGTATATAATAATTAGATTGGACACAGTAAAATTCAGCCCGCCTTTTATTAACTTCCTTGCATTAAAACTTTCTATCAAGAATTTGCCACCATAATTTCAACCTGGTAGAAAATCATGTCACTGTATACAATGTTTTGTGAAGCCATCCTAGTATCGTAAAAATCAGAAGAGGATACTCATTCTTAGACTTCTCATTGAGCATTTCGTCTCACCATAAACATATACTGGAGGAAAACCAGCGCCAATTTATGGTGGAATGAACTTGGCGACCTCGTTAGCAAGGCCATTTCACAAGCTTAGTCCGCCATAGTAGGTCATCCAGCCAACCCCACTTTCAGCACTGGGAAGGTGTCTTTTTATTTTTTTCTTCTTTCTTTCTTATTACGATTTTGTTTCCAGCAAATAATTATATTGAAAATTTCGTAGATATTCTTTAATTATATTTACTAAACAATTTTTTAATAACTTTGTAATTAAACTGTCATGAAAAAAGAATTTGATATTTTCAAGTAACCTTTTCTAAAATAAGCTCTGTATTTTTATTGTAACAGATTTTTGCGTTTATCTATGACTACTCTGGCATATACTTGTATATAATATATATATATATTAAGCAAAAATATTATTACTATTAGGTTAGCAAAAATATTACGAACAAAAAAAAAAAAAGTAAACAGTGGAATTTTATTTTCAAGAACTTCAATTAGAGTAAATTACTCTCATCCACATATATAATAATACCATAATTTTCAAATTTCTAGTTTACCAATTAATATATAGCACATGAACATTGTTTTATGATGTCCAACAATTTGGTGGGAAATCAAGATACACTGAAAATTTTTAGCAAATCTCTGATTTTATTAATTTTACATAATTATTTAAAAATAGATAATTTTAAATGAAATATGGTTTGTCACAGCATGTCCATAATTACTGTCTTCATAACATAAAACTTCAAAATGCTTATACATACGTGCATATAATAAAATAAATTTGTATTTCTATTGTTTCAAAATTTCTAGTTTTGCTTCTTCGAAAGGGTTTTTTTTTTTTGACACACTTGCAAATCTTTTTTTTCTATAATAGTTGTTTAAAAAAAAAGGATTAGTTGAACATGATAACAGCATTTTAAAAACATTTACTGGAATATGGCCATTTTTACAGCAATCAACATCTTCAAACCATTCAGTAGTTTCGAGATATTCTAGTGTTAAATTTACAGCAACTTGTTTTTGATTAAGAAGGTTTAAAAATTCAATTTAGAATACATTACAAAGTTTTTCAGTGATTATATAATTGTATAATACTGCATTTGCAACAATATCTTCTGGGTACAATA
Source organism: Dysdera silvatica (assembly GCA_006491805.2). Classification (NCBI taxonomy): domain Eukaryota; kingdom Metazoa; phylum Arthropoda; class Arachnida; order Araneae; family Dysderidae; genus Dysdera; species Dysdera silvatica. The sequence goes on along the minus strand of QLNU02015003.1, from coordinate 129,180,988 downwards.
ATTCCCCTCTATCTGAATTTTGAATTAACTTATGGTGAGAACTTGAAACCAGTCTCTTCAATTGTAAGCGTTATTTTACAAAAATCACACGATAATTGTTTTATAACTGATCTCGCACAATACCCACTTAAATATGTAATGACTGGCAAGATAACCTCACAAGAAGCAATATCAGCCTCAGTAATTGAAAATTTAAGGTTTGCATTTTTGTTATTTTTGCTTTCGATATTGGTGTTAAATTCAGCATCAGTAATCTGAATCCCCAAATTCCCAAAACTTTTTGTCTTTAAATTTAATTTTGTTATTGACATTGACCTGGGATTTTTTTTTTTTTTCAGTTTCATACACCTGTCTTATTGGGACATCATATTGTGCACCTTCTAATTGCCTATATAGACTAAAACAGGCTTCCAGGTTAACTGTCTGAAACTTCCCAAGCAAAATATAAGCAATACCATAATTTTCATGACAATACAAAGCAAGTTTTAATAAACACTGTGTAATAAAATGAAGGGCTGAGTGTGTTTCATTTGTCAACATACCAATATTACAGGCCATGCTCTTCCAAGAGTCTAGCCAATGAAGTAATTTTTTTAAAAATATCACTCTTTCAGCCTTATCGTCATGAGTAAGAGGAGTTCTATTTATATTTGTCATTTAACCATATACCTTTATATGTCGTTTTTACATTTAGAATGCTCCATCATGTATAAACTATTTTTATAAATTCTGAAATATCTTCAAAATGAGGCAATTCTGTTTACCAAGTATACCTTGTATTGCAAATTCATTGAATAACCGCAAAACAAGTTTGACATTTTGTCTCTCTAAATTAGTTGGGGCTACTGCTTTATAAGATAATCTATAATTATATTTCACTAAATTATTTGCCTCATGCCTGTACATTGTTTTTAAAGTTGCTAAAGAAGCAGTACAAAACGTTTTGTTCGTATTGTTAAAATCAACATTATTAAATGGTGGAAAATACATATTTTTTTCCAGGTTTTTCTGGCTTACCCAATTATTACGAATGCATTTCAAAATATGCATGCTGTCAATAAGATAAAAGAGGGCTCAAGATTGATTAGCTGGGTGTGGAAGCATATTTTGCAAGGAAGGAGGACTGACAAAGAAAGAAAGGCACTGACTTTCTATTAATTGAATAATTATCCAAAATAACAGCTATGACTTCGAATCCTATACCTTCTAAACCTAGAATGATTTTTTTTCTAAAATTATGCAAAATTTCGGCAGTGAGTGTCTTAACTGGGATAATGTGGACCACATCTTTGAATGGTGATCTGATACTATTGATCATGAACACATGTACACTTGAAGCAGCTTCTATGCAATTGAAGCTAGGCCAGTGATATTACCACCTTTATAATCGAAGAATGGTTTCATATGTATCTCATCAATGAGTAGCACAACAGTTTCATCATTATCATGCAAGTGCTTAAACTTTGATGTGACGTAAAACAGAAAACGAAATTCAAATTGTTCATCACATGGATCAGTGGCCAAGCATAGTCGCCATATGGTAGAAGAATGGGTAAATACTAGATATCCAGATTGTTGTAAAAACTTGTATGAATGAGGCGACATATAAAATAGCAATGAGTAAAAAACTAGTACTTCTGAAGAGTAGCGAATTTGACATTTCTTAGAAAAAATATATTTAAATTGTTCTAAAATAAACAAGTAGGTTTGCTCATATTTTTCATTAACATTACATTTTATAGAATTTAGAAGGACTTCCATGACAATACGGCTTGGGTTGAATTCTCATACGGCAAATGGATTGATTTTAGAAGTGATAGTATCTCATTAATTGTAACTACATTGTTTACAATGAGAGGAAAGTGCAATTACCTAAATTAAATATTTCTGTTTGGCCAACAAGTGCAGTCACTGACATTTCAAAACTAATGACAATGGATGATAATATTTTTGGGGAAGATTTCATAGATATATTAAGAAACATAATGCTATCATCTTTTACTGCCACAGTCCAAAAATCGTCCAATTCAATTAAACACATTCGCATTTTCAAGTGTCTGAGATTAGTCACAAATCTTTTTGAAGTAAGTCTTTCTGCTTCTTTCGTGCTCTCAGCTATAGCCATGTCAAATCTCTCCTGTTCCAGTCTCTCTTCTCTAGAATCTGGAGTTCCTCTGGTAAATGTTGAAGATGACAAATAGTCTGCACAATTCGGAAATTGTGACGGTACTGCATCTGCAAGGAGTTTTGATATTTGCAAACGAGCAGTAATAGTTTTCCCAGTAGTTGAACCAACGACACTAGTACCCCACTGTATTTCACTTGATTTGAAATGACGTTCTCATACCTGGAAAAACAAAATCATTAAACCAATCCCTTTGTTTATAAAATATAGTCAAGTCTCATTAGTATGAACTTGCTTGTCAGAAAACATCGCTTATTAAAAATTTGGGCGCTAGTGCACAATTCATTGCACAGTGCTTTTTAGCGGGAAGTGTTTCCAACATGCATGGCAGTAGTGTCAGGACTTGCCGCCATGTTGCTTACGTCATGTTACAAGGCCCCTTCTCCTCCCTTCCCGTTTTATCCTCCCTTCTTCCCTCCTCTTCCACCTCCTCCCCTTACTTGATTCAGCGAACTTAAAAAAGAGGAGTTACTATCCTTCATTCATTTTCTTGGTTAAACATATGTGGCCGGAATATTGCTTGTATAGTGCTCTTCGTCGTCGCCTTGTATATCCACAAATACATCAGAGACAACATCACAATCATACTTAAGTTGCTTTTACCATACCAAGAATCCTTTGACACCAACCTAGCTCTATTATGCGCATTTTTACCTCTTTTCCTATATCGCAAGTGAAAAGAATCATCCACGTCAGGCCTAAAACACATTTTCATTTAAAACCTGACAGCCTGTTGCCAATCGGTTTTGGCAACATTGCAAAAAAAATAGGAGACACAAGCTGTGCAAGGATTCATGAAGTTTACCAATTTACCAAACCAAAGATAAGGGACAGTTTAAGTATTACGTAAGCACCTTTGGAAGAAAGAGGGTTGCTGTTGTCCTTATTTTCCTATGTTAGCCAACGTTATTTTTTGCTTACCGGGGGGTGGGTATAAAATGGACAAAATATTGCTTATGTAATACTTAAATTCTCCCTAGCTGGAAAAAATAATTAACTATGTTACTGTGGTTATTTTTTAATACATTTTACATTATTTGCACAATTTAACAATATTAACATCATGATCATTGGTATCGACAGGGGGTGGCACACTGGGGTGTCCCCTCCCCAATTTTTTTTTTTTTATATTATTGTTATCATACAACTGTTATCTGGAATATTTATGATGGTAATTTAAAACCTGCTTGTAGTAAATTTGCTCTTTTTTTGGGGCGCCCCATGATCGTAGGTGGTACTAAGAGATTTTAGGGGGGTCCTGATTCTAGTTATGCCCCCCCCCCTACTCGAAAGAAAGCTGGCTATTCCTAGTTAACCACAAATAATATTCAAAAGTATTAAGAAAACATTGTATTAAAGGAATTAATGTACAATTACCTAAAATCACACAAGTAAAACTATTTAATATTTCTACCTAAACAAAGTAGACAAGGAGGGGAGATCTTAGGAACACGCACCTCATCAAAATTTCAACCTTTCGTAATTGCATTTCAAAAAATAATATTCATTTTTATATCCACATTTCCTACCCACTGATAAAAATTTTGTCCCCTTCTCTAAACCAGTCCTAGCTACGGCCTTGATTTATATTTTAAAAACGCACACTTTAAACTATGGGCAATGAAAAGCAAATACTATAAATACAACAGAAATAAAAATCACTGTACCTTTGAATTCTGTGTAGGAATGAAATCCTTTCACTTTGTAGAATGTATCCAAACTTTTCGTTGCTCTTCGTCCTTGGGGTAGCCAAAGATGTGGACCTTTGGACCACTCTGGTAATTCCCCTTGCATCCGGGAATAGCACACATAAACAGCATTTTTAATGAATTATAATTTCATACCAAAATGAATGAAAAACGTACATGGTGTTCACAGCCGCACTGCAGTACTACAGAGGGAAATGAGTGCCTTCGAACAGGGTTCAACGGCTATGACCTACTGATGATGACTCACCAATCAAAAACGGGAAGCGTGAAACGGCCTTGTGTTAACGGAGGTCGCAGTCCCAGCCGTAAGATAAAGGTTAAACACTTTAATTATTCAATTAACTATTAAGCACCTATACCATCCTATTACCCCATACTTTGTGTTACAATAACATTAAACGTGACTTGAGGTTTTCACACATTAAGATGTACGCATGATTATAAAAATCTCACCTCATTAAGATCTGCAATAGCATTATCAGCAAGGGACAACTGGGCGAGACACACTGGAAGATACTTGGATGCATAATTTAAACTACAGATCTTATTTCCATTTAAATGTAGAGTCTAAGGGAATAAAAAAATACAAGGTTATTGTACATCAATCCAAATTTAAATTAGCAAGCTGCTATGAATAGTTGATTTTAAGCATTTAGTACATTTTCATATAGCTAAAATATTTGGCATTCTATCATGCTTGTATTCAGTAGCTGTGATATGATATGCTTTTGACGCACACATAGCAGAGTTCCCAATCATATTACAAAATTCCCTGCAAAATCGCAAGCAAAACTTTCAACTGCTCTTGGATTAAGAGGAAAAAACAACTTCACGTTCGTGGGAATTTTAGCTATTCAAAACAGAAATTAGTAAGGTTTTCCCCAAGTTCGATCAAAAAATCTTGTTCTTCCCTGACTTTTAACGATGATTCTTAATTCCCTGCCAGTTCCAAATGTGTGGGACCCCTGACATAGTTTCCAATGTTTGCGTAGCTACCCGGAAATTCTGGGGTAGAGGGCTACAGCCCTCATCCCTAATGCTCCATACACATGCCATTTTTTTTAAAATTTCATTTTTATAGGGAGAATTAACCTTTTTTTTTTCTTAGAGGGAGTTAATTTTCCCTCACTCCCTCCCCCCACTAGACCTTTCTTTTCATTTTGCCCATCTTCACCGCGCCATTTTTTCACATCATATATATGGCATATATATATATATATATGTGGGGGAGACACCAAACCCTATACACATGATGCTATGAGAGTGTGTAGTAGACAGTCATGGAAACAGAGAAGGCTGAAAGATGTGAAGCAACCAAGGTGAAGGTTGGACGCAGGGCAGCGACGCTTATGATGACATAGGAATATAGCAGATATTACCACCGTGATGATATATAGCTGTGACGATATACCTATGACGAATTACGACAATTTGTGTTATGTGCGTTAAGGTAGAAGACACGACGTTGTAACTGTGTGAAGTAGCTGTGGCAAATATTCATTAAAGGACATGATATTTATGCATCGAGTTCTTCATAGTGCTTTATTCTAAAACATAAATCCCACACAAATATATACTTTATATATTATATACTTACTACTTTATATACTATATTATTTTACTACCTTAACTTCTTGTCTAAGTTAATATACACAGAAATTTCACATGTCACAACTTGTCACTTTACATATATATATAGTTCCTAAATATAATGCAATAGGTTTAATAACAAAAAGATTTGAAGTTTTTGGTTTGGGGCATATCTTTCTTGTTCACAACATGAATTAAGTGGTCTTATAATAAAAAAGAAAATAGCATATTAAGATCTGGCTTTTGCAATGTTTAAGCTGATATAATTAACAAGACATCTGATCATCAAAAGCAGTGATTCTTAAACTGTGTGCCACGGTATCATGGGGAACCGCAGCTTCTTCACAGGGATGCTACGAAATACAAAATTTTTCATAATTTTATTTTCAATTCAATGTGATAGGACACAACATCTAGTGGACCTGGTGCAAACCAGTAACTCATTAATAACTATTTGCAGAAGACCACCAGAAGTTTAGACATCAGTAAAAGAGGAATATTCCGCTTCTGAGTAGCAAAGTTCAGAGAATTTTCATTCCATTTAAGACTTCTTATTTGTGTGAAGCTGAGTTTTTTGCAGTCACTGTGATGAAAACTAAGTTTTGTTATGTATTTTCTCCTATACCTAAAAACATCTAGCTTCAGCTTCTTATATGTGGATGTCGAAAATTATTAAGTATATAAATTCCCCCACGAAAACTCACAAAAATCTCGCCCCGGAGGCTTTTCTGTGTTGACCATATTTGGCAATTGTGTTATCCCTGCGGAGGGTAATAATATCTTACATCCTTATATACGGAGAAAGAGAGCGTTGTTCCTGTCCTCATTCGTCTAGCGGTCAAGGCACTCCGGGCTCAACGGAGGGACCTTAGTTCGACTCTAAGGCGGGGATGGCATATCTTTTTCTCCTATACCTAAAAAGTTTTGGTTTGAGCTTCTTATATGTGGGTGCTGAACATTATTAAGTATAATAAATTACACGTGAAAATTCCGACATCCAAGATTTATTACCTCGCTAGAGCTTGTTTTTTTTTTTGGGAGAGACACCGTCCCCATCCTGGATTCGAACCAGGGTCCCTCCGTTTAGCCCGGAGTGTCTTGACCACTAGACAAACAAGGACAGGAACAACAAGAGTTCAATGGAGAGACCCTAGTTTGTACTCATAATAAGGACGGCGTCCCCTTTTCTCCAAAAACAAAAAGCTTTAGCTTCAGCTAATAGACGTGGGTGACAGAATTTTCACATATAATTATTCTCCATAAAAAAACAAGAGGCTTTTCTGTGTTGACCACTATATGGCAATTGTGTTATCCATGTGAAGGGTTACCTTATGTAATAAATCACCCGACTAAAACTCACTAAAAACTTAGCGGCTTTGTGTGTTGACCATTACTTGGTAACTGTGTTATCCTTGTGAAGGGTAATACTATCTTATATATACAATTAGTTGAATTTTCTCAATTACAATTATTTGTGATTTTCAATGTGTTTTATTTATTTTCCTTAAGCGTCTTTGTTAGAATTTAACACAGGGTATCCTGGGAAAACGTGGATTCAGCAAGGGTATTGAGAATCATGAAAGCATGGGAACCACTGATCTAAAGAAAGCGTCCAAAGAAAAAAAATGCTACTAACATTAAAAAATCTTAAAAACAACTCACTTTTAACTTTGTTAAACTTGAAATATTTGCTAACGAAACAATATCATTTTTTGATAAATCCAGATGAGAAAGGTTTTCGCAAAACTGCAGGTTTTGGATGGACTGAAATGACAACATGTGCAGCATCGTCAATAACGACATACAGTTTAAAACATGCAAAAAATGAGTACATTTGAATCGAATGACTGAAATTACCTTACCTTAATACTATTTACAGACAAATTTAACACACTTAGTAACGTCATGTCCTTGAGACCTAAAAAATAATGAAAATATTATCATTTACTATATATACATAACCCAATGGTTGGTCGATTGTACTTTCATGGCACAAGGGCAACAGGGGTCATTCAGTGCCAAACAAGGTGAGACTGTACATATGGATACATAACCCGAAAGAATGAAGCATGTAATCGTAATAGATGCAACTTTACATGACTTCAAATTTCAAAATATTTTTGCACACAGAGAGGTAATTTTAACTTTTATGTAACAGGTGGATCACCGATTTTCTGGAACTCTTGGTTCTTGGGACTTTCCAGATTAAAAGTGGTCACTCAAATCGTGCTTATGAAGAATGTTGCTTCTTGGTTATTTTTTTGAACATTTTATCCAGCTAAAGCTGTTTGGAATGATTTTGACACAGTATCACATATACTGCATACGATGTTATCTAGTGGCTACTACATTTCATAATTTTGTCAAGATTTAAAGGAGATGTTGGACCATCAGTTTCTGAAAAATCAGTGTTCAACCTGTATAATATTATTGCGAAGCATTTTGCAAAATCATTTTTTTTTTTTTAATCTTTATTTGACAGATAACTAACTTGACAGATATTAAACTCATCATGAAATAAAAACGATGGTAAATTTCACTATGATGAAAAAGTCAAATGTTCATTAATTGGAAGTTAATCATTCACTTGGATTTTTCATATATAAATTTCTTTTTAAACAAAAATTTTATAAATCATAAATGAATAAAATGTGCTCATGAAATTTTATATAATTTTATTGTAAAGAGAAAGTGCTATTAAGTAGAGTTTGTATTTTATAAGGATAGAGAAAAGGAAGTTCATGCACTAGATCCTACAGTCCCCCCCCACCTCAAAGAATTGGAGCACCCGAAGCAGGGGTTTGGAGTTAACCTCCCCAAATCTGATACTGGAAAAATAAAACAAAACCACATCGTTATATTATACATAAAGTTCAATTTTTCGTAAAAGTAATTTACCCTCTTCTAACTTACGGATGACCTCCCAAAAAATCCTGGGTGCGTAACTGCCCACAAGGAATCAGAACCTATTTTACCTCGAGAATCAAACCCTGGACTGTGGATTTGCAGAAAAAAAAAGTATCTGCCAATCACTGAGTATCAGTTGGAATCAAGCCAGGGTTACTTGTATTAAAAATATTTAAAACAACGTTAAAACTGTATCTACAATGATTTATTAACAAAAATCAAAGCATTTTGGGCAAATGAATCAGTCGCCCTTTTTTTAGGAATACACGATACTAAAATGTCCACAATCAGAGTGGTGTTTGTGTTTTCATGGCACAAAGTCGGCAGAAATAATGGTGTGCCGAGACCTATAGTTTTTTGAGGAAATTTGAACCTCTTAATGCCTAGCAGACCAACCCTCAGACTACAGTAAACAGATGGTATATAATCGTGGTTTTTTTTTAAACTGTTAGGAGTTGAACTCAAGTTAATAACACTAGGCAAATGTTACTACTACGACAATGTAAGGCATTCTAATAAATAGTTCACAAAACATATCAAAACTGGTTAAACTAACCTTCAATACAGACAATACTGTTATTAGATAGATTTAAATATGTTAGGCGACGGCACTTGCTAACTCCATACATCCGAACCAATGTGTTCCCAGTAACAGAGAGCTAAGAAAGAAACATTCATCATCATCATCATCTCCTCTTGCACTTTTTCATATGTAAGAAAAATGTGTTATACTATACTGTAACTATAGTACATACTGCCACATATATATATATATACACACACACACACTATATATATATATATAGTGCAAAAATTAGCAAAAGCATATATAAAATAAAAAATGCCAAAAAAAAAGCAAAAGCGTTTGAAAGAGTTAAATAAAAGAGGTTTGATAGAAATTAAAGAAAAAAGATTAATATAAAAAAAATATATATATATACACTCAGAAATATATAATGTAACGTAAGCATACAGCCTTAGAACCATCGTCAGGGCCTTTTCCAAGACTTCATGCTTGGCGCCTTTTCTGGAGGTATGTCGCAAAATGCAAGCAAAGCATATTTGTTACATGTATAAAGCACCAACTGATACCCAAGGTGCCCAAACACAGACCATGAAAAGCTATAACTGACGGCAAATATCAAAAAGAAACCAGGAAGTATCAACCACGTAGAGCATTCGACAATATTAAATATACGAAAACAACTATTATTATAGCATATATGCAACAAAATATTCAAAACAAAACAAACACCTATCATAATTCATATTCAACAAAACAATGCAATGCATGCAGCATCAAATTCAACAAAATAGACATCCAGGTAACAAAATGGCACCAACAACTGCTTCAGAACGAAAACGACATGCTAAATAGACTGAAGAACAAATACTTCGAGAAAAGGAAAAAGCAAAAAATCATATGAAACAACTTAGATTGAAGAAAGAAAGTGACATAAAGTGGAAAAAAGAAAACGAAGCATGGAAATTTAGAATGTGTGAAATGCATTCAAAGAAAAAAATGGATTCATCATCTTTCTATGTGTCCAATTCTCAGAGTTTTGGAAAAGCTTTGGAAGATGTAGAGCATCTTTACCCCAGATTCCAAGAAAAAAATTGCTAAAGAATGGTTACAGAATTGGGTCTTCCACTTACTTACAAAAATATAAAGACTCATAAAAACAATGGAATTTCTGATAAAGTGAAAAATGTGGTAAAAGATTTTTATCGTAGAGATGAAATTTCTCATCTACTTCAAGGGAATAAAGATACGATATCAGTTAAAGATCCAACTACTAGTAAAAAAAATAACTTTGCAGAAACGTTTACTTATGTACAATTTAAAAGAGACACATGAGCTTTCTCAGGCTGATTATCTTGACATTTCCACTGGTATTTCCAAATTTTGTGAATGTAGGCCAGTGGAAGTTAATACAATTTCGTCTGAAGATCATGAAGTTTGTTTCTGCCCCTAATGTGAAAACATTGGGCTTCTTGTCCAAGCATACAAATGGAAAGATTCTAATATTAAAAGCATAAATGATTTGCTATCACTAATTGTTTGTGACATATATCCTTCTAATTGCATGAAACATAAATGTGAGAAATGTTTATCACTGTTTGAAGAAGTAATTCTTCAAGAAGCAACAGCTAAGTCTGAGGCAATTAATGTGAGATGGGGGAAAATTTGAAATAAGAAGTTTTAGTAAATCTAATTCATTATCAGAAGAATTTTCAAAACAAATTCCAAAATTTTCTGAACATATTTATAATATTGCATGGCAAGCTAGGGAATTAAAAAAAAAGCAAGAAGATAATTTACAACCAAATGAGATATTACTTCAAACTGATTTTTCCCAAAATTATCAGATCAAGCATCAAAATGAGGTCATGGTAGCTCATTGGAAAGCTGATCATGATCCAACTGTCATGATCTATACTGGTGTTATCTACTATAGGCAAGAACCAAACGATGATTTATTAAAGCAAATACATCATGAAATAATTTCAGATACAAAAAAGCATGTACCTCTTTGAATTGAAGGTTTTCTTAACTTAATCGCTAATTTTCAGAAACATTCACCATTTCAATTAAAAGGGTAATTAATTGGAGTGATGGAGCTGCAGCATTTTAAAAATCATTACTCAATAGCTTCCATGTCCTCTTTGAACGCCTGTGAATAGAATTTTTGTGAATTCTATTATGGAACGGGACCTCATGGCAGTCGTTAGGGCAGTCCTCAAACGCCAGGTATGGGGAAAAAGTGCTACAAGGACAGATCATAGCTAAGAATGCATATGATTTTTTTTTACTGAAGTGATTTCTGCTGAATTAAAAATTAAGTACCTTTACGTTTCTCAAGAAGTGATCGAAACTCAGAGTCCTGAAATGAAAAAAAATTTTATAATGTGAAACCACTGAATGGAATTTAATCAGCTAACTGCATTAGTAAAGTGAGCTTTATGTGTATAAATATGTTTACCAACACCGGAGACACAATTCCTTTTGCTCCAAACCTAAATTTATTTTATAATAAAACAAGATATCTGAGGCAGATGTTGATTCACCAGAAAATACAACAAATGATTTATCAATTGAACTAGAAAAACATTATAGTATGTACTATGATAACAAATGGTATTTAGGCCGTGTTGTCTTATATGATGAAATATTAAACATTTGTAAAATTAAATTTTTGCAAGAGACCCCTAAAGGGTTTTAAGTGGCAAAACAGGACGATACGCAGATGGTTGAAGTTAAGTTCATTTTAAGTGGTCCTGTTCAGTTAAGTGGTAATCTACCATTTAATATAAGTATGGGTGAAAGAGACAAAATAATTACATTGTACAAAAAATGGAAAAAAGTATTCAATATTATGTACATCTTTTATTTGTATTCTTGCATGTTTCGTTGGTCACATCAATTTTAATTTAAAACTTTTTAACTAAATATTTGGGAGGATATAAATTCCTATTATATATACTATATCAAACCTGACATTTCAAGGTTAAAAAATACATAAATATAGGATTCTAGAACTGTAAGTTTCAGAGAAATAGCTTTTTAAATAAGAAAACATCTAAGTCTTCTTTTTTTTTAATTATATATTTTTACTATAACATTATAAAAACTACAACAGATATTTCAAGAGCGTTTTAAAAAACTCACTCTTTTCAAAAATGTTTCGTTCGTTTTGACTTACACAAAATGGAACATCAAAATTTACCTTTTCTAAATCGGGAAAACACTCCAGATTCTCCAACTTGGAAAGTTCATTATTATCCAAGATAAGATGTTTAATTCCAATGCCATCTCTTTTATCAAGTTTTTTAATGCCTAATCCCGAAAGATCTAGGACATATTTTTCTGAAGAAAAGAAAAGAAAAAATATATATAGGTATATAATTTTTGTTATGGAAGACAGTAAGGAATACACAATGTGTTAGCGACAATCAATGTATTTGGTACTGGTATATTACACCCTAAAGCTGGGTTTGAGATTCATCTGAAATTAGACTGATTACTTAATGTGACTTCAAACTACAATACATTTACATACAACCAAGTTTACTGGCAACTGAGCACGGTCCAATGAGTTCCAAGGCAGCAATCATAATCACTTGGTCATGAGTGAAAAAACTATTTACTATGCATTTACATGTGAAAATAATAATTTCATTTTTATTATTATTTTCATACAAAATCAGAAACATGGCGGCTGTATTTTTTGTTCATCAATTTTAATGCTGTTTTAATCAACAAAATAGGTTTTATTACCTAAATGACGGTTGTTTTAAATGTAAGACCATGATCATAAACAAAGCAATGCATCAGGGGCTACCCCCATCCTTATTTCGAACGTTATAAACCGCAAAATAAAATTTCTCCTTCCTCACTATTTTCCTATTCAGAGTCAGTGACATAACACCAGCATTTCCATTGTTTCCTGTTTAAAGTATCATTGGTTATCAAACAAAGGCCAGATATATTCTTAAAAGTTTTTACTTCAATTATTAACTTTATTTTTCTTATTCATTGGGTGATGGTTTGCTCCATCATTCTTACCCTTTGTAGTAAATGGTTCTCTATCCAGAACATATCCCCCCCAGGGCCGTGTTTAGGGGTGAAAGCTGGGTGGCCACCCAAACCCACTAAAACAATGCAGTGCAAGCATCAAGAAATAAGTTTTTAGCGGCCTTTATATACTTTCCCAGAGTATTTCATCAATTGACCTTTTGTGTGTGACGTTATATTTCCCATGACGTTGATGAAACTTCTAAATGGTGGTTAAAATAAATATACACGTTATTAGTCAAATGCGTTAGCATCAGTAGACCATACACATTATCATGTTTATTACTATCTTGTAGTGGCCTTATAGCCACTACAGAGATAACAGACTCTGTACCGGCTATAGAATCTGTTATCTCTGTAGCGGCTATAAGGCCACTACAATAAAGAGATAACAGGTTTCAGACAAAAAAAACTTGTTGCAAAGTTCTGAGAAGCGTAAATTTATAATTATATTGTACTGGTTTTTCTTTGTGTTTAAAGTGCTTCAGTAGAGCTAAATAAAACACTTCCATTTATCCACAACATCGAAGTTAAGCAAGAAATGCAGAGTGATTGGTATGTCCCTACTAACTTTATTTAGAAATTTCTATTTTTAATTTAACTTAATTATCTACTTTTACCTTTGGCCTTTAGACCAGTGAGAAATTTTATTTTGTAATGCAAAACCCTGGTCTTTTTTTTTTTATCATTGTGTTTCTTTAAAACATTTTTGAGGGCCACTAATGCCATAAGCACACTCCTGCATGCCCCTCATATCTTCGTTCCCTGATCTTCTCCAAATAAAATTTCGTATAACACAATATTTTGATTCTATCAGCCATCTAAGAGGTGGGGAACCTTTTCACGTTGGAGGGCTGCATTAAGTTGGTTATAATCGAAGAAAGCCGCATTCAAGCAATTTCAATTAGACACAGAAGTGCAGCAATTCAAAAATTATGGGGCCCCCGAAGTACTTTTTTTTTTTTAATAAATCATATGACTTGGAATTAAACCTAACGATTTATTCATTAGGTTATTATTTGGCAATTGTGTTAGCTCTAAGAAGGGTACTATCTTATAATAATGTATTTTGATACCTAATGGGGAGACTTGAGTCCCCCTTTCCCATACCACTGATTATATATATAGAACAGAACCCTGATTATTCTAACCTTGTTTAACCGAAATAGACAACTGTACTTATTAATATTGTTATTTTAGTAGCTACTTGTTCAATGCTTTTGGTAAAAAAATGTTCATATCCCTTTTCTAGGGTACTCCGACCTTAAGTAGGAAACCACAATACAAATGGCAGAAATTGGTCATATAAAAATAGCCTTTTTAGTTTTCTGATGCTTTAATTATGGCAGTCAGTTAGCGAGGATTATTTTGTTTGATACTTCTTTTATCATTTGTATTTCAAATATGTGCCTTTAAGATAATAATAATACAAATAAAGTAAATAAATAAAAAATAAGATGGACAAAATCATATTAATAAAAATAAAAGGATTTGGTTTTCAAAATTTGGATTCAACCAAAAGGCTGCACTTAAGAGCTCAAAAGGCCACAGGTTTCTCATCCCTGACCCATCTTTTCCTTTTTGAAATCCTCAAGCCTTTTGATACATCTGTTTAGTGCAAAATTACTTTTGAGAACACAATTTGCAAAACTTAGTGAAGGTCTGGCCCGTCTGTCAACCCTGCTCATATTACGTTACATATTCAAATAACTCAAGATCATGCTGCGCCAGGACGTAGAATTTTTCCAAAGAAATCCCAAACCCCTTAGTCTCGGATATCAAGTCCTGGACTGCTCATTTGTAGAACAAAAAAAAAATGATGGGCACTACTTATCTACGGAGATCAAACCTGGATTACTTGCACTATAGTTGCCCCCCCCACCCTTAATATTCATAAACATGTATAGTAGATACGATCGCCAAACATGTTACCAACAGGGCTAAAGGTTAAAATACATGATCACCACTGACCATAGGGCGATTAATATCGAAATGCAATTAAAAATATGCCTTCAGTTGCCATCACACTTGCCACTTTATTGTTTCTCAATGCAATTCTGCAGAATATAGACTAGTAGCGAAACATGCAGAAGTTTCAATTGAACACTTTGATTCCATACCTGCAATTAGTTTGTGGTGATCATATTCAGTGAAATGCATGCGACCAAATTTTAATCACTAATTAAAAGTGTGAAAAATAAATAAAATGTCTTTGTAATCTTGATCATGGGGCATTTATATACAAGTATTATCTGAATTTTTTTTTAAATTAGTATAATTTTTAGTATAATTTTTTAAATTAGTATAATTTTTAGATATGTATAAAGATGATTTAAACTGGCTATTATTTTTAGATGCTTATATTATAATTATATATATTCTATTTTATTATAATTATATATACTCCTGTGATTTCTCTCTCATTATATTAATAGAACGAGGATGATAATTAGAACAAAATATGTATGAATATAAAAGATGCAAGACAAGCTAGTCAACCATATTTTTTACTTATAAAGTCACGTTTGTTTAATATACAGGGTGTCCCAAAAAACCTTGACCGCCCCTCTAATTCCTTAAATATTGATTCTTGACATATGTGTTAAATCCGAAAGTGGCGTAAAAAAAGGTGCAGAATTTTATGAAATTGATTAAAATTGCAAGGGATTATTTTTCGAAGAAATACAAAATTTAAATTCTTAACTGCATCATTAATACTTGGAGGCATTCAAACTATCTTTCATAGCCAACTGAATGGCATTCTTCACTCCTTTCACTTGTTATCGAAAGGGGGAAAAAAAGGCCAAACATAAATAATGGCAGTTTAGAGAGTCAAGAGAGACGCTAAGGTATGAGTACGGAGATTTTATGTCGTCACACATAGAACGACTGTAAATTTGAAACGATTTGAACAGGAGAGAAAGCAAGATGCATTAATCCAAGAATGAATGTAAGAATCTCCCTTCCTGATAAATAAAAGTACCCTCTGAACACTATTCCAACATGACAAAGCCCAGGAATGAAGTTGGCACGATTAACAATAGACGCAAGGAAGTAATATGCAGTCACGCCAAATCGAGCTCGATGAAATTGAAATTCAATTGACTATGCTCAAAGGGGTGGTCTAACCACTATGCAGTGACATATATGGGGGGCTCAAGCCCCTCCCACTGGATATCAAGGAATATTTTTCCCTTTAATACCCAATCACATCCTTTTTACAGCTACTTAACTCTCCCTCCCACCCATGAGTTTTGAATGGCTATGTCCCAACTAGTGAAGACCACCATGAGTTTTAACATCATTGTTACCACCATTTTATAAATTAACTTTGCCAAAAGTTTCACAATATAGAAGACATGGCTACATAATTGTGTTAAGAATTTCGACATATTTAGAATATAATATCATAATTAACTCCTATTTTTAGTTTATGTGGTACAGGGTCAATGGGTGACACAGACTTTTATTTGGGGGGTCATGGACAGAAATATGCCATAGTCTCGGAATAACACCTCATTTATATGCAAGTTGAAATTTTGCAGTGAACAAATATATTTTGGGGGGATAATGGCCCATGTGTACGCACAGGGACGTATTAATGGAATCAGGAGATCCAGGACACTACTTTTTAGGACCTTTAGCAGCCTTTAAATTGCTAAATTTTTGCAGTAGAAAAACATAATAAATAATAAAAAAAACTTAGGTCATTCGTGCCCCCTCCTCGAATTCGGATCCAATTGGCCCACCCGTTAAGACGGCACTGATGTATAATGTTTATGATCGACTATGCTAAATTTAATCTACTTTCATAAATATAACATACTCAAAGTTTTCCTAAATAAGGCATAAAAATGTGAACCTGCTCATTTTTTAAAGTGGCTTAACAAAACATGAAATGGGTATTGTGAAAAACAGTAAAAATTTGTTTTTAATTCCCTAAATTGAAACATCCACTTACCAGCAGTCGCCATTTTTAAACAACCGCCATGTATTGCGAAAATTTTACGGTTAATAAAAAAAACTAAATATAAAATAGCAACACCCTAAATTCTGGTCGTTAACACCCGTAGAGGGCGCCCCTGTGCTATGCCGCTATATCTATGGGTTTCCCTGCTCCATTTGAACTGAAAATACTGAGTTATTCTTTCGCGGCCAACACTTCTACAAAGCCATGTCCAGTCAAGTCTAGACTGATTTGGAGTTTAGTAATTTTACTGTGGCAGTACGTCCATTTGTTGTAAATTTTCGGAAACTGTCGTCATGAAGTAAGCATGATTTCTTTTTGCAATCTTAATTAATCCTTAAATATCGAATTTTTAATTGCTTAATAATATGGTTAATTAAAATTTAAAAATATTGCGTGATCAAAATTGTCATTATAAATAGTATGATGTGCTTCTATTCACCAGGATCGAACTTTGTGCCTTCAGTGGCTATAAAATCTACCCTGGCCATGGGAAAAGGATGATCAAAACTGATGGAAAGGTAACGTGTTATTTTATGTTTCAAATTTAAGTTGGGCTTATAAACATCCTGGGGTTCACATTTCACCTGGAAAACCGTTAATTGTCAAAGAATTTGATATTGACAATAAGAGCCTGGAAATGGGCAACAGGAGCTAATCGTCTGTTGTTCACTCTTGCGTAAGGTGCATTGGGTGTGATAGAAACGGAAAATCTTCGTATCCTGATCGAAGTAACAATCACCCCAACCCTGTGAATGAGTTATCCTCTTTAAAAGATAGGTCGAATTCAAGTGTTGCGTGAGCAATGTTTTGGCTCTTTCAAC
>QLNU02015003.1:129144882-129156043 GCA_006491805.2 Dysdera silvatica | reverse complement strand
CGAAGTCTGAAGTTGTCTCCCTCTATAAGCTACGCCATAGAAAACGGCCCTAGGAGTTGTGTATGTGGAGTAGAGAGGTAATGTTTGTTACTTTTATTTTATGGCCCGCTAAGGTTATCATCTGAATAAACTAGTGTCGAGGATGATCTGTCAATTGCAAAAATTACAGGTTCGACAATATTTTCCGTAAGGGCATCCAATTCATTACATGATCGACGAAATTCCTGCAAGCATGCTGTGTGCCTCTCTCGATGCCTTCAAGTGTCAGTTTCAAAACTTCGTCCTTTTTAGCCTTTCACTTGACTCCAATTCAGTAGGATTGAACTCACAGGTATAGAGAGGGCAGTGTGCCCACTTTCAGCAGCTATTCCTTCAATGCAGTAACTTGTATAATTCTTACGGATGTCGTTTACTAAATGTAGTGTTTTTTTTCCCCAGAGTTGAAAACTTCCCTTTATTTTTTAATTCAGCTTTCATTCTGTGTATGCTGGAAGGAGAAACAACACTATGACATTGTCAGATTTTTTGAGGTAATGTATTTTGCAAAAAACATTCATAACAACCTTATCGGAACTTCCAAGTGGTTTTCCAGCCTTATGCGGTTAAATGTAAAAGAATCATTATTCGATACAGGAGCAGTAGCCATTATTACGTGTATGCAAAGTCTGAAAGAATGAATCGTCTTCCCGTTTTGGGGTGGAGGGAAAGGGTTGCTGCAATTTTCACTTTTTGCAAATTGCACCAAAACATGCTTTGACCCTATTAGATTTCAAAGCGATGATGTAATAAACACATTTTTCCCTAAATAAAGACGAAATGTAATATTACTGGGTACACATTATATATAAAATTCTAGATTAATTATATAAACATGTTGTTTGCATTTGACGATGAATTTAACACAAAAATGCAGTACTTAACTGACGAACTATTTTGTAAGGGCGGAAGGTTACAAGGCATAGCCTTTCCTCCACTGTCAGGTTAAGTTGAACAGGAGTATAGTAGGAGTAGTAATCATTATTTCTATTGACGTGTCGGCACGAATAATGCAAAAGAACGGTTTTATTTTTAGCGTTTTCTCCTGGATGCATAATAAAAGAACGATAACTCGCAGAAAAAATTACATTGAAATTTGATTTTACAACCATTTATTCTGTATGATTTATTAATATTTTTAATTATGACAACTTCTGAACGATGACTTCTCATACTTCATAATATTGTATCGATATTTATTGGTTTTGGTATCAATACCCAATATTGAAACGTCACTGGTTATATGCCTTTTGAGAACGCCCCCTAGAAACTTGCTAGATCATTTCTGTATAACTAGAATAACCAGTACATCTCACCCCTCTCCAAAACCTAGATTTAAAGTGTGAGATGCCGTAGGCAGTCTATCTTTAGATCCCCCATGCTGTATATGTAGTAATTATATATCTCAGCTGTGAGAAGGCTCTGTACTGTGTATGTATAGTGTTCCTTTCCAACCGTTTTTTAGAAGGGGGAATTGTCCTACCTGGTTTTCAAGGTTAAACTTGCCACCCAAGAAAATGGGGGGGGGGCATTCACAGTGTTCGTATGGGTACTTAATTTAGCTAATTTATAATAACATTTGTGTAAAAAACTCGATCTAGCAAATATAAAGGTATGTGAAAAATGTTATAATAATTTTGTAACTCGGTTTTTACAATATGCTCTTGCACATAATGATTAATAGCAGACAACCTTAGCTAAAGTTAAGTTCGTTTGGATTTTCTAAGGCACTAGAGCATCTGGACTATACTGTGCCAAATGACACTAAAGACTGTTTGGAAGACTAGTTTCCTTGGGTTTTTATATTTTTTTTTTATAAATATAGTATTGGTACCTAATCAAATGCAGAAGGAGATCACCGAGATCCAGATATGAAAGTGAAATTGGTGTGCCTGGATTTTACAAGTATTTAGCTGCCAAGTTCAACAATACATGGAAATCCTCATGCGAAATTATTTCCATGTCTGGAAGTGCTTATTGGCGTGAATAGTAATTTACAATTATAAAAGGAAATGAGTCTTCTGTCAGATCCAGAATTAGTGACATTCACCTTGGGTCAGTTTTGAAAGTAATCACTGCAAACAAGATTTCCCTGAAATAGGGAAGCTAGCAGCGGAGAAGAAATGTCAGGAAGGAAACATCAATTTTATGGATGTTTTTATTATACAATATTTTTAGCAACACAATGTTCCTATAATTTTTTTTTTCAGCCTGCATAAACACAAACCTTGTTTTTATTCGACCCGTGTTAAACTTTCGAGATTAACATGCTTGAACTACAGGCTAATAAAATGTTGTCATTAAATGGGGAAGTTATAACACAACATCCAGATGAATAAGGAAATCTGTTAAATCAAAGTTTTGACTGTATGTGCAGAGTTCGTTTTTAAAAAATCAAATATTTGAAATCTATGCATGGTGTGTAAAAGGTTATGAGTAAAAGCTTTGTGCAAAATGTAATCATAAAATTTCAGATGAAAAAAAATTACCTAAGAGGGGAGTTAAGTTCAAAACGGAAAGCACTGGATACCTTGTCAGTATTGTTTCATTTGAAAAGAAGCAATTGGAGGAAAGGGAGTGATTAATACTGTGGAGCTGATAAAATAATACAGTGGAAAGCCTTTGTTCAGGAAATTATTCATCTTTTATTTGAATAATAATAAACATTATTTTCATGTAAAAATATTATTTGTGAAGAAACATAACAATCAAACTTCATAATTTTATTTGTAACTGTAAATATATGCACATAAAATTTGGTTAAGGTCTATGAATAAAATTAACTTATGAATCTGGTGTGGAGGTTGTTGCTGAGCTTGAGCTGCAAGCTTCTCTGATTCTTCAGATTCTTTGTTTAATATCTCTGGTTGAATTTCCATATATAATTTGCATTATTCTACATGATTTGTATTAATGTTCTTGATGCACATCGACAACACAGACTGAAACTAAAATATAAAACCACAATAAGTATTAGTACTGAACACAATAATAGCAGTTAATTAATAAATTAAAATGGTGATAATGCATGAGCTTACTTTCTATTTGATACAAAATAGCATTATAATACTACATGCAAAAACATTCGAAGTTGCCATCCCAAGACTTGTATTATAATACCATTTTGTACAGAGTGGTAAAAGAACCGGGAAGTTAGGGAATTTTACTCCTCTGGAAAAAGCAGGGAATTCTGTAAATTTACTCTTAAATCAGGGAACTTTTGAGTTTCCTCCTCGCATTTCCAGTACGAGCGGGGACGTGAAGTCGTTTCCGTGATGTCAGCATGTTGAATACAGGTTTTTTCTTGTGCTTTTTCATCCGGGGTAAAGCTCCTCAATATAAGGAGCCTTATTCCGTGGGACACAAGGATGTCGCAAGGTCATCAATGGAAAAATGATGATGCTTTCAACCTTCCATGTCAAATGAAACACCGTTGCCTCATTACTAGGAAGATTTTGTGATTGAAGCGTTGTAGTTGTATCCATGAACCATCCATCTGGATCTGTATCATATATATTCTAAAATTTAGAAGTTGAGGTAAGTTATTTTATATTGCTGTAATCCTTTCCTTATAGTTGGGTACTGCTAAAATAATTACTAATGAACACACTAGGCATGAAAGAGTTCTACAAAAAAGCAGAAATCCTTTTTTTTCAGTTCAGATTTGGAGGTTACCGATATTATTTAAACAGTGTAACAAACATTTTATAGGGAGAGAGTCCTATTATAGAGTTAAAAAAAAAAAATCTTTGTTTTAATTTTGAATAGGAAATTTATAGTGTGATTTTTAGTGTTTCAACATGAAGATACTTCTTAAAAAAATTATTAATGAAATATATTTTATGGTGAATGTGTACTTTCATTTATATGCAAGCCTTCCCACATTCGCATGCTGATATTCCGCTTTTCTTTAATATCTGGTCAAAGAAAAGCGTTTTCTGTTGGATTTTTGGTTCTCCTATAACTTAGAAGCATGGCCACCGGCAGTGTTGTTAAAAAAAGGTTCTCAAAGTTTAATCTGACTGCATCCTTTACGGAGTTGGTTATTTTTCATCTTGCTGTGTGTTTTTTGTCAACAGTATATATTTGAACCCTAATTTCCTTAGTATTTCAAATTAATTCCATCAGATTTTATTTAACCCTTTACGGAGCTGAACTGTTTTGCAGATCGATCTGCTGCAAATCTATAAGCATTCGCAGTGGTCGATCCAGAAAACCATTTGGGTGGGGGGCACAGCATATAATTTTGAAAAATATCAATCTTTTCTTTTACTTAGTTGGTCTGTGAGGGGGCACGTGCGTCCTTCCGAATCCACCCTTGATCATCCATGAGCATAGTGTTCACACAAAGGGTAGGTGGATTTTTCAAAAAGGACACTTTTTGTGGAGCAAAAGAGGAGAGGCACTAGCCCTCCCCCTAATCCATATTTCGCATACAACCACTGTCATATGTAGGATTTTTTTGGGGGTGGGGGGAGGGGGAACTGAATTTCATGCCAGACCTCTCCTAAGAATGTCCTTGCATACATTGAGGAGGGGACACGCTAAATTTTCCAAAAAATTAAAAAGTCGTATATAAAAATAAATTATTGCAGACGGCAGTTGCCTCCCCCCAGTGCATCCCTGTTTCAGGGTTAGATTTCTTTTCCACATCAACATTTATGGTCAAGGAATGCAATACATGCCCCCTCTCTTTTTGATTTGAAAAATCTTTCTGCAAACTTACATGGAATGCATAACCACGATTGAAAACTTTTCTACAATGGATTGTCCATTTTCACGGACAATCGTGTTGCCATGTCACGGCGTTTCTGCTACAGGGTATTTGGAAATTCGTCCACCACTCTCATCCAGCTACTCTTGGTAGAAAAGTCTGTGCACAAACCAAGCACTTTGTCCACTTGCTAGAAAAATTTTTACTCTTCCTCTAGCTTCTGCCACATGTGAGCACAATTGGTATTGAATGATTCATAGCAAATCCTACAACAGGCTTGAAATTGGTTGTTGTAAGAAGTAACCTTAAATTTATGAAACCTAGCAATCGTGCTGTGCCAAATAATACATAAACCACAAAATTTGTGTGGAAATTACGATGATGAGTGTGATAACTGAAATCAGCGAAGATCGTATTTTTCCAATCATGGAATAAATAATTGTGCCTATTTTGCTCTGAAGCTTGTACCTTTGTCCCTTATATATATATTATAGTAGACAGTACAGTATGAAAATAAGGCTATGGTTAGATTAGTTCAGGAGTGTGAGTTTAAATGAAATGTAAACATTAATAGAAATAAGTAATTCCCTAATGATTTACAATTATGTACTTTTGAATATTGAGTAGTAATAACAATATCAAAACCAATTTTTTAAAAAAAAGAGGAAATGTAAAGTAATAAATATTGAATTAATAGCTATGTAAAACCATAAAATTATTTATTTTATTATAATATATAAAAAGAAAGACACACTAATGCATAATATACCATAAAATGAAATTTTATGGTAAGCCTGATAATTTAATATAATTATTATGGCTGTTTTTCTAGAAAGAAAAAAAAACCAGTGGGAAACTTTGGCTTTTTTAGATGGGGTGGGGGAATCCGATAAAGCCGTTTTTTCCCCAGCCTTCAGAACTCTACATGAATTAATGACGACTATCACATTCCTGAGACATATTATAGGAGAGCTGCTTTTGTACCTTTTATAGATCATTTCCTAATACAGCTTGACGAAGGATTTGTACAACATAAAAATATATTAGCTTTTTTTTTTAATCCTATTGCCGAGCATAACAGACCAAGACTTTACAAAGGAAAACTATGAAGTAGTGAAGAGACACCATGTTCTCGGTATTAAGAAGATATTGGTCATATCACATGAAAAAATTCGCAGGGCGAGTTAAAAATATAGCACAGCACACTCAAATGACTTCAGAAATATTCAGATAATGCCTTGGAAGCTTTTCATGAATATAATGAAATTATATTTCCAAGCATATGAAAACTTCTGCAGATAATGATTAAACTTCCAGTCACAATGTGCAGCGCAGAAAGATCATCCTCACCTTACGATATTTAAAAAATTATTTAAGAAGTTAAATAGATGAGGACAGATTAAATGGACTGTCTATGTATATCCACAAGGACATTGAAGTAAACCCTGAAGAGGTTTTAAATGAAATGGTTAAGAAGCCTAAACGACTTGATATTAAACTTTGAATATCGTACACTTTCATTTATAGAAGTTATCAGTACTATTCTTATTTAACACAAGTGATGTTAAATAAATCAGTCTATTAGGTGATAAATTGATTTACAGGAAACCTCTCTTAACAACCACCTCTATTCAGCGACCTCCTACTTTAACCATTTTTTCTGTAAACGGATTTACCACCTCTCCCATAGACCCAATGCTAAATTTACTCCATTCAGAGACCGCCTCTCTCTCTCAGTGACTGCTTTTTCATGGAATTGGCAGTGGTTGCCTGAGGGAGGTTTTACTGTATTTCTATATCTTGTCATTTGACATGCGTAATTAAGATGCAATGAGGTTTGATCCATTCCGCCCCCCAGAAAGAATTCCTGGCTGCGTCACTGAATGGAGGTGGGGGAAAAAAAGAAATATACTCACTTCCTCTTCAGTAAGATTGCGATAATTGAATGTATTTATGCAGCGACTAAAGCAGTTTTCTGCCATTTTATTGTAGATGGATAGAAAATCCTTCATCTAGAATAAAAAAACATTTTCATGTTGAAACATTCTCATTGTGTAATTGTATTTTTATATGCAGACACTATGCTCGTATTTAAAACTTTTTTTTTTTTCAAAACCTGTTACTTGAAAATAATTATCCCCTGGTGATTTTTTCTAACTCTCCATAATGGTGGACGCAAACATGCATTGCGAGTTCATGTTAAAAAGTCACTTGCCCAGGGTGTCTACTCAAATTCTATTTCAAACTTCCCTGACTTTTCCAGGTTTCCAGACCAAATCTTAATCGATTTCCAGTCGCTAATTACAGTAAACAACACACAATGCACTAAAATTTGCGCAATCAAAGCAAGTTTCAAGGCCATGAAATCAATTAATGCAAACCCCAAAGCCATTTATAACTCAATTAAAGTAAATTTACAAATTCAAAAGCTGTATTAAAAAGTATTTCTTTACACTAAAGACTTGCACTAATTAAATATTTACAGCAACATTTCCATTCGGCCCTTTTGAGTTTATTATAAGAGAGTCTAACTCTATAATCGCAAAGCTGATGCTTCATCTTCTATTTCATTTAAAATGTGTATGACTATATATAAGGCAAAGGAGATTGGTATTAGCAAAATCCCTTACAGATTAAATAATTTAGCTAAAAACACTTTTTGTTTTTCAAGTTTTAGTTACATATTTGGCAAACATT
Source organism: Dysdera silvatica (assembly GCA_006491805.2). Taxonomy (NCBI): domain Eukaryota; kingdom Metazoa; phylum Arthropoda; class Arachnida; order Araneae; family Dysderidae; genus Dysdera; species Dysdera silvatica. Next base: position 129,148,596 of record QLNU02015003.1, on the reverse strand, counting down.
TTCTTCTGAAAAATATATAGGCTTAATAATTTTATATAAATTATATTAGTTTTGGTGCAAAATGGTAACTTTTGGAAGAAGTTTAGTCAAAAGTACAAGATTTTCAAATTTTTCAGTAGGTAATGTGGTATGAAAAGCACAGTTCAGGAAAATTATTTTAATAAGTTATTTATTATAACAATGACTTTAAAATTTCCCTGACTTTTCAAGATAAGTAGATACCCTGCACTTGCCTGAGATTTTTAAAGCTGTTAGTTTGTTTGTTTTTTTTCACTCCTACTCCCCTCAAATCTTTTCCCCGTTTTTTAAGCCTTTAGCTCACTGGGCAAGGCCGGCACCCTGATTGGCAAATCTTTACAGGTAGCAAAACGGTATTATTATAAAAAGTCATTTTGGGATGGCAGAATACCTAATACCAGCCCTGCTGTAAGGTACAGAATTCCAGCATTTTTGGTCCCACAACTTTTCTAAATTTGAATAAATACTTTAATATTTGTCAGTTTAATACAAAGAAAAATAATTCGAATTTTCTTGAACTTAAGCATCTGAATTTTTTTCTTAACAAATCACTCACAGAGAAAGGGAAGTTTCCATGTGGTTGGTAGGGTACGATCCCCTTACCCGTATACCTCATCGGCCGCATGAAAACTTCCTTTTTCCTGTGAGTAATTTATCGAATAATACTGCTACTGTCAGCCTTGCAGATGAAAATTATTTGTATTCAATCCAAATTTGTTGTTTGAAATAGGTATATTTTGCCTTCATATATAATGTTATGGCATTAAGGAAGGAAACGATCTCTACAAATCTTCTTTATTATGTAAGATGTCGATGAGTGTTGAGAGTTCGCCACATTAGAAAATCAGTTTGCACTTTTTTTTTTAATTGTTTATTCAAAGTGTGGGACATCATCAATTAAGACTTGTTTTTTTAAACAAGGGAAGAATTAAAAAAATAAAACACTGGCTAATTTAATTTAGCCAAGACAGCACCAATATAGACTGTTCAAGTAATCCCAGGTTCTGTACATGGCTTGATCAGTAAATGCTGAAAAAGTTTATGTACTACTATAAAACACCATAATTGGTGACTTTTGGAAATTTCCAACAAAACTGACTGGCGTGAATGTTGTTATACATAAGCAGTTTTGAATAATCATGAAAGAGTACTTTTCCTGAATCAGTAAATGCCTAGTACATGGGTAGATAACTCCCTCACCATCCCCTTTATGGATTCCAACATTGAAACTAGACCCTGCAACCTCCTGAATCAATAAATCTTGCGAAAGTATGGGGTAAGAACATAAATATACCCGCAGTTACATCACAAATGCTTATTAGGCCTAACGCCATACTCCCACGCAATTGCAAAGTTAAATATATTATATGGGAAATTCAACATGGTGGCAACTAGGAAGAAGCTGAATTAGTTTTAAAAATCAAATAGAGGCTGCAAGAAGATTCAGTATTCATAGTTTGTGGGGAAAAAAATTTTTTTTAGTCTCTCAAAATGCAGAAAAACTCAAACACTAAAACTATATTTGGAGCCAAATTACCGTGCTTCATAGTATAGCTGAAGTTGGGTCTTGAATGTTTAAACGAAAGAAGAAAACAAAGGACAGATTTAAACAAAAAACTAAGTTTTTGGTGATACTTCATGGGACAGTAACTGTAAATTTTTCTAAACCCTTCACCATGGCAGACTGTCAACAAAAATGTGCAGCAACCATAATTGAAATCGCAATTTACAATATTTTAAAATTGAAAAAGCCAAATCTTTTTTTTTTTTAAATGGAAGGCCCCATTTTCTTTTGCCACATGACTTTTATTGTGTCAAATCACGCCTAGTTAAGGAGGGGGGGGGCTCCATACAGCTCTGGATTTTGAACCTGGGCACCGCAACCTCCTGAATCAGTCATTCTTGTAGAAGTATTGGGAGGAAGGAAGTTGTAGTTTAAAAAAAAAACAAAAAACACTGGAATGGAATTAATTAAACTAAATTACTTTTAAGTTTATTCATTCAGTTTGTGGAGGGGATTTTTTTTTTTTTTTTAAATGGGTTTGAAATAGGGGGAAAACCCACCAGTGAAAGAAAGGGAATTCCAAAAGAAAAAAAACTGAAAGGAAACGAGGGGGGAAAAAGGAGGCTAAGGGGACAAGAAATAGTCGTAATTAGTGAAAACACTATCCAGTGTTGCTAAATATATCAACATTGATGGTTCAAATTAAAGATGCCAAATACATCAAAGCAGAAAGTATTTTAAGGTGTTAGTGCAGAATAGATTCATCAGGCGATTTCATTCTAGATGTAGTTTCCTGGTGGTCTATTGTTTCTTGTAAACTTCGATAGTTTCAGTTTGAATTTGTATGGTTTTGGTTTGATTTCTAGCTTCCACCATAGTTTGTAACTTCACCGGGGGCTTATAATTGTATCAGCAAAACGGAAAATTCATGTTTCGAAGGATACATAGTGCCTTTGCTCTGCAATGCTGTAATACTTCAATATATCCCCCAAAGCAGAATATTTTGCAATGTTCTGCAACAAGCCTTTAGCTCAGTGGTCCTTAAACTGTGCTCCCCGGAGCCATGCGTAGTCGCAGAAAATACACGACCCTTGCAGAAAGAATTTGGACTGACTTTTTTTTTCCGATCGCGATTTTTTAAAGCAATTTACGTTTATAATTGTGCAATTTGGGGAAAACGCCTCCAAGCTTACCGCCAATATTACCCTATACAGTACACTTTGGATGCAGCCCACGAACACAGTTCAAGGTGGGGATCGGTCTAGATAAATGCGGAAGCACATGTAGCAACGACAAAACTACAATTATTGAACACTCATTTCTGAGCAACAAGCGAATTCGGAATTTGGAGTGTGTACATAATTGTGAGTGGTTGCGACAGATATAATGCATAGGCGATTAGCAAAAAGGGGTTTCCGGGAAAGTCTCACCCGCCTCCACCACACCCTTTTCATCAATTGGGTTTCCACCTTGTGTACCCGGAGTTACTCATTTTCGCCAAGCACTTACGTTTATTTAATTTTTTATGTCTGTAAGACTCTTATATATACACTGAAATGTCAGTAAAACTGGTACACCTACCTAATATCATGTAGCGCCCCTATGCCACAACATAATGTGTCATGGACTTGACTAATGTCTGAAGGTATTCTAGAGAAAATCCACACCAGAAATCTGTAGAGCAGTAGCGAGTAAAAAAGTAAAGCAAGTGGAGAGTTCGTTGCCTTCGCAGCTGCATCAGCAGCCTCATTATCTGTGATACCAATGTGAGCAGGGATCCAGCAGAATTTAATATTGGAATGATTGTGCAGGTGCTGCGGTTGTGAATATATTTTAGATAAAATAGGATGAGGTGAATATTTAAAAGATTCCAGTGCTTTTAAAGAGCTCTGAGAATCAGTACAAATGATATAGTGAGTAAAGCCACAAGTGGAAATATATGCAAGAGCAATGGAAATAGCATAAAGTTCTGCTGTACAAATGGAACATGATAGGGGAATTCTTTCTGCAATGGCACTGTTGTTAATGACAAATGCAGAACCCACATTTGTTTCCATTGTGGATCCAACTGTAAAAATAAAATTAAAATCATGAAAATGATCCCAAAATTCAGAGAATAACTGCTGGTAAAAAATATTAGGCGTAGTGGTTTTGCTATGGTTAACTAGATCCCAATGGATGTCCAGGGCCGG
>QLNU02015003.1:129111972-129137681 GCA_006491805.2 Dysdera silvatica | reverse complement strand
TGTCATACTAACGTGCCGAATAATCACTTAGATTTTCCTGGGATAACAGGGCTCCCTTTAGGTAATGCATTATGTGATGGGTGGGGGGGACGTTGATAAAGTGTGACATTTCGTGACAGAGGGGAGGGAGGGGGGTCAGAAATATTCAAAAAAAGTGACATGATTTATGGACAGCCCCTGATAATAATAAATAGATTTCATTTATCACAGGAGACATACGGTGCATACAATCTGAAATGCTTATATATTACATTAGACAAGTCACATGTGCAATAAATCGCATGTACTGACATACACAACATGCCCGTGTTCGGAATCACTATCAAAATTTGTTTTATGACTGGCACAATGAATTACTCATCTCGTGTTTTATTAGTCTACAAAATTCCTAGTCTATTTGCAGGGGTTTTTTTTTCTTTAAGTTTATATTTATTGTGAACATGGCAGATGAAAAGAAACGACAAATTTGCTTAAATATTGATCAAAAGTTGGCGATTTTAAATTTTTTGACATCAAATAATAAGACAAAGATATAAATAACAAAAGAATATGGTTGTAATTTGTCCACTGTTTTCCACAAATACAGTATATGAGTTTATATAAGTGCTATATTACTTCGTTATTTTTATTCACAGAGTAATAGTAATGACTATTCATTATAAATATTGAAATAATGTGTATGATTTATAAAATTAGAAATAAGAATATCTAATTTAATAATAAAATTCAATAAAAATTTAATGAGCAAATTATTTGCACGCTATAGTTTAGAGAATACGGCTTTTATGTAAAACCTGCTTATATATAAATGACTTCGTTGATGCATCCATTTGCATATATGCGGTTTCGACTGTATGTACTGCTTCAATACAGGCTATCAGTTTACTGACAAAAGTTGAAAATACCATTACATGATTGTCTCTTATTTTTGCACCTTAAAATCACTTCAAAACCACATTTTAACAAGATAAAATTGCAGCATAATAGTTATATGGGTCGTTCTCTGAAATGTGGCAAATTCATGTCCCAGGTTTTGTGGAGATGCAGTTTCGAACTTATGAGGCAATAATTGAGTTTTAATTATTTATGTTGATGAAGAGAACAGGAAACGCAATTACTAACTTCTTAAAATTAAAATAATATATTAAAAAACATATATTTTGAATCAAAAATCATTCCCTCACTATGTCCCTCCCTATTCACATGTAAAACACTGAAAAATAGTTATTTCAACACAGAGTGGCTTTCCATGAACTGGTGGTACTTTAAAACGTACTGCGGATAGGATTGCAGCTGAAGGTAAAGATGTTGACATTTTTTAGACTTTTATTTCGATTTTAAAGGATGAATGTGAAAGAATAAAGTTATTTATTGTACATGAAGATTCAATAGCCCAAGCTGATAAATTGTTACAAAAACATGTGGAACCTTTCATCGGAACATTAAAAGTTCACTAAGTTGTGTATAGTTCTACACATAATGGGTTGAATTTTCGTTTACTCTCATGTTTCCAGTGTAATATGATAGGATGTAAACATTTGCATTTGGATGCCAGATATGAATCTTCAGTAGCAGTGTGTGAACAGAAATTGGAAGAAAAAAGTAAGTTTTTTTCTTTAAAGCAACTAAAAACTTTCCTTGGATAATAAATTATAAATTGTGTATTAAAACACAATTTCCTTTTCTTTACAATAGGGAAAGAAAATTTTGAAGTTGGTAACTGGGTGATTGACGGAATATGATGATACATTGTATCCTGGGGAAATCGTGTCTCTAACCCGTGAAAATGTCCTAATAAATGTGATGGTACCCACTGGCAACCAAAAAAATAAGTGGCCATCCAATAAAGACGTTCACACCTACAATTTAACGGACATTGAGTGCATATTGCCACAGCCCATACCTTGTGATAGTAGGGCAAGCCAGTTCAAATTTGAAATGTAATTTGTACAAATAATGCCATGTAGCTTTATGACCTAATAAATACTTAATATGAGTGAAATAATGGATGTTTATTGTCTACAAATGAAATATATAAAATTGTGAAGTTAAGTGAGTCGAACTAAACACTGATGTGTCATTTCCTCATATTGCAACATCAGTCCTTCACTTTTGTAATTATCAAAATAATATGGAAGAAAATTTGAAGCAAGGCTCATATTTTTTCCTGATAACTATGTTGGAGATAGAGCTTATTAAAAAAATTCAGAACAATTGGTCTTTTTTTTCTTCTTCGAAACATATGTGAAAATTGCCACATTTTGGAGAATGACCCATGTACGAATAATAGTAGTTAAAACTTTACAAAGAGTTCAAATTTTCTTTTGTTTGACAGATCTAGCCCCCCCCCTGCTCGCCCTATTTTTTTAATAACTTTCTATTTAACAAATCTTTTAACTGCAAATTATTTTTTCTTACCATAATTATGTATGCATTATAATATTAATATATACGTAATTGTTAAACCCTGCTAGGTTTCAGAATATTGTGTATAAATATTTTTTAATATTTAAGATGAAGTAAGGAACTGTGTTTCATTATATTCAGAAGGAAAATTTGCAAACACGATTATAATGTGAAATGTATGGTTCGTACATAGATCCAGATGTCCTCTGGAATCACACAGCATATTTCAATCTGGTCAGGACCTGTTACAACTTTTTAAACATATTGCTAATTGAGAGTAAAATCAACGTAGCATTATGTAAAATACATTAAATATTAGTAACAATGACATATAGTGTAGTTTTTGACACCAGACAAATATTAATATCCCTTGTCAAGAGCCAACCAGAGTGAGTTCCTGTTGAGTTGAGTCTGCCTAGTCAGCTCCTGACCATGTACACCAACGTCTGTTTAAAATGCATTCTACCCAATCTAAAACTGCCTTATACAATGTTGACAACTATTTACATAGGTGTACGCAGAAGGTTTGTAAGGGGGAGGTTATAGGCCCAATTGGGGAGGGGATTACAGAGCTACAACTCACATATTCCTATGTTAAATATACAAAATTTCATTGCAATGGGAGGTGTTACAACCCCAATCAACACCCACCTGTGTACGCCAATGACTATTTACACACAACTTCAATTAGCAGTACTGCTGTCCATATAATGTCAATAATCTGAACTTAACATGGGGGCTAACCCTTGAATATAAAAATTAAAATGTATAACAAACATTAAATATATCTGTTTAGGAACAAACACTCCTTTTGATGAAAAATGCAGAGTGCTCTTTTATAATATGATAACCACTTTCGTTTCGGCAAGTGTTTTTCATTCCCGAGTTTAAAAAAAAAAAAAAAGTTGATTTAAAATAAGGCAAAAAAAACCTGATAGTATTGAAAAAAGGAGAAAACCGGAATCAAAGGATTCAGGACGCCGCTAGGAGTTTCGCGGTCCGTCAATGAGGAGAGGCCGTCGCCGGGACTCGGTGGTGGTTTTTTTTTTTTTTTTTTAATTAACACTACGGAATTCGAGAAAAACGATAAAGTAAGAGAAAACTGGAATTAAAGGGCATAGGGGGCAGCTACGAGTTCCTTGGTCAATCAATGAGGAAGGGTTCTCCACCAGTGCTTGGGAGCTTTGTAGGTATTTTTTCTAATCAAAACTATAAAATTAGACACAAAAAAAAGTAGGAGAAAACAAGAATGAAAGTAAAAGAAAAACGGAATTAAAGGACATGGGGGGAGGGGCGCGCTATGAGTTTCGTGGTCCATCAATGAGGAAGAGTCATTCACCAGCTCGAGAGCTCTGTGGTTTCCTTGTGTTTTAATCAAAAGTATGAAATTAGACAAAAAAATATATTAAAGTTGGAGGAAACAAAAATCGAAGTAAAAAATATGCATGTAAACAACAAATCGCCAAAACAGAAGCAGTTACCATGTTGTAAAAGAGCACCGAATGAAGCAAAGACATCTCTCTTTTATTTTTTAGTTAGGAGTTTGCAAGCTCTGGAACTAAAAAAACATTGAAATACATGCAATTAAAAGTGGAAACCTTCATTTCAGCAAAGGCCACGTAGGAGCTAGTGTTAAGAATAGAAAACGAATAAAAACAATGAAAATTGAATCTTTTACTGAAGAGAAAAGATAATTCATTTGAAACAATGATGCCAAACAGAAAAATTTAGATGTGCATAACCAACACTAACTTACATGTAGGACATATTTTAGTAGACATTCTAAAAATGATCAAAGGTTTTCCAGAAATTTCAAGTACAAAAAGAGGTAGGAAGGCTACTCTGTCGTTACTCCTGATGAAGGATTACTGTGGACGTATCCAAAAGCTTGGGTGATCTTTTTCATTGCTATTTTACCAGTGTTTAACCTTTTGTATGTAAATTTCTTCCTTGGTACTTTGTATCTTATTTCCATTCTAAAAATTCATTTAAAAAGTTTGGAAATAATGATTAATATTGAAAGTTAAACATCTTAATTCAATTGGAAGAAAATTGTGTCTCTCAACAATCATTCTTCAAAAGTCAGTCAACAGTGAATAAAATTTGTGTTAAAAAAATTTTCACTAAATTGAAGTCAAATTTAGTTGTTCACCATCCTCTGTCTTTAAAAAATCTATGCCTAAAATCGTAAAATACAAAAATTTTATTCAACAATACCTGAGTCTTCGTTTAAATATTAATAATACGTTAAAAATAAAAGTTTCGTCATTTGTTCTTACCCTACCAATTTGTAAGCCAATTACTTAAAGGAGTCTTTTGGCATATTTTACATATACTACTACTTCCGCATTACAAAGATTTTGGTGAAATAGCTTCAGATTTTCTTTTCATGCCCCTGTCTTCATCTAATCCATTTACACATTGTGCTACTGCTAAATCAAAATCTTTAAAAACCTCTCTGCCTGTCTCTGTCATAATTTGACTGTGACAAATTTCTTTAAACAAACTACTGAACTCGCAAACTGTTTCCTTATCTGTTAAATACCACCGTAGAAATAATTCCAGTGCTTCCTGTTTTTCTCCATAATCAGTGAACCTTGTGTTGTTATTACAGTACATCAATTCCCTTAACATTCCAATAGCAGGGTCATATTTGTAGAGAGTTACCTTTTTCAATGTTTTAATTTCTACAGATGACAAACCAAGCCAAGCAAAAAATGTTTTAGCTTCTTGCCACTGATTTGCCCTGATTAATTCAAAATGAATTTTTACAGCTGATGATTTAAGCAATGTCCCTCTTTTAAATTCACTTATTTCTTCCTCTGATGAAAAACACCAAGTCAGAAACTTTTCTACTTGCTCCCATTTACCTCCATTAAATTTAATTGTGCGGAAATTGGTATAGCTTTGCTCATCATAAGAATCTTCTATTGTACTGTCTGATATTAATTTCTCACAAATAAAATCACCCATTACATGGACTAGGTTCTCTTTAAATTCTTGGATTTCTTCATGAGAAGAAAGACACCAGGTCGCAAATACATCAATAAGCTCTATTTTATCTCTACTTACTAAAATCGAACAACTTTCTGTTACAAGATCTGAAAAAATCAATTCTCGCTTAAATACTTTAATTTCCTCTTCAGATGGCAAACACCAGTCAATAATTTTATTAACAGCTTCCATGGATTCTTCACATGAAATCAAATACATACATGCTTGCTTTCCAGCATCGGAATAAATCATTTCCGACTTGAGGTGGTTTATTGCTTCATCAGGTAAAGAACTCCACTTTATGAATGAATCGGCTTCATTCCATTTTTTATTTTGTATATTATGGATACAGAGATGCTGCGCTTTTTCTGTGAAGCTTAGCTCCTGTTTAAACTTATTTGCCTGCTCTTCAGATGGAAAACAGTTCAGTAAAAACTCATCAAGTACTTCCCAATTTGCCTTTTCCATCATAAAAATGCAGATATCCTTCCCTTCTTTTGAAGCAATAACGTTCTGTTTTTCTTCATCAGTTGCACTTGCTAGAATTAGTTGAATATTTTGCCAATCTTCACGAGTAAAATTCTCCAGTTTAAATAACGTAACTACCAATTCCTTACCTTCATTCAGAATATAATTTTTACCATTTTCCAATGTTCTTTTCTTATCGCTCCAAATATACCTTTTGTGATGCTCAGTACTTTGGTGCCAAAACTCTTTAAAAAGATTTCGATAATTGTAGCTCCTTTCTTCACCATACTTCAAAGTCCCTTTTTCAGACTCAATTTTATGACTGATCTGTAGTAGCAAATCAGCAAAATTTGTCTCTGGTAAAAATTCCCACATTAATTCTGCCATCTTCAAAAAGCGATTCTGGTATGGCCAATCTAAGAAATATTCTAATACTCTTGAATGCTTATATGGTCGAAGCAGTTTGTTTCCACAATCAATGCCCCTGATATCTTTCTTTAAAACTTCCACCTGTTGATCCTCTCTCATTTCTAATAAGAGGTAGTGTAAGATATCTACATAATAATGACTGGGTACCCATGACCCATCATAATATCTATCATCTCGAAATACAACCCAGTCATTCACATAATGATCGAAACTGGTGCCATCAGCACCTGGCCCTCTTTTTACTCTATTTTTGACTGTCTCTACTGCAGCATGTATAACAGCATTCTTGTTTTTAACTAATTTTGTCTTCTCTAAGCAAAACTGAACTGCTGCTTTGCTTCCACTTTCCACGGCCTCCTCAAGCCTGTACTGATCGAGACTTTTTTCTCCTTTTAGTTTATCTATCTCACCCATCAAGTAATAGGACCAAAACTTTACTAACTCAGGCTGCATGACAAATTCTGGGTTTTGAGAATCATAAAATGTGCTTTTATCTTCTTTTGTCATCTGTTTATATAACAAGGGAATGTGCTCTGTAAAACAATAAAGACAAGCTAATTTGTATTTCTGTTTTATACTTAAATTTTCATCCTTCATTAATTTTTCCGCTGCTTTTTTATTATCAATAGTTCCTTGTGGTGTAGTGAGAGAACTATCTAAAAAATTGACGCTATACCCATATGAAAGACCAAGAATACCTTCATGATATTCTGCCCAAATTGCCATTTTCAACCCAATTGCAAGCACAATGCCTCTTACTTTATCCTGTAATTCTTTTGCTATGCCCAAATTTTCTGTTATTAGTGTTGCTTCTCTTTCAACTATTTCATCCCACCGTTCTTTCCGATCTTGCTCATAATTATTTTTCTCATAATCGCAATCCAATACAGGTGCAGAAAGTATTTTCCTCTTTAGTTCAAAATCGTTACATGCTTCAGTAGCAGTTTTCGTTGCTACAATATATTCGACTGACATGTTATACCCTTAGAACTTCAATCTTAATGTAACTTCTTGTTCAAGAAATAATTAGGATAAAGAAAACACATGCAATCGAGTTAAGAAAAATGTGCATAAAGTTTTTGAATTAAAAACTTGGTATTTATCGAAACTTTCTGACTGAAATAAAGTTAGCAGAAATCCTAAAAAGCTTATGAGGGAAAATATTTTACTATAAATTCATATAACTACTTTTGGTCTCTATTTATAAAATAAATATTAACTGAGGAACGAATACTATTAAAAAACTTGAACAGCACACACCTTAAAAATCTAAAAGTAGTTTATGCAAAATACGCATGTTTTGAATGTATAGCTGCCAAAATTTTCAATAATCCATGCGCAGTCCTGTTCGAACTTTCCCACTCAAACGTTATGACCTATTGCGAGCCCGTTTAGCAAACTTTATCAAGAATCCGAAAGCCGGTCATATAAATTCACTGTCAAAATCAATCCATACACTTAAATTGCGTAAAAAAATAAATAAGTAAATAAAAATTATTTAACGGGGTTAATTTTTCAAAGAAAGTATGAATAATAAACGTATTGTAAGAAACGTAGTTTTCTGCGCACCCCATCTCCGACTTCAGCACGGTAAGCGCAGATTTTCGTACCTTTTATGCCGTTTTTCGCGTAATGCTAAAACATCTCAGCGCAATAACTTGCAAATTCAAACAATAGAAAACAACAGGTGTGTTTCGAGAGTGTTCATCACGTTCTGAGCCATCGCAGTACGTGAAAAAGTAAGTTTTCCTAGCTGCGCATTATTTGCTCCGCAGCAACAGTAAAAGCGGGAGTGAATCCATAGCCGAGGCTCCCTGAGCCGTGCCATCAGAGTTGTAAAAAACTCGGGAATTTTGGACACATTGGAAACTTTGATGGGAAGAAACCAAGATAGCTAGAATAAAGGAGATAGTCCCGTCCGCACCTTTCTTCCTATTGATCGATCGTGTCGAATCGACCAATAGGAAGAAAGGCGCGGACGGGACTACCTCCTTTATTCTAGCTATCTTGGTTTCTATATTCAAAGTTTCCAATGTGCCCAAAATTCCCGGGTTTTTTACAACTCTACTTGCCATAGCCCGCAAGGGCTAACTGAATCGTGACCGGCAGTCGATAACAGCGCATGCTCATGGACTGCGATTTTAAAATGAATTTAAAACGGAGGCTAGAGGGGTTGGTATGCGTTTGGCGATTTACGTGTATTTGGCACCACATTCAATTTTTGCGTTTCTGTGGAGTCTTCAAAATACGTTAGACCTCATATAGAAAACCAAAAGTACATGCAGAAATTATATTCGATACCTACAAGGCTACTGAAAATAGTAAAAAAATAAGTTAATTTATATTAGCAAATACCAAATACACACACACGTGCGACGAAAAACAGTGAATGCTACTGCAAAAAAATAACCCAATCTAAATAAAAAAAAAGTGAATAAACACAATATATAAATAAGTGGTAAGGAAAACTGCAATATAACGGAGAAAAGTAATTTTTTATAAACGATAAATATTTTATCAAAGATAAATAAAGACAGCCACCAGAACTAAAAGGGAAGGTGCACAAATTACACAATTCAATTAAATAGGATAAACTAAAAGTTTAATTAACTACTACTAGAGGTTTAAAGAAAACCAGTCTTCTGCTTAAGTTACTATAGAAAACCAAAATACGTACAGAAATTATATTCGAAACCTACAACACACTTAAAACTTAATGTAAGGCTACTGAAAACAGTAAAACAAGAAAAAACAATCTTATTTCAATCTATACGAGTGAAATAGTGTTCACACACGTACTAAGCAAAACAGTGAATGCTACTGAAAAACACACACAATAAAATAGGAAAATAACGCAATTTTTCTAAATTTCAGGAAAATAAATGAATAAACACAATAAATAAATCCGTGTTATGGAAAACCGCACTAAAACAAAGGAAAACAATCCGTAAAAATAAATAAACATTATACGGAATATCCCGCAACGATAGGGTTAAGCGATGTTAACCTTCGGCGACAACGAAAATTTTTGTATTCTTGGCATCATCTGTACAGTAACCATATGGTCAAAAACAGCTATTCTTTGTCAAATCATGTAGCCAATCACAGGACGAATAACGTCGCTCATTAACATAAAATTAACATAGTTCCTATTTTGAGCCTTCCTCTACAAGAATCAAGTTTGTTTCGCTCCTTTCGGTTCTTATATGCAATTGATTCTTAAATTTTCCCAGACCTGAAAAAATTGAAAACTAATAAAATAGACAAAACTTGCGCGGATACTGGCATGGAGGACCTTGTGCTTTTATTTTTGTATAAATTAAAAAAATCAATGAAAAGGTAAGGTGAAATAAATTATATTTTTAAGTCCTGAGGATACCTTTGGCTTCCCTTTTAAATTTAACAAATTCCTATCCCTCGCCCCAACCAAAAAAATCTATGTCTGTAATTTTACAAATAAAAGTATGTATAAGGAAAATAACGCCAAGAAACAAAAGCAAATTATTACATAAAAAAGTAGATGCAAACACTATTTTTACCTTCACATTACAACCTTATTTTCGTTTACATACTTATTACTAACATTGACGTAAAAGAAAACATTCATTCTGTTATTTCTCAAACGGCGGAAACGAAAAAACCGACAAAGAAATATCTTGTAACCCTGTAATGTCGAAATAAATTTGCTAAGAAAAGCAAAGTCCATGAGCATGCGCAGTTATCGACTGCCGGCTACGGGAGCACTCCCTTGAAGTATTACTGGCCAGCGGTGGGTTGAATTAGAAAATAAGTTGTGGAGTTTTTTTGTAGACCAAAGAACGAATCTGCTCCAATGGAGCTTTCAGCAGCATATACACCTATCAAATTAAGGGAGTGGGCTGCACATGGAATGTAACGAGCAATATGAGTTATTTTCATAATTTGACCTCGAAGGCATTTGTAGCGTCTTAACGTGTTTTAATCATTGTCATAAGACTTAATTTGCTATGCTAATTCCAATTTGTTCTAAAAAAATTTGAAGATAACTTTGGTAAAAGTTTCTCCAGTGTGAGTTGCAATGGGGATAAAAGTGAGAACACGTTCAACAAACTTATTATCTAATCTTCTAACTTAGTGAATGACAAAGGTTAGCTGATTAGTGCGAAAAATGTCTTAGGGCGCAGTATAGCCCAGATGCTCTTGCGCCATAAAAAATCCAAACAAACAAACAAAAAAAATCAACACTTAGAGAAAAGTATTTGCCTTCTTTGATTTCTTCTACAATAGTTTTCAATACTTTATTTTCATAATTTCTATGACTTTTTCACATATTGTTGAAGGTAGGTGTAACTGATATATAACTTATAGGCTATAAATGCACCAAGCACGCGCTTAGTGCCTTAAAGTCAGGGAAGGGAGCCTCAAAAGCAAGTTTGGGCCCCTCCCTCGCGGGCCTCTCTATAAGCTCGAGCGTAAGGTCTCTGAGAAGAAAAATCCGCCCCTGCTTCCCGCTGTTTCGGAGGGAGACATCTTCGAGGCAGGAAAACTGACGTCACTATTTTCTCTCCGAAAATGCTTTAGAACTGAATAAAACTTATTTTTGAATCATTTCAAGGAATGAGGCATTCGTTCTAGAATGGTGTGTAGAAGATCGGTACAAAAGAACACCTAGCATTCATTAAGAAAATCACACTAATCTCTGGACGCCCTCTGACTGGCGGAGGCCGCTGGGCTGCAACCACTAAAGCCCATGCATTAATCCGGCACTGCGCACGCAGTGGGCAGCTAGTAACACTCGCCTTAACGCAATTCGAATTACATAAAGAGCAATTCGCAGAAAATTGGGCAATTTAGATAACATGCCTTTAAATTGCTTTCATTGCCAATGTTTGGCATTCAATGGCGACGGAATGTGGGGCAGGGCTGTAGCTAGATGATCTTGCGCCTCTGGCAGAACTGTCCAGACGGCGCTCCCTAGTCACTAACTAAATTAACTCTTCTCTCGTCCTCCTACATACCCCGACCCCCTACTGAATTCCTTATGCACTTCATCTTGTAATAAATTCTTTCGCAGAAAATTTATACTAAATTTATTATTTCCTAATAAAAGGTTTCAACAAATAAAATGAATTTTTGATGCGATTTGACAACTTTTGTGTAATTCAGTTGTAAAACAATAACAAATAGGGCGCGCCGTTAGCGGGGGAGACGGGGGGGGACCCGTCCCACAATATTGGTGTTAAGGTTCCAAATTCCCATTCAATTTTAAACAAAATGCCGTTACTGGCATATTGTCCCCCATATTTTTAAACCGTCGGCGCCAGTGCAAATAGGCCTAAATGATCCATACAACTTATACAAAAAATATCATACGGATTTGTTTCACAATGATAACTTTACATTATAATACTATACATATATAACTATGTTTCGGCTGTACTTGGTACAAAAATCTGAGGCACATTTTTCAAGATGTATGATATGGGACTTTTATTTAAAGCTTTCCCTGATTAAAAAAAATAGAATCTGATAAAACAGTGGCATATAACTCGGATGGTTTTTTTTTCTTCCTTTTTTTTTTTTTCTTTCAGGTGTAATTTCTGACAAAAACCTTAAAACACTCAATTTTAAGTCAGTCCTCAGCAGAGAGCAAACATCCGTCATTGTTAGCTAGCTTCCCGGCTATTCTTTTTAGCTTTTTAGCCCTCTTTATAGAAAAATTCCTTTCAATGCCAGTGGCATAATATACAGATTTAGCTTTGGTCGTGTATTTCCGAACCCCTTCATCGTGTAGAGATAATAATTTTTGTCAAACCAATCAGCAAACTGGCCGCTGCATCAAGAGTAATACTCTGTTTTTGCACAGACTTGTTTGTGCAGTTACTTTTATAGAAATATTATACACCTTCAAGAGACAAGAAAATTTGTAGTCGGTTTTAGTTTTGCGGCGCAACCACTGAGACTACGGTGAGCAGTAAGTTGGAAAGCGTTCTTTAACCGTTAAGTCGGTAAGCAAACCCGGGATAACCACGCGATTGGCGAACGTGTTACCACTGCACCACCGCAGGGCCAAAATTTGTAGTCAATTTGTTTAAGAACACTAGTAACACTAGATACGGTTTCTGTGTTCCAGTCGGTGTCTCCGTTAAGGAAGTGGTATATGGGTACCGCAGCCCATAGTTTTAAGCGGCCGGCGAATTCTTTTTTTTACCCGGGCTCGAAGCCTGTAGGGGCCCACCATGCTGAACACGGTTTTGTTTTTATTTAAAAGAAAAGAAAAATAGAAAGATTAATCAGAACTAAAGAGTGAGATGAATTTTGGCCTTCTTTATTTCAGTGTATCTTCCCTTTGCAGGGCCGTGTTTGCGTGGGGGGGGGGGCTATCTAGGTTGCCGCCTAGAGCCGGATTATCGCATAGACAAATCAAACAAATGTCTAGACTTGTTTTTTTTTAAGGGTCGGGCAAAGTGAAGATTGTACCTTACTCCAAAATCGTTGACAATCAAATCTTATCACCGTTAAACAACAATTGTTAATCAACGCTTTTTGGCGTATTGATATCAGCGCCGATGTTATGGCGTGATTAGATGGTCAACGCAGAAAACGTTTCTTTTCTTTCGAACGTTTCGCCATCTAATCACGCCATACCATCGGTGTTGGTATCACTACGCCAATAAACGTTGATGGATTGACATTGTTGTTTACTTTAATCTGCGTAGTGTTCGATTTATATAAATACATATGCTGCAACGGGCATTTCGATCAATTTAATACCAGTCTCTTTGCAATTTGGTTTAAATAGTAGTCCATGTACTACACCATTCTGCGAAATGACTGGCAACAATAATATATACGTTCGTAAAGAGATTATATATTGTCCTTCGTAGCTCAGTGGGTAGAGCCTCCGCCCGGCAAGTGGAAGGTCGTGGGTTCAGGTCCCACCGAACGCAGAAATATTTATTTTCTTTCGAACGTTTCGCCATCTAATCACGCCATAACATCGGCGCTGGTATCACTACGCCAATAAACGTTGATTAATATTATTGTTTAATTTAATCTGCGTAGTGTTCGATTTATATAAATACTTATCTTCATTGCCGTTCGGCTGGTGTCCGCTTCCATTTTTGCTGAAACACCTATCTTTTACCTTAACAGTACTTTACTCTTGAAAACTGACATCATGTGTTCAGTGCTGGATTTACATATAGGTCAACTTGACCCGGGCCTTGAAATAATTTGTTTAAGCATTAGTTTAATCCTAATGTTGATCCCGTAATTGTGACATACTGTTGAATCCGGTTATAACGAGAACCCGAAAATACAATATTTGTTTGGTCGCCGTCACAATATATTGAATGAAATTCCTTTATCGCGAGATAAAAACCTGCTACGACGAGCAACAGTGCAGTGAATTCCCCTCCTCTTAATTTGCGTAGAACGAAGGCATGATCTTAATTTGGTAAATCGAAGTGATATTCATTCCCTTTGAAGCTCAATAACTGGAAGTAAAATTAAAACCGCATGAACATCTTTATCTTGTTTGGCGCATGACCGACGTTGTCCTTGGGCCATTAAAACCCAACCAATCTAAGTAAAATTCTATTCATTCGAGTTTAAAATTATTGAGGTTTCACTATATTTACATATCCATAGTTGGGTTATCATTTATTATAGGAAGATATAGCTATTTTTTAGAGGAACTGGAAACGCGTTTTCATTTTGTGTGTATAACTGAAATATGGTTACACGATGGGGATAATGTTAATTTCGAATCATATAATTTAGTTACATCGAACCGAACAAATGGTAGAGGTGTAGATGTAGCTATTTTAGTTCGGGATGGGAAAAGATTTTCTCTGGTAAATAGATTGACAGGTATTTTCAATAATGTGGAAATATTGACCCTTTCATTTGGCTCAATTTGATCTGTGTTGTTTATCGTCCTCCTCGTTCGGTTAAAGAATCTTTTTTCACACATAATGCTCAATTTTTGATTTTGTTTCACAGGATAACAGGACGTTCTGTTTGAATTTTTATTTTCATTTTCTCTTTATGCTCACCTACAGAATCTGTCGGTTTAGGGGGCTGTGGGCTTGTCAGGCCTTTTTTCGCTGCCTCCCTCCGCAGTGCATAGTTATGTATGTTTTGTAGAAAAAAAAATGGGACAAATAAATAAATTATACCACCTTACAGTTCTCTGTTTTATAGAACTTGCGATTTCGGCAAAACTTCAGAGAGGATTTAAATCGTGCAAGCGGTTTCGTTGTAAAGGGCTCCAAATTGCCTAAATAACCACGCCGTACGAACAAATCCACATCCAATCTGATCATTTAATCACTCATTATTAAATATTCTTCAATAAAACAAATCAACATTTTATATATTCTAAGCATCAACATAGAGTTTTCAATATTATTGGGGCCTCCAAGGACATATTTTATACATTACAGTATATGCAATTTATTTCAAATTATGGGGAAGGGGCTCGAGCACATATAAATCTACGCCTATGGTTCTACGAATATTTCTTCCTCTACTTCTTGCATTTAATTGAATTATAATGAAAGTGGGAATTATATTAAAATGGACGAACTTGTTTAATTCATCGATATTTATAGTGACTGGATAAGCCACGTAATTCTGGAAAAACGAACCGTCGTCTGCCACGCAACTGGACATACGCGGAGGCAATTCGACAGCATTCTGTATGCAATATTATTGGATTTTTTTAGCTTGAATAAAAATATTAAAGACAAAAAATTATTGATTATCGTTTAGGAGTGAAGGCATTCCATTTTATCTAATGAAATATAAAAATGAGAAAAATGTCTTGTAAAATTAAGGAATCTACCTGCTATATTCGAGATTGCTTTCCTATGTTGCTAACCCAGGAATATGTACGGCTACATTGTTGAAATTCAGTTATTACAAAAAAAGCAAATATTTTGTAAATGTTTGTTTGTTTGGCTTTTTTATGGCGCAAGAGCATCTGGGCTATACTGCGCCAAGATTTTGTAAATATGCTAATAATCATGTTATAAGTATATCATATAAATATGCTAATTATTTTATAACTACATTATAAAAGCATGATAACTATTTTATAAATATGCTAATAATTGTTTTATAAATGCAGTAAAACCTCTCTTAAAGGTCATCTCTATTCAGCGACGATCTTTTCTGGAAACTGATTTCCTCCCCACCTCAGACACAATGCTAAATTTACCTTCATTCAGAGACCAACTCTGAGCGACTGCTTTCTCACGGGTCCGGCGGCGGTCGCCTTAGGGATCTTTTACTGTATATTACGGTAACACTTAATGACCTATTCAGGGACCACCGTCCTTAACAACCACTTTTTCTGGAAACGGATTTTTCATGGAACCGACAGTGGTCGCCTTAGGGAGATTTTACTGTAATTAGTTTAACCTTCCTAAGATGACCACCGTCGGTTCCGTGAAAAAACGGTTGCTCAAAGAGGTGGTCTCTGAATGGAGGTAAATTTAGCATTAGGTGGTCTATGGCAGGGAGAAATCCGTTTCTAGAAAAGCGGTCGTTAAGAGAGATTTTAATGTATTTTATAAATACATTAATTATAAAAATAAGCTAATAATTATTTTATATTATTAGTTTTATAAATTTGCTAATGATTTTAGAAAAACGTGTTATATAATGATTTTAAAGCTACTTTTACAGCCGGAGGCTACGCAATATATTGTCATGTTCTCAATTTAATAAAAGCAAAATGAATTTCTCATTGAAAGTGTTTATATTCCAAAGAAATCCAATTTCAATTAATATGGTGCTCTATGAACGTTGACTTAATTGTATGTCGAACGATCCCAGCGATTGACAAAGTGTCCAGTGTTGAAGGTTGCATTTTTCTCCAATGTTATTTATTCACGGCTATCTATCCAGTTGCCATATATATATCGATGGTTTAATTATAAAAAGGACTAATTATTCAGAGTTAAATTCCTGATTATTAAAACGTATTTAAGACTTTAATTTTTATGCCAAAGTTTTTAATTTTTTGCTCCCAAACTTATGTATCACAAGTACTTTTACTCAAAGTATTTTTGATGCGGTTGCATGTTTTTTCATGTAATGAAATTCTAATTATCATCGTGGTTTTCCATGATATCAGGTGTTTATTTGTATTATACATAGAAAAACATGCTGTAGGTAATATTATGAAGAATTGAAAATTTTGCTGCAGAAAGATGAAAAAATATTTGAGATCAATTTAATAATCTGCATAATATAAACGAAAGTTCCAAATCATCGTTTAATTTTTAAAAAAATTTTGGAAGTGATGGATTTTTTTTAATTGAGGCAAACATAATGAAACAAACCTTTCAGCATTTAAAGCAGAAGAATTTCTAAGAACTTTCATCCTTTTCAAAATACACAGTAAGGAGTTCACAATAAATGCTTTCTTGAGTGAGGTAATGGATTGTATTGTTTGTTTGGAAGTTTTATGGCGCAAGAGCATCTGGACTATACTGCAGATTGTATTGATGACTATGTATTTAATGAAATAAGTGTTTTTCGACCAAAAATAAGTGAACATAAATACTGCTATATGAAGCAAGAAATTATGGATCATGTTTTGATCGTTTGCAAATAAAGCTTATATATTTGGGAAAATTTACTAACGTAAGTTTCTTTATATAATATTTGTTTATTGAATTGAAATTTTAAGTGGTGATATTATACGTTGATTAAATTTTAAGCTAAATATCATTGTATGTATGTTGTTGCAGATACGTTACCTGTATATACTTTATTTTCAAAGCTTGAAATTTTGAATTCCAGAACGCATTTAGCGAGCATTTTCTTCGGCCCCGAACTCCTCGATATATAAGGGTCCTACTGTGAATTGCAGTCTTAATTTATATTACATGAGACTCGGGGGGGTGGTGGGGGGGGATTATATAGGGCTCCACGAAACATTCAGTCATGCCAGATCATCACCACAGTGAGGTGATGGCCAGGTCCGCTAAAAACGTGTAGTGTAAAGGAGAAGAAATCGGTTTTTAGTGGCCCTTATATGCTTTCGACAGAATATTTGGTCAATTGACTTTCTGCGTGTGATGTCAAACTTCCCATAAGCTCATGTAGCTTCTAAATGGTAGTCAAAATAAATACATGTATTATTGGTCGAATATGTTAGCATCAGTAGACAATGTACCTCGTAATGTTTAAAGTTTTGAGAAGCAGAAATTTGTAATTACATAGTATTAGTTTGTGTTTATAATGCGGCATACGTCTAGGACCGGCGCAAGAAAATAAGCCGCCCTAGGCAAATGACGCATGCACCCCCTCCTCAGAAAAATTGACACCCTAATAAATCTTGCAATAATCAAAAAGTGAAAAGATATGGCACACTCCACCCTCTCACTATCGTTCTGGTTTAAACAAAATATGATAATCATAACTTATCTCATAACATACAAATAAATGATCAAATGCAAAAAAAAAAAAAAAAAATAGTCTGGGATTTTGCTGTTGAAGGAGAAAATTGTAATTCTCAATGCCTAGCAATAATGCGCAAAGATATAAAAAAAAGAAAGCATTCTCCAAGACTCTAATGCAGCAGTGGTACTGGTCATGCCAGTAAAATGTTATGCCGAGTTACATAATCAAGGAATTTGAACACCTTGAGGCCTACAGAATTAACCTTAAGGACTACGTTGAGCAGCTAGTGATTGAATATGAATGTTGATGGTGCATTAATTAATACTTTATAGTCAAACCTTGAAACATGGACACTTCATTGTGTCAAAAAATACTTTCATGTTAAGAGTTGTCTGCATTATCCCTTAAGGATACAATTTAGTGGGGATTCAAGAAACAAACTGCATTAAAGGCAATTCTTGTTCAGTGTGTTTACGTTAAAAAAGCTTGGCTATGTAACCTATGGGCTATATAATACTTGAAAAATCAACTGTTTTTCAACAGTTAATTTCAGGTATGTGAAACAGACACATTTTAAAAGAAAAATATTTTATTTACATAGTGAAACTTTTACATCACATAGCAAATAGTTCATGAAAATAGTCTAATTGTGCTATCTGCACCTGAAGAAAAAATCCAAGGCTGTTGAGGATGGAAACAGCAATCGAGTACACTGAGTCCATTTGTTGTTTTGTGTCCTTTCAGAACTTTGACGGGAACTATTTGTGGATTCTGCAACAAATCGCTACAAAACAAGAACAAGTTAATATAAATAACAGTAGTGATTTGTTATCACTTTCATCTTTATTATTTAATCATCAGCCCTTACATTACACATAGTATATTTCAAATGATATCCAATCTACGTAACACAAGTAACTGAAAACACAGACATATGATGGATATTAATTCTTATGCACATTATTACATTTGCTTGCTTGTGTTTTGCAGTGCAAAGACAACTAAAGTCAAGCTGCGCTGGGACCTAAAATTCTCTGAGGAATTTGAACCCGTTATTTAGGGAAAACAAACTCCAGATTACGGTACACAGGCAAACGGCATGTGTTCTATGCCACCATTAGAATCAAATCAATAATACAGCCCAACAGATGAATATATTGCCACTATAGACCTATTCAATGCAAGAACTAAAAGTAACCTTTGGACGATAGGTGCCAATTTGCTATATCATTTTCATCACAAAATATAAAAATTAAGAGTGAAATTTTGTTTAAAGAACTGGTGGGTTTCGAGAATATGGAACTTGTTTTCATTTTTATGTTCCATCAATGAACAAGTTTGTCCAATATAAAGCCCGTAGGCTACAATCAGGACCGCCAACAGTGTTAATTCAGTCTGCCGACAACTGTTTGGAATAAAAAAAAATTTTTTTTTATTCCAAATGAATCGGATGGTCATGCTCAGGTCCTCCCCCCCCCCCCCCATCACCAGAGGTCCAAATCTAAAAATTAGGGAAGCAAACACATGCATATCAGTACTAAAAAAACAAAAACTCAATTAAGTCAAAACAACAGTGGACCCAAGTTATGAGCAACTAGAGTCAAACTGAAAATTTCTATACATTACAAGACAGATTAGCAGTTACTTAGCCAAGGTATAATGGAGAGCTAGGTATTATGAATGGATTTTAATGGGAAGAGTGGTCGTTGAAAAAAAGCAGCCCGTAACCCCAGATAAGTTTTAATGTCAAAATGATTTGACCACCAATGGGCGAAAGAGGGAGATTGTCAACCCGTAATGGCATACGAAGATGCACCGCTTGCATTGGTGCCGTCATTTAATGTAAACCGAAAATCATCCATAATCAATCCATCCCAGAGAGTGGTTGAAATAGATGAATGGCACGGAAGGACATCCCGGGCCGGCCGATGCTCTCATAGGAGCCCAATGCATACCGTTGAATGGGTACAAAGCTCCATGAAGCAGCAAGGAATGGGATCGAGCTGGTCTGCAACCAGAGTGAACGAAACGCCATCCATCCGATCGGTGTCCCATCCACGGGCAGTGAAGGCTTTTCCAAGGCAACTGGCACCATACATGGACGGAGATTGTAATCTAACAGCCCGGAGCAGAACAATAGACACCTACTAGACCCCGTAGATAAAGACCAGTCTGCAAGGAAAGAGCGGAGCCCAGCCCCAGAATAGTGGGCACGAACATCAATCCACCACAATCCAATGGACTAGTCGAAGTCCTATCCCAACACAGTCGCCCCTCCAAGCGACAAGTCAAAGGGCAGAGAGAGATAAAGACACGCCAGACTGGGACTGCAGCAGAAAGACGTTCACATGCCACCACAGCTAAGACTGAACTTCAAGTTACAATGGAGAAACAAGCAGGTTTTGCAAGTCCTTCCAATCCTATTCTAAGACTGCACACAAGGTACCCTCACATGAAGAGTTATAGGGTACATGTAAGTACTTTGAAAATTAGAACTTTTAAAACAGGCAAGTAAAAAAACGCGTTTATAAAGAGATGCATACCTATATACCATTCCATGACAGATAATGATGGACCCATCATCCGATGCCGAAGCAAATAGAGGGTATCGTTTATGAAATGCCACTTGTCTCAAAGCTCTCTTGTGGTGCCTGAAAAATAATTACACCATTCTTGAACAACTAAACACAACTTTGCATGGCACAACAAATTTCAAGTAGCAAAGTGGAGAATGTGTTAATGAATGACAAATAAGAATACGTTAACAGCGTTCGAAGAAGAAAAATAAATCAGTAAAAACACCATACCTCAATACTTTGTACGGTTTTGTAGAAAGATCGAGATCAAACCAAGTTAGCTTGCTATCATAGCTGCCAATGATGATATTGTCACCTGTCAAAAAAATACACAGGAAATTATCGACGAGCATAATGTAAAAATTTCTATTAAATTACCAAATGAAAAAAAAACCAAAACTAATGTCGATAATTTAGTCCAACGTGATTTATAAAAATATTTTTCGTAATTTAATCTAATCTACATAAAAATGAGAAAAAGACAACTTTCCCTTGTAAGGTCACACCTTCCCCTGACAACGAAAATAGAATATTTTACAAAAACAATTGCAGCTGTGTTTTCTCTTGTCTGTTTCTAAAGAGAGATATGTTGCCAGTGTGTGTGTGTTGTGAGGGGGATCTGACGGAAATCCACCATTGAAAAGTATTTCTACTAAAGGGAGGACATTGATTTATGACTCACACCCCTTGATGACACCTAATTGAAACACAGAATGGAGAATTTAGTCTTCAAACCTTTTTCATGGAAGTTTCTTTGACTGCTGAACAATTAAGTAAATTAAATGACAAAAACCTGACTTTCTCCTAATATATTTCTGAGTCGTTGATCCAAGGCCCATGGTAGAACCAAGGTAAAAGAAAGCTGCCTGTCTTGTATTTGGAGCTACTGTGGCATTTAAGAATCAGTGACCCCAAAAGAAGCAGAAGGATTTGTAGAATAACAACTCCATAAAAAACGACATCATAAAGAGTTTAATTAGCATAATAAAAATTCACACACAAATTGGAAAGAACATTTAACTTGAGATAAGAAAAATATTTTTTTACTCACCAACAAAAACTATCCCAAAAAAATCCACAAACTAAACTTTTTTCTTTCTCGTTTTACAATTCGAATATACATGATCTTATCATTTTAAGATCATGTAAGTGACTAATACATCGATATACATATATATACACAAATATATGATAAAAATAATATTTTAATGTAAAATCAATCAAATTGAATTAAACGACGAATTATTAAGTAAGTCAAGTTAAGGATAAAGTCAAGACCCTACATCACTCCCTCACAAGTGAATTAGTGAACGGTACAAAATGGTGGGGGTGACGTATTTTCTTCCCAATCTTGAGTAGGTTGGTTTTTCAAGAAAGGTGACTTTTTGATTGTTGACTTGATTTTTTTTTTTTTTGTTTGATTGTGAGTTGGTCTTGAGAATGGGTTTGATTGAAGACTTTTTATTAGTGGCCCAAAGATTGATAAAGTCTCCAGAAAATTTATCTTTGTTATGCGTGAATGTGTTGTAAGGTTTCAGTCTGACTATTGACAGTTTTAACTTTAATTTTAATCTTCAAGTCGAAAACTTTTAAACCATGTCTTACTACTTCATAGGGTCCTTCATAAGGCCTTTGTAGTGGATATCTATGCATGTCTGTAAGAAGAAAAACATGAGAACAAATCTTTCAAACTTTTGAACACAAAAGAATTCTTCTTAAAATGGTCAGTGACAGGAATTGGTCAGATTTTATTTATCTGAGAACGCAATTCCTTTATAAAATCGGACTGAACCAAAAATGATGAATCAGACCGAGATTGATGTAAAAATTCTGAGGGTAAGCGTAAGTTTTCCCCATAGATCATTTCCACAGGTGTGGCTCGAAATTCTGTTTTCAATGTGGACCATAATCCAATTAAAATAATCGGCAACGATTTCATCTACATGTCATTATTTTGACACATTATCGTGGCTTTCAGTGTTCTGTGCCACCTCTCAAGAAATCCGTTAGCTTGAGGGTGATAGGCAGAAATTCTTTTTCTTTTGAAACCAATTAGTGCAGATAATTTTGCAAATATCTGTGCCTCGAATGATCTGTTGTTATGAAAGACGGTGTGCCGAAGCGAGATATCCAGTGACCGATTATATTTCGCGCGATTGTCTCGGCACGAATATCGGTTAACGGAATGGCTTCAGGCCACCTAGAATACCTGTCTAAAATGATTAAACAATATTCGACAACTTTCAGAAGTAGGTAAAGGTCCGATAATATCAACATAAATTTCATTGAATCGTTTAGAAGCAAGAGGAAATTCTTGAAGTGGGCTATGCACATGTCTGTTCACCTTTGACAATTGGCATTTAAGGCAACTTCCAGCAAATTGAGTTATATCTTCCCTTTGGCCAAAAATACTTTTTGGTGATCATCATGAGGGATGCTATAATTCCTGGATGTGCTAGATTGTGCATTAAATTGAAAATTTTACTGTGAGCTGTTTTAGGAATGTAAGGCCTAATATGTGATGTATATGTTTCACATGTGATGAATAATTCAGTTTCGATGACTGGAAACTTTTCAAACTTTAAATTTTCACACTCATTAACTAACAACGTTGTTAATTCTTCATCATCTTTTTGCAAGATGGCAATTTCATTATAATCAATAGATTTAGTTAAATGAATAGCATCAACTCTGGATAAGGTGTCTGCCGTCACATTTTCTGATCTGGGAATAAATCTGATATCAGAAGTAAATTGAGCTATATAATCCAAGTAATGCAATTGCAAGAAGGAAAGTATTGCATTCTGTTGATACAACTGTAATCGATTCTATACCACCAATATCTATAACATCAAATATATACTACAATATTAAAAACAGCAACAGCTGAAGGGAACCTTAGCATGATGAATAGCACTGCATAATGTTCTTAAGCTAACTGCAGTTCATCATGAAACATTATAATGGAAAAACCCATACATCATATGCACCGCCCATGGAATGTGGTAGTGCAGGGTTTAATACCAAGTTTAGTTTCCATTCCTCCAATACACATTTCGCAGATACTCTGAACAGCTCATGATCCATGATTTGTATTTTCAACATCATGAAAGAGGAAGAAAACCTCTTAAGAAACAACAACAGGAAATATACAAGTATATTTCGGTAAGTTAAAAACTAAGGTTCGCTTACATGTTGAGATATGATCTAAACAGAAAGGTTTGAGTGTTTTATGAGCATAAACAGTAAACAAACCTTGAGGATGGATAGCCAAACTTGAAACCCATTTGGAGTTGGTAAGTAATTTCTTTGTCAGCTCCTGCTTCAGCAAGTTGTACATACGAACATAAATCTGTGTGGCCACGAAAAAGAAAGGCCGCAATGGATGAAATGCAACTTTCTGTACCTTGCCCTTCAATTTTTGGAACGGTGTCTAAGAGTATAACAAAATAAGTTAGTATTCACTATTTAAAGTTCTAACATGAGTAATAAAAAATCACCATGCATTAGCAATTTAAACCATTAATTGATATTCCTATGCACTATTTCCGACAGGAAGATATATAGTGAAATTTCTTTACACCGAAGTGTTGTAAACTCCATGATTTGAAGGCCCAATTCTTTACACAAAAATAAAAACTGTCTACATATTTTTTTTAACGTAACGTTCAATTTCAATATATGAAGGATAAACTGTATATCTCCTACATGATCCTAGCTTATCTGCGTTTTTGTGGTTACACATACTCTCACAATATTTTAAATTCTTTGTTGTTTGTTCACTGATTTTTCTTTCAAAATACTGTCTTTTGCATAACTTTACCTGTGTCTCCATGGAAGAGGCTAATACAACCATGCTATAAGTGAATCCCCATCAATGAAAATATACCGAAAAATAAGTCAATTCACAACATTAAATTTAGTGACAGCAATATTTTTTCCAGGAATTGAAAAAATTGTTAACTCAGAGGTCATAGTCACAACTTAAAAAATACAGCACGTATCAGTAGTGCCAAAAAAACAGGAGGAGTGGGGGGTAAATTTCCAAATCTTCTGATTTTGGAAGCAAAACTTATCAAAAATGCCCATTGTGTTATTTTACCAAGTTTTGTGATATCCTCTGATTTTTCTTGTGAAAAACGTCTTTTGCGAGACGGGTTTAAAACCAACTATCCCCCCATCTGCTGTCTATGTCAGTTTGACACGTGTAGTATGGATTATTCAATTCTCACTACACAATACACACGTTATTATACCAAATGATAGGCGTAAGTTCAAATGTGAACCTGTGCCAGTGAATTAAAGGGCAACAAACATATCCGACTGTTAATAATATACAGTAAATGCAAAAAAAGCAAGAAGAAAGAAAAACGAGAATTATACTATTAAATAAGGTGTAGATGAAAAATAAGACATGGTCACCAATGTAGCAGAAGGACTGAATGAAACCTTTAGATAGTTATGTTAACAATTTATATCACATGTGGTACAATTTTTGCAATCATAATTCGTCCATCCAACTAGAAGTCGGTACCATAACGTTAACCAAACTTTAGATGTTTTAGAAACAGTCATTCATGTGATCATTTCAAAACCATAATGTTAGATAAAGTTCCCTAAAAGGATTTATTGTTCTATACTGGCTACTTCTTAGCCCTCTTTATTTCTGAGAACAATGTAGTTTCTGCATGCTTCAATTCGTCTGTATTTGTTATGAGTTGTTTACGCCCCGACTCTAGCAAGGCCTGTGCAGCTGACATTTTTTTCATATCCGTTCTTTTAGTACCTTTTGAAAGTCTTTCATTAGCTTCCCGAATCAGTGAATGACTTGTTTTGATTAATTCCTGTAGCCTTTTAATTTTTTTCTCAAGTAAATGAACATACGAAATATGAATTCTTTTCATTTTTTTAGCTGAAAGTTTCTTCTTACACTCTTCCAGATAGTTTCTGTATTTACCATGTGCTTCTCGGAAATACTTTAGGCACAGCGGGGTAATAGGTATGTAACAAATGTCATCCTTTATTTTTACTGCAACCTGCACAGTTCGAAGACCATTCACTTATAATTCATTTAACAGTGGACGATTTGAGTTAAGAAAGAGTCTGTTAAGCGAAACCCTTCTCTCCTTCCCATGGGAAAGTGCCAGTGCCGCTTTGACTAAACGAGAAAGTAGAAGGTATTTCTCCCCAAGATTCTTCTTCAGGACATCAGACCAATGAACATCTATTCTTGTTACACGGGTGGAACTTTCGTTTGCAAGTTCCTCATCATCTTGAATCTCTGATTCTTCAAACAGATCATCTACATTACTAATTCTATTTTCCCTTGTTTCAGTTGTCAGGGCATATTCATTCACTTGCTCAGTCATGTATAATTTCCATTCATCAGAAAGCTTACCTATGTTATTCTCCTGGAAAACAAGTGGCATTTCTTTA
>QLNU02015003.1:129093601-129111872 GCA_006491805.2 Dysdera silvatica | reverse complement strand
TTTCTTTCAAGCTTCAGTTGTTGCCTCATCAAATGATATGGTAAAATAAGAGTCACTTTCCTTAACAGAGAATCAACTGATTGTGAAAATCCACGTCCGTGTGCAATTTCATATGAAACCTCAGTTTGTCCTAGCGTAAATGGCTTAGAAATTTTGCTGTCTAGAAACATTTTACAAAACACATTTTTTAAATTTTTACAAGAACTGAATGGGTAACCAGCTTCAACAATTTTCATTGTCCATAAACATTCTGCATTAGATACTCTATCAGCATCATTCACATTCCAGTGTTTCAAAGTTTCAGCACTAGATACAAAATTTGAAGACTTCTGTCCGGATGATAAAACCGACACTGTGAATTTTGTATGATCTTTGGACAAAGCAGTTGTCACCAAAATCTTGTGTTTTGACGTATTTGCATGTTGTAGTACTTGTTATATTCCTGAATTTCTACCCATGAAAGTATTTTTACATATGAAACAACATGCCATAAAGTCAGTATGCTTTTCACACCACAATTAAATTAAATGTTTATTCCCCATCCTTTTCGCTCACACAGTTTTCTTGAATCGTGTATCACGAGGGTTGAATACTTATACATCAATTTTACTTCATACATCAAATTCACACCTTAATCTGAAAATATTAAAAAAGTAATAGAGTTAGTATCTAATCATAATTAATTAATTAGTAATCTTATTAATCTTAATTAGTATCTAAGATAATCTTAAAAGTCAACAGTCCAATCTGAAAGAAAATTGGTCATTGATAGAAGAGAAATCAGCCATTGCACTAACGAGCAATGTTACGTTCCTCGCAACAATGACAGGAGGAGTGTATGTATTAATTTATTTAGTACCCCAGGAAGTTGAAAAAAGTTTTACAATTACATCTTCAAGTAGCCAATAAAATGGTCACTTAAACGTTTGCAAGCGAAGCGAGCTGAAAACGGAAACTGTATACTCCATATTGAGGATCAAAACTTGGAATAAAGATAACCTATGATACAGTTAACTTTTATACCGGTAACTAAAAAAAAAGTGAAAATATAGGACATGTTCCAAAAATATAGGACAAGTGGGTCGTCTGTTAACTGCATGTAACTTGGATGGAAAGAAAAAAAAATGAAGCAAATATACATCTATTAAAAGTACAACAAAATTTTAAGACATTGGGAAACATACTTCTTAAAGCACTGAATTAACATAATTGTACTGTAGTCAGGGTTTAAGTGATAATCACTTTTTTTGAAAAATTAATTTATTAATCTAAAATGCGAGAAAGAAAATTGTGTCCATCACAAAATAGCAACAGTTAATATCCTCTCAAAAAACTACCCTTTTTTAATAGCTTTGATTTATATTTTATTTTTTTAAACAAAATACACTCCTTACAGTAACCTCCTCCCCTCTTCTAATACACTTTAAGACACATAATGAGAAATACCCACGTGCATACACCACATTCAATCTCCGTTCGTTGGTCATCTCTTTGTCACAGTAATGAATGCTGATTGGCTGTCGTAGGAATTGGATATGGAACGATGATAATGATGTCTCAACTCATACTGCACATTAGTTGTTTTTTCTTAGCTATGTTAGGTATTTACTAAGATAACCAGTCCTTCATATTTCAAAGCATTGTTGATGTAAATAATTTTATTGGTACGATTTTTCAAGCGATGAAAACAACTAATCGTTTTCAGCTTTCTGCTGCAAAGTTTTTTTTCCCATTTTAGCATTTTTGTGACAGCACTTTTTGAGCCAGCTTAAACTCTAACTGCAGTATATAAGGTTCTAGAGGTTTTAAGTTCGTTATGATTCTGGTTATGTACAACAAAATATTATAAAAAAAAAAAAGTTGCTTGCATTTCATGGCAAAAGATCAACTATGACCTGGCCAAACCAGACGTCATCACACGAATAAGGATTAAAAATACCAACGCCAAAATCGGCAATTTAATCATGGTACATAATGCTACAAGTAATACTTGAAGAAAGAACGGTACTGTACAAATAAAACGTTCAATACAACTATACATTACTATACCTGAGACTGGCCTTCAGTCAACTTGTGAATAATCACAGCTTTATTCAAGGCATCTGGCATAACACTGGCAAAGTAATCACCTTTGGCATGCCATGTCACTTGTTTAACTTCTTTTGGATGCTCAATAACGAGTCTAATTCCTCGAGCCCATTGTTCCTTATCAGCTTGCCTCCAGGCGACAACTGAATCAAAAACAAAAGCAAAATAGGTATATCATATTACAACATCCAACAAGCATCATGAAAAGTAAAAAAAATTTTCTAGGTGCACAGTTTTCCCCACTGACCTTTGATTTCTAAATTGTAATATACAACCATACAAACAAGTTCATTAGCACTTGACACAGATTCTAGGGTAATTGCACAGTTCAGAAACACCCACCACGTGTTACATCCGTTAAAAGTGCCATGCTCACATGATAATTCGAGATTCGTGGCTTAACGTGACTTATGTGTAACGATTAAGCTTATCTAACGTGTATGTCATCTGGAATGAAACCAATGACTTAAAGTATCTTATGAACCCCAATGCATTTTAATACAACCAAGCCCACCAAGAAGTTAATTAACCCATCAACCTCAAAAGCCATTGTCAAGGAATAGTTTGTTTGTGGTTTTGTGGCTCAAGGACTACAATGTTCATGCTGCACCAGGACCTACTGTTTTCCAAGGAATGCGAACCTCTTAAGGCCTAGGGAACCAAACCCCTGACTACAGTGAGCAGTGCGATCTTTATGAGATCTCTGAGTAAGCATTCTTTGCACGGTTGGGAGTGAGCCAGGGTTAACACGCACTAGGCGAATGCATTACCACAATGCACCACCGGAGAGAATAGTGGTTACTACTTATTAAGGGTAAGTTTGTAGTATGCACAATTTAATACAGGGTGGCCATAATCAAAGGTTTAAATCCCGATAGTCAAAAATAAATAATTTACAGGATTAAATTCAACCAGATGTGTCATACACATAAATGTGACTATGGGATTTCGATTCCTTAAAAAAAAAAGTACAGCTGAAAATTTTGTCAGAGGGGAAATGGCAGTCACATAAATGAGTGACATATTTTCACTCAAAAACTAGATTATGCAAATTGAAATAAATTGGTGAATATGAAAAAGAAGGAAACTGTGTTTCACGTTTGTTTGTTAAGACTGATGATGTGTTATGCTTAATGCCATCATGCTTACACCATAATTTGGGATTATTTTTTTTTAATCAAATTCCATTGTCCTGGGAGTATTTAAACAAAATTTGGCAGAGTTTGCCCCAATAAATGTTTTATTATCAGGCTCTAAACATTGCACCTTTAATTATAGCCACCCTGTACATATATATATAAACCATACTGTGAAGTTGGAATTATTACACAAAACATGTCAAAGGCAATACACAAATAGAGAAAAAAACTACTTAACATACCTTTCTGATTTTCAGCTTCTTTAACAGTTCTCAAAATATTATCTGTATTACTTATTACAATTTTGTCTCCAACATTTGGGTTAATAAGGTACACAAAATTGCCACTGAAATATCGTAAGTACAAATTAGAAATGATGATATACATAGGGAATTTTATCACTTTTTATTTTTTAGTTCTCAGTGAATGTAAATGCAGCACTGTCTCCCAATATATATATATTAAAAAAAAACAACAACAACACCACACCACAGTGGTTTATTTAAGCATTGTCTCCCCTTATAGCTGTATATATTTAATCCATATTACAGATTTATTGCATGGGTTTTGGTTGTGAATTTTGCTTATCTAGCATGTTTACGCATTTTTCCATTATCCATAATTTATTATTATATATGAAATTACAATATGCAGTACTTCACAAATATACAAGTAGGTAGAAACCTTGTAACATTACGACATTCTCCACCCATACCAGGAAACCTGACAAACAAACAAAAGGAGGGAAAAAAAGGAACCAGAAAACCTGTTAAATGAAAATTACAAAATCTATTTACGATCATTGTGACCATTTTCAAAATTTATTTTCACACAAACTCCCAACAAAGTCAAATTTTTGATACATTTAAAATTTTCATTTTCTTTCCACATAAAGAAGTGTGAAGAAAAAACGTTAGACATTTTTTATATCATATAAATGTGGATATAATAAAACAAAAATTATAAACATTAAGAGGAAATCCAAACCCCCTTAAAACTTATGGAACCATCCTCCAGAGTACAGTGAGTCTACATTTTTTAGGTTGGGGTGGGGGGTGGGGCACTGCTGAAAGTCACATCCTGATTAACTGCATGGTGTTCATGTATTGTCATTGCAGGGCTTATGTCCAGATTCGATTTTCTGGCATTTCAGGTTTTTTTTTTGTTTTTTTTCCGCACGTTGTCTCCAAAAAAATGGTAAAAAGTAGAAAGTATTCGTACATTTTACATCCCAGGACTGAGCCATGAGTTATCTGGGACAGGATCGCTGGTTTAACATGGCCTCTGAACCCTAAATATTTTTAAAAAAAACAAAGATTTTTGGCCGTTTAACGTAACTCGGCGTGTCCAAAGGTGATGGGAATAATCATTGGACCATGAGAATTCAATTATAGTTATTACATCACTGGACAAAAACAATGATGAGGGAAGTAAATTTCAATCACAACTGGTGCTGACCTTCATAATGCATTTATACACAAATTATGTTTTTCAAATCAATAAAATGGGTATGTGTTGTTGTAGTAACAAAAAAGTAAAGCAGTCCTACATATGTTGTCAATCAACGTTTATGCCACAAGTATGCCAAACTATTCACTGAATAAATCAATGAAAGATTTTGCTCACCACTAATTTATGTTTCATGATACATGAACAGGTAAGGTTATACTGCACCAAGACATATAATGTTCCGAAAACTTTGAATCTCTTTTCTGGGAAAATAGTCCCTAGACTGTGGACATGTTGAAACAAAAGGTAAGTATTGGGTAGGTAGTGGCTGGAACCAAGCTTGAATTATCAGCATAGCAGTTAAATATACTATAACTATGATACCTCAGGAATCAGTCAGGTTTTATTTTCAGTTCGCAGAAAATAGTTTGTGACAGTTTAATATTACACATTGTATGCTGTTTTAAATAAAATTTTGCTTTTATTTTTAAAGACTGCCATAATTTTTTTTTATATAAATGTAAAGGTCGTTTTAAAAGTTAAAAAAAAAAAGAAATGACGAAGCCACGAACGATTCTAATAAACCATGACACATGCGAAAGCACTGTATACTTTTCATGCGAGTTGTATTATCTAAAACTAATGAAAGTATAATTTTTCCAAAAGGCTAACCTGAATTTTGTTTTACACGTAGAATGCAATAAAATCTCTCTTAACGGGTACCCAATTTTTATGGTCAGAGAGAAATTCTTTCACAATACTTCTCTACTATGGATAATTTTTTATCGTCTGATGAGTGTTTCTTGGTGAGGGTTTTTTTACCATTATATGCAATACTAATGATTGGAGGAAGAAAATCAACTTACGCAGCTACAAGGAGAATGGTTAACGCCTCGTTTGGACACCAAGCGATATCATGAACGATAGCGCCAATGTCAAATGTACGGAGACATCTTCCTGTGAGTACTTCCCATATTTTGATAGTTTTATCGTCACTTCCTGAATAAATAAAATACTTTAATGCATACAAAAGCTTTTCTATTAAAGTAACAGCACATGAAAAAGTACAATTTTGTTTCATGGCACAGATTAGCTAAGGGCACTGCAAAAAAATCCACAATTTTTTACCACTGTGGCTTAGAGTTTTTCTGCATGAGTGAGTAAAAAAAAAGGGGGAGTTTGGGCATGGTACAAAATACCATTACATTTAAAAAAAAAAAAAAAAAAGAAAATGAAAAAGATGAATGCAAACATACCTGAAGCAATGAACTGACCACTAGGCTCCACACAAATACAACGCACCATGCCAGTATGTCCTTTATACACCTAAGTGAAACAGCGATAAAATTTAAAATTATGTTTACAGAAAGGGAGAAATTCATTTTCAAAAAGGCTGTTACAAGGCTATTACTTACCATTGCCTGAACAGTTGGGAAAGGTTGCAAATCTTTCGGTTTCGGAAGTTGTGGAATGAGATCATTTGGGTCTACATTAGCCTTTAAAAAAAAAAGAAAAGTGATATGCAAATTAGGACTAGATAGTTGAGTGAAGATAAACCAATGTCCTGAATGGGAATTGCGATGAAGAAATAAAATTGGCCTTACCCTCATTTTCCTTTGTCTAGGACAGAGATACAAATCAAGGCATCGTTCAAAACGTTCTCGAATGAAATTAGAGTAACTCGGAACGAGTCTTAAGGATGAATACTTCTCAGGGATGAAATTTGTTTTCCTTTCTTCAGGTTCTTGCTCATGCCACTTCTTTTCCTAAACAGACACATAATAACATATGACATCTAATAAATGAAAAACCATCCATACTCCAAAATTTCACAAATGCAGAAAAATTGTGAGAGTTTTGTTTTGTCAGAACCTATCTGTTGTTTAGAAATGAAATATGTGAGTCAAAATCTATGCTGAATAACGTGGTCCCAGTCCCTTGTAACTTTGAGAGAGAGAGGGTAACACTCATACAAGGACTATTTGCAGCATTTTGGTCTTTGATTAAAACATGGATCATTTAAAGCTAATTGAAATGAAAGTAATGTTTTTCATAAGAAAAAAAAAAAGACCCATTTCCTTTATCTTCTATACATAAGTATGAAGGTAAATATCCTTCATAAATATTGATGTTCATATCATAATGTAATCTTTAAAAATTTTACTAGTCAATCGTAATTGAAAACATTAGCATCGGCAATTAGCTGATGGAATATATAAATAAAATCAGCTTTTCAATTGGTGTCGGCAATGGTATGCAAAATTGAACAATCCGTAAAAAATCGGTATCTGTCTATCGACCAAATTTTGCCATCAGTCGATCCCAACAAAAAGGGCAATAAAAGTCCATGATATCAAGGATCTGGATACAGATACAATTCACGTGTATATTTCTGATTCATAAGAGGTTGGGGTGATGTCCCAAATAAGGACACCGTGAAACGAAAAAACAATATGATAACAAAATGGTGCCCTAAAACATCCCTGAGTATGGGGAATTCCCCCCGCCCCCCACCATCCTAAGAATATCTTTTAAAACAATTGTTATTGATGCTACCTCTTCTTTTGTAAAAAGATATTCGGGTGGAGGGTTGTAGGATTCTTCATGTCCGGGAAGTTTCATTTTCGGAGCTGGAATATAATTCTGCATTCGTTTTGATACTTCTCCCTGGAAAGACAGTACATCAATAGCTTAATAATAAAAAAGATAAACACAAAACGGTATAGTACTTCATGGCATATATATAACACAAGTATATCACAATGTAAAAATGGGCAAAAAATATTTTCCACATACAGTTTCTTTATCCCAGAGCATGTAAAATTGGGGCTTTTCCTCTTTCGGTCGTCTTGGCTTTATCCAGCCCATTTTAATAGCGTGTACCAATTTTCCAACCTATAATAAAGAGAAAAGAAATTAAATGCTAAATTGGTTAAGCTAAAACAAAATTACGAGTGGGCCTACAACTTACAATCTCAATTCTAAAATGCTATACCTGGCCTATTATTGCATGTGGATCTAAGAAGGAGATAATGGAAAACGATGCAAGGGACAAAATTAAAGCTTTTAATATGCGGATTTTATTAAAATTATGACAGTGAAGTGTATTAACTATAATCAAGGAGTCCTGAACAAACCCAGATCAAAAAGAGGGTTTTTATCGGTACATTGAAAAAAGTTAGAATGTTGTGGATGCATAATTTCAAAGGTGAAAAATACAAAATTCCCCAATTAGTAATTGAGGCAAATATCATTTGGTATGCAGGGACCTAAAAAAATTATCCATGAGTGGAGAGCTAGACAACTGTAGTCCATATCGGCTGCCAGTCTTTGAAATATAGAAAGAATTTAAACAGAAATAATGAAAGAAACAATTTATATTATCTTTTGTTTGTACTTTTTTCCAGTGCCAGAACAGCAAAGATCATATTGCAATGACACCTACAGTTTTTTGAGGAATCTGAACCTAAACGACCTCCAAGCCATAATATGCAGTTAACCGCTAAGCATTCTTCTTCTAAGCACTGTTGGGAGTCAATCTCGAATTAAAGGTGTGTTAGGCACTTACGCTATTACTATCCCACCACATAGCTTTTTATATAATGCCATTTCTGCATATATAAGCACAAAGGTACCAATAGAGCAATAAAATATTTCATTGCTAAGACATCATGAAAACCTAATGCTAAAAACTACAAATGAACCCCCAGTAACTATTTAAAATGTCATTGCCTGTTTCCTCGCCAAATACACTGATAATATAAGTTCATCAGTAACTTCAGAAAAGAAAACATCAAGGCAAGGAGGGCATCGAAGCATTAAGAAGTGTGCTGTAACTGGCAACAAATCAATTAATAGAAATGCTAAAGGTCCAATAACTGCATTTTAACCACCCCAGGTTTTATAGCAAGAACATGCTTTTGACAATAAGGTCATTTATAAGACCCAAACTGTTAGAAATCAAAACCCACATCATTTGTTACTTTAAGGTATCAAAATATTATTTGTGTGTCAGCTTACCTTCTCTTTTTCAATCTTTGATGGAATAAAACTCCTTTTGTGTTCTGGGCGATTGCTAAGTGGGTGTTTCATCACCTCATATGTAAAAAAGTCTTCATATGGCTAAAAACACATCTCAGATCAACATTTTATAAATACTTTAAGTAGCACACATAGAAAGGAATACGATTACTATAAACTCATACCAAATTTTTTTTGTATAAACCAGGAGACTCCTATGCTTTTGAATAGAAAATCTCCCGGTTTATACATGACAGTCGGCAGCCATGACTTATACAGAAAATATATATAACTAGACCAGTAATTAAAAATAGTTATTCCTTCTGTAGAAAGACATATTAAAAACAGTAGATCCTTAAATATAAATATTTTATATGTACATTTCTTGCATTATATTTGTGTATACACATATATACACAGTGATCGATAAATTGTGATGAATCATACTTGTCTACCTCAATGAGAAAACCTAGGAATTTAGCACAGGAAAAGATTTTCTACTTGCCAATGGTGACAGGATTTGTTAACACTGTATATACATGTGTGTGTGTGGATGATTTCTCTTCACAATTTGCTTTTAAATGGTGTGTTACTATCACCATGTCAAACCATGCCAAACAATCACCATGTGGTGTAAAATATGTAGAAGACATTGCCAAGTCACTGCTACTTGTGTAGGAAGTAAGGAAAAAATTTTCAAATGGGCTATTCAAGCCTCTAACTTTTAATCTTGCAACGACAAATAATTTAGAATAAATAATCCAAACAGAGAAACTATATGGAAATATTCAAATACCTTTTCTCATTCCAATTATTTAAATATGCACATTGATGTCCCGATCTCCCTCAAACTTAAAGATACAGGGGACCCAAGAATAAAAATCCCTTCCATTCATATTCACATATTAACCCACAATAATACAATTCAAAAAGTAGGCTTATTCCATCATGGTTTCATAACTCAAGGGTTTGAGGGAGTGCTCTGACAAAGGTTATCCGAGAATGGACTTTGGTTTAACCTAAGAATAATATGTTTATCCAAGACTAGAAATTAAATCCAATTCAATGATTTATTCCTTCCACTTCTTCTTTGTGTGCGAGGACAGTTCAAATTAAACTTAGTGTCTAAAGCTTTTCCACCTAGAGGGAACGGAACCTCAGACAACAGTACACAGAAAAACAACAAGCATTCCACCAGACGTTTGGGCGACAAACCTGGAATTTTGATTTGGTAGACAATTACATTATCCTTACTCCACCCAGGAGTGAAGTGATTTTAAAGGTTCTGTAACCACTGGTGCATTGTGGGGAAAGAGGGTTACAAAATGCTTAAATGGGAGCAATTGCAACCAATCATAAAAAATAAATATTAAAACAATTAAAAGTTAATTACTGGATAAATATTGTCTTCCGTTGGATAAGATGAATTCTGTATCCTTCTTATCAAAGCAACATCCTCATCACTTAGAACAACCTTCTTGCCAGTCATTTTGTCTTTCACAGTGCGCCTGAAAAGTATGAAAAACATGCAAAATAATTTCAACAATGACGATATAGAAATTAAAAAAGCACCCGTTTCAAAACATGGCAATCAGGTCCACTGCTTTTAAAAACTTACAATGCTGGCCATTAAAAATGCGAGAATAGGAAGAACGAATCAGAGTGGCTCCAAATTTGCAACGTTTAAAGGGTTAATTGGCATTCCATATATCAAAATTAAGATGTATTTGTAATATTTTCACTCCTGTAATACACGTTATGCATTCAGCCATGGCTCTGATACTTCTCATCCATTTTAAAGTTGAAAATTTTTAATTTCTCACTATATAAAATTAGAATCAGTACAATTTTTGATTCAAAAAGGAAATTTGCATTGTAAGAATAGGTAAGGTCATTCTGCACCTGAACTTGTAGTTTTCGGAGGAATCTAAGCTTCCATGTCCAAATCCCAGACCATGGTGGGCAGAAAAAATAGCATACATTCAATGGTACCGACATAATCCAATATGGATTAATGGCACCATGGACAGACTAGTTACTGTTATGCCACCAGAAAGAAAGGGTAATGTCAGTAAATGGGATTTCATATGGGTATGATGTAAGAGCAATACAAATAAAGTTTGTACTCACCAGTAGTCGGGATGGTCAATCTTGTTCAAAAACTCATCGATTTCACCAGTTGCATCAGGCTTCAATATTTTTTCACCGTCCCAATCATAGCCAAGGTGGTCATAATCATCATACCAATTCATTGGAATATTCCCTACTGTATTCCTAATATCCTGAAACAAAAATTGCCATTTGTCAGTTAAAAAAAAAGGAACCATGCAACCAAACAATGCACAGAATGAATGCAACTGCATTTAATTATAAAATGTCCTAATCAATACTTTATAAACTGAGTGTAAATTTGTGCATTCCACATTCCAAGACTGCATTATGAGTCATCCGGGACGAGCCTGACCCAGAGCTATGCTTACTGGAAGTCGAGCCAGGTTCAGTGAACTCAGGGATAGTAGTCATAATAATTGGGGCACAAGGTGCAAATTAACCACATACGTATAACCAGGTCTTGACAAACCATGGTGAGCCATGCCCCCCACCCCCAGGATAAAATTATACAATGTATATTCCAATCACACTGTAGTGGTGGAGTGTTTACCATTATGACAAGTGGCACATTACTACTATTGACGAGAAGCTGTGATGTTGCTTTCTTACTACCAATCCGGCTCCAAGATTTAAGCTGCTATTCCATGCAATACCTGATTCTTGCAAGTGCATTATACATTACATTGAAGAATGGAGGACGATGATGTTACTAACAAATAACTGATTTTTATTAAACTACCATGGTAAAAAACTAACAAAAATATCACAGAACTTCTAATACTGGAAATTAACAAGTAACGTTGTTGCTTATCTCCCATAATAGTGAGAGCAAACACGAACGAAAAACCAAAAAGAGAATGTGTCTTTAGACAACATGCTTTTTAAAGTTCACATATGCAAAGCATGCATGTGCCAGATACTACAGAGTTCAACCAACGCTTGCAGCGGCGAACTAAATAACTAGTCAATATAACATCGATATAGTAAGTTCAATCGCATGCTATAACGCAATAATGCTAACAGATAATTTCTGACATTTTAAATGATAGCTCAAAATTCTTACTCACCAAATGTAAAAATCCAGTCCCCAATGGCGACTAGATTTGTGAAGCCCCAGACATAACTGTTATTATGTTTATTAAATAAAACCAAAATAATGCTTTGCAGGAGGGAAGGAATTTAAAGCCAGGCAAGATTCAAAATGAGTCACCTCAGATGGGATAGACTGCTGAATATGATGCCCAACGTATCAATTTGCAACTAGGTTAAGGTGAAACGAAGAAAACTTAAAAAGAGAAAGGGATGCAAAAAATATTCTCATCACTTTTTGCACAGATTTCTCCATATAATCTATGAACTTTTACATGGAACAACCATAGCACGAATAAACAATTCAAAAGCAACCCCTGTTGACAGGATTCATCTATGTTTCTTTATATGAAACTTAAGGAAGTTTAAGGACCAATAACAAAAAATTACACTAAGAACCGAAGAGTAAATGGGAATTGAAGTGATAATCTATGGCAAACGACTTCATTGTCTGTAATACTACTTTAAGAATGCAAGTTCGGTGTAATATAATTAAGCACAAGTTTAGAATTAATACAATTAATCACAAGTTTAGAATTAATACAATTAAGCACAAGTTTAGAAATAATATAATTAAGAAACAAGTTTGAGAAAGAAAAGCAATTCCCTGAAAGTGATCATGTAGTTAAGATTAAACAAAATAACACAGATCAACTACACGGTAATCATAACCCCCACCCCAATCACCTCTTCTGCAATATTCTATCACAAAATATTTCCTTGGATGGTTAGCTTCACTTTGAAAGCCAAGCTGGATTCATCGCCCTTCTAAAACCGACTATAAGCAACACTGTGTATATGCACATAGAGTAAAATCTTCCTTCATGGACACCTAATTACAAAAAATAGTGTAGCATTGGGTCAGAGGGCAAAAAATATTTCTACCCACGATACCCCACACTCTAAATGTGGGCCTGAAAAACGGATGCTAGACTTGTCATTCCTGCCCCAAAGAAACAGTACAATGAGTTCTAAGGAATTTGCCATTATGTATGTTCCAATTGTTTACAAAAGTCACACTATGACCAACATGTTGTAAATTATATATCCATTTTTTATGTTGATTCATGCTGTAGGAAGAATAGCAGAAAAATGATTGAAACTATAATGTCTTATACAGAAATGTCAACAACTGGGAGAAAAAAAATAAGGATTGTTATTAATGATGACACGAACCCCAATTGAGCATAAACACTCTAGAAAAATTTGTACACTTTTTTTTTGTAGGCTAGTACATGGAAGTAAATGCCAACAGTGTCTGGAAAAATTAAGTACATAAAAAATTATCAATCGATATAGAGATAGGCAATTGTGATCATAGGTGTAGTTACTTAGGCTGATGAAGTCCTGAGCCTACATGACAATCCAAAACAAATTGCAAGTTTACATGCATTGTATTGCATAAATCTATAAAATATGCACTTGCCCCCCCCACCACAAACAATTTTGAGAATTCTATGCTGCTGACTATAGTCTACATTGTCCGTTAACCTTTAAATCGAAGAAGGTACTTGAAGATGATGGAAAAACTTGAAAAGATTGACTGACATGATGTAGAAATAAATATTCTAGTAAGATATAATATATTAAATACTTTATTACTTACTTCTTCATCAGATGAATCATATTCATATTCATCAAGTTGTTTAGTGACATCTAATGAGGCTACTGGGACCTAGGAAATTAAGTTTTAAACAAGCTATACATTACACCATATAAAAGTAATTTAATATGCACATGTTCATAACTTTTTTTTTTTCATATATAAGCTTACAAAGTTTTGCCATAAGCTATTTATACACTTTTCACCATGAGCCATCTACACATAATACAGCTTTCTAGAAAATAAATTTAGACGTATGTTTTTTCTTAACACCATTTTCGGGGATCCATTTTTAACAGATAACACCTCCTCTACCATCAATGGAAACACTTGTTCTTGTCTGATCACCAAAGTTAAGTAACTCAGCGTATAGTAGACTTCTCGCTTCTCTAATGGCAACTGTGTGATAGTGTGATACCAATCATTTAATATGGCATTCTCTATTTACGACAAGCTACCGACAACTATTTGTCATTTATCTGACACTTGGGATTTCTTGAAATTACTCTGCAACTTAAAATGGGATACACAGATTAATTAATTTCATTTATTCCAGGATTAGCCAACCTACTTGAATTTCATGTAATATAACAAGGTTTCCATTCACTTTGAAGGAAAAAAAATCCTGATAAATCCCAAACAAAACTTTGAATGAACTTCCGTTTTGGGGAAAATAGCTTTATGTTCATGTGAAATTTAATAACCATTTGGAACTGAAGTTAGGAAGGTTTTCTATGATTTTTCCATGTTTGACCAAAAAATCTCATTTTCCTCTGACTTTTAGACACGATTTTGAATTTCCTGACAATTCAAGGTAAGTGGGTACCCTGCATGAGTACTTTCATTCCAATTAAGGCTTTAATTCGGCTTTATTACTATTTCAGTTTTCAAATAACTTTTTTTTATTGTCTATCAATATGAAGATATACTACAAAATCAAATAAAAAAAGAATTTAATAAAAAAGAATTCTTTGGAAAGCAGATTTTTTGGTTAAACAGAAATCACCTCTTCTGGCATCAAACCCTAAAACTTTACAAAGACTTAATTTATCATTTAAATGTCTTTTAAATTATAAAAATTACATTACTTATGCTTACGAAGTTAAAAAGTTATTACATCAAATATCCTTCTCAATCCTCAATTATCCTGCATCTTCTTTAAATGATTTAAGATCCCAATTTCTCGATGTGGGCTGGGTTGCTGCTGATTTGAGTTTTTCAGGGACAAAATCGTGGACCCAATTGACATCCAAAATAAAATCAACAAATTACTAAATAATCACACCCACCAGCAAGAGGGATCTTGGGAGACTTACTATGCCATAAATAAATAAATAAATTAGATATTACTTTTTTTAATTGTTCTTATTATTTATTTCAGATTGAACATAGGTGCTGTATCTTCTACCTGGGCAGCACGGGCTTTGTCAGACTGTCTTTACCTGCTTCCGCCCAGGCAGACATGAATTCATAAGCTTTGTTAACTGTCATTATTTCTCTTTGTAAATCTCTTACAATAAATAATATTGGGAGATTTTGTTGCATTTTATTTATTGTGGGAACCATGCACGGGTACCCCGAGGGGACTACACTTGAATGCCCATTAATTTATGAAAAAAGGGGGAAAAAAGACTGAATCCACAAGAAACTATAGTCCAACAACATTATTCAATTGTAATTTTTCCTAAATGCATGCCCCTGCATATAATTCTGGGGGCGTCCATGAAACATGGTTCTCCACAATATCATTATTAATATTTAAAGTGCTTTAAGTGGCAGATCGATGATTTTTTACGTATTACATAAAGACATAACATATTATGTGTTAATGTGGTCCCACTCTAATAGCAAGGAATTTTTTTTCCACAGTAATGGACTTATAACATG
This sequence comes from Dysdera silvatica, assembly GCA_006491805.2. Taxonomy (NCBI): domain Eukaryota; kingdom Metazoa; phylum Arthropoda; class Arachnida; order Araneae; family Dysderidae; genus Dysdera; species Dysdera silvatica. The sequence goes on along the minus strand of QLNU02015003.1, from coordinate 129,096,485 downwards.
AGAGTGAATTAGGGGGAGGCAGGGGAATGGAAGAATTTACTACAATAACAGAACCAATCAAACTCAGAAGTTTAAAAAAAAAGCTAGCATATACATGATTAATGATGTCACCAGCGAAGGGAATTTGGTGGTCCAAAAAAACACCTTAATTAGAAACTAGCAGTAAAAAAAAAAAAAACCCTGCTAGGCACAAGTTAAAATTGCCATATTTATACTTCTATTACATGGATTACTGATTATTATTCCGTATATGTATGCCTTTATGCAGGGATCACACTCGCACCAATGCCATTCGTATCAGCTTCGTAGCAGGAAAAATGGTCTTTTGTAGAAGCAGGAAAAATGGCATTCGGTATCTAATTCGAAGCAAAAAAAAAAGCTTTTGCATCAGTTTTGTAGCAGAAAAAAGCCTTTGCACCAGTTTTGTAGCAGGTGAACACCAGAAGTTTATTATTTTGTACAAAAAAATTGGTTCGCACATCAGTTTCGTAGCAAGCAAAAAATACTTTAATCAAATGAATGTGCATGATAAAAATGAAAAGTAAAATGTTTTATTGAAAAAGTAGAACTTCATGCACATCAAGTTCTTTGTTTCGTTTTTTATAATTTTGAAACCTCTTCCCTGATTTCCTCTTGAGAAGCTAAAATTGTTGAAATACGCAAATTAGCTTTGGTCAACGAAATTTGTCCACTTTCGACTGCAGATGTATTTTTTCTTTGTATGTAAATTTATATGTTAAAAAATATGCTTGTGTATAATATTTCGTGCTCCAAGGTAGGTGGCGTATCAGGGAGAAATTCCTCTATTTTGATGGAAAAATACTAAAAAATGACCAACAATCGTGAATTACAGCACATTTACAAAAGTTTACAATTTTGCCGGTAGGTAGCGAATCAAAGACAAATCGCACATCAGAAAAAAATCACTCGTTAGTTAATCAAAATCGTCTTTTAAGTGAAATCGTTAATTTCGCTTTTTTTTTACGGAATAGAATTATAAATTACGTAAATTAATTAAATTTATTTAATAGGTAAATTTACTTTTAAATTAATCTGCAAGCCTCTGCATGTGTAGATAACGAAAGCATAAGGGGGAAATATCCCGAAATATATGCCGCAAAATCTCGGCGCAATTCACATGCTATTTATTAAAGTATCATGACGAAATTTTTCTGAACTTTTAATAAAATAATGCTGCCAGTAAAGTTATTCAAAATATGGTAAAACTGCGAGTTCACATAAAAATTTAAAAACTTTCGATGCTTTGTAAAACAGCCATTCCTTACTACATATCATGATACACTTGCCTATAAAGTTTTGTCTGCCGAATTTTTTTTTTTTTTTTTTCTACAGCTGTTCCACAATCATGGCTGCATTTCATTTCGTTGTTTTAATCCAAATTTGAAGCAAGTTTCACATACAAAGCTGGACGTAAAAAATAAGAGAAACAAGTATACAAGCTGGAAACGTCGCGGGCCATCTACGAAGTGCAGGGTTTTTTTTTGTTTTTTTGCTATTTTTACCAAAAAACCATAAAAAATGTGGATTTTTGTGAGGCTAATAGAAAATTGTACGTGAGGGCCTTGAAAGGGTTTTCCTTAGTTTTCTTGGTATCAACCGTAATACAGTAAGGTGGAGTTAAAATCCGTACAAACTACGGAAAATCCGTAAAAGTTGGCATCTCTGGACGCGGAAACGCAGAAATGTGATAGGAAAAGCTATTTTCTCCTGTCACCTAAGGCTAGTGTTTTATAGTCAAGTAAATATCATGGAATGGAAACAGTGGTAGGAATTTTTCGCAGTCCATGCACATGCGCAGAAGATGGAACTGGTACTGTTTCTAGACGCTAGTAGCAAATAACCAGTTTATAAATCGTCGTGTGAAGTGAGTGCTATTGGCGAGATTTAGCGCCACCGACTTGAATATTACACAGTATAACCAATAATGATGTAAGCTAGAAAAATGGCCCACTTTGTGAAATAAATAAGTGATTTTGGCGCAAAAATGGAAAAATTCATGCTTTTGTAGCAGCATTTGCAATTTGGCGCAATTGGTGCAGGTGTGTGATCCCTGCTTTATGCAAAAACAGCATAACACACACTAAGTCATTTACATTTTAAATTGTCAGATGTTCAAAACAATATATACCCAATTAAAAAAAAAGAAAAAAAAAGAATAATAGTAACCACCAAAATTAAAACTCCTTTATGCTTTATTATGGGTGCCAATTTGCTTTTGCATAACGTTTAAGGTTATTGGATTGGTTAAATTACTCAAGACACTTTTTCTTCTGTTATATCGATTTTATTTTAATTTGACTTTCAATAAACTTCTGCCCTTTTCATTCTACACAGAACATTTACATGAAACAGACGACAAATTTATCATCCATATTTACGATTTTGGCGACGACTGATGATGAGTTAGTGATAATTGTCGCCATGCTGGTGCCAACCCTACATATGATGGAAAAAGTATATCTACAAAGAAAGCCACACCCATCACACAATCAATATAATTATCAGTATAACCAGGAATGCAATATATAGACCATTCCTTGAAATAAAATGGTTTAGTTGAAAATGGTTTAGTTGAATTTTGCGATGAAAGACCAGCAAAGACTATTCTGGGCAAAACAAGGTGAAACGCCCCTTCCCATTATATTTTTGGTTATCTAACTATTCAATATCTGACAGTTTAGGTCAATGGTTCCCAACCTGGGGGTCACGAATAGGTTTCTGGGGGGGGGGGAGTCGCTGCAATTATTTTTATAAAGAATTTCATACCAAATGTTTCCAACGCTTTTATATTTCAACATGGCTACACATATTGCAATATTCTACTAATGGTTGTTAACTTTATATCTATAATATACATTATTAT
>QLNU02015003.1:129060603-129078372 GCA_006491805.2 Dysdera silvatica | reverse complement strand
CTTCTAGCCAACTTCTTCCTTTCTCTGACCTGAATCCAATTATCAAGACCTGTGTGAATCAAAGGTGGCAGGAGGAATGGGATCATCAAACCAATAACAAATTGCATAATATTAAACATACAATTGGTAACTGGCCCTCCTCATACCGTAAAAATCGGAAAGAGGAGGTTCTCCTTGCCAGACTTCGCATTGGGCATTCCCATCTCACCCATAGACATCTGTTGGAAGGAAAACCAGCACCAATTTGCCAAGTGTGCAATGAACCCATGAGTGTTTTACACATTTTAACTCAATGCCCCTATTATAGACTTGCCCGCACTCTTACTTTTAACTCTTCATCACTGTCTGACATTTTAAATGACCATGCTGACCATACGCACGTTTTAAAATTTTTAAAAAGTACTGGTTTTTACTACAGTCTTTGATTTTACCATGTTTGGCGCAGTATAGCCCAGATGCTCTTGCGCCATAAAAAAGCCAAACAATCAAATCAAAAGTTTTTGGCCACATTCGGACTTTCCTAAAAACTCTGTATATAGTTGAACCCTGTTTATATGTAATTTTTCTTAGGTCCCGGGAGGATGCTTTCGCTTTTTCCATGGTGGCTGAAGGGAACCTGGCTTTGGACTGCTCAAATTACCCAAACTCTGTGAACGTAGCTATCATGAATGCTTCCTGGCAGTGGATGAATAATCTATGGATTGGCATGGACCAAAAATGTTAAGAGGTCCTACTTTAAACTTGTATCTTCTCTTAGTGGACTGTATAACACACTTGTAAAAAAAAACTTGTTTATTTAATTTGTTAAACAAAGTTTGATTTCCTTATGGAATCTTTACAACAAACATTGCATAGATAGGCTCACTAGCCTTGCATCTCAACATAGAACGATTTCTAAGCTGGTTACACACATAAATATACAAGCCGAACACGCTTATTGGCTTTCTCGATAATTTGCATTTATGCAATGTGAATAATAATTACATAACAGCATTTACCAACAGATAGTTTCAACATTTCTAAATTAACCGTTGTGGCACCAAAGACCTTTTTTAAAAACAATGCTTTATGTTAAATTGTTTCATTTTTTAAAATAAATTCAAACCAATGGTTTAAATTGGTTTTTCAATGCTTAGGAAAAAATAATTTAAAATAAAAATGACTTTCTTTTTATCATTTTCTAAAATATAGTATAGGCAAAAACAACTTTTGTTGATTATTCCACTACAGTTGTTTACATACAGTTCACTTAAACAACATCAATCAACCAACGTTTATTGGCTGGTGGTTTATTGGTCGTGGGTTCGGGTCCCACTGCACGCGGAAATATTTATTTTCTTTTGGACATTTCACCATCTAACCACGCCATAATATCGGCGTTGATTGATATTGTTGTTCGATTTATATAAAATACAGTTCACTGTCAATTATGTCTAAAGGTCAAACTAGTGTGTAGTATTAGTAGTAGGCAGTTCCTTAATCTAACAGAACATATTATTTGAATCACCAACTATTTCCCGAAAAATCATTTTGCTTAGGCCAGACACAATGAATTAAGTGGCACAGGATTGAATCTACCAAGGTAAGTGTTGGAATTTTATGCATGATTGTTTGGAAAGTTATATTAAAAACTCAACAATTTTCGTGCATACAGTTAAATAAAATAAAGTGGTAATAGATGCAAAAATAAACTCGCTATTTTTGCAGCTATTATATCTTATGCCGTTATGAACATGGGTATAACGAAGAACGTTTAAAACCGTCTCCTTCAGTTGAAACCGATCGTTATCGATTCAGATAAAGTAAAAAAAAAATAGTTGTAGTATTTCTAAAGATCTCGAGGACAGTATAGAAGACCTTGCTTATGATACATCTTCGTATGTTATTTAAAATATGCTATGAACAAGTTGTATCTCCAGTTCACTACCGCCAAATTTTAAAGCAGAACACTTGTCAACAAGTGAGAAGGAGCAAGCAATAGAGAAATACAAGAATACCTCATTAGGCATTGTTTTTACATTTATTGTCCATGCATCATCTCTCGATGGTGCTTTGATGAGACAATGAGCTGAATTTCCACCTTCAGTGGTGGAAATCACTTGTCCTCATGAAAGACTATGTTGGCCAAAAGGAACTCATGGACTTGCGCATAGCAAGTTCTGAAATCAATTAGGAGTTGAGAAGGCAGCAAAGTTGGCATTTTTATTTAAATCCTTAAATGTTGGTTTTTAATAATATCATAATTGAAATCTTTACCGCATATTCTAATCTTGTTAAACAAGAAATAAAGACATAGAATGTGTTTATATAAATTGAATCACATAGAATGTGGTTTTTATATTAAATACATTTAGATATTCACTTAAAGCTTGAGAAGAGTAAATTGAATGTTAAAATCTTACATAAATGAAGCTGAATGAAAATTTTGATTTATTTCTGAGGTACACTAACTTAAGCAAAAACGTCAATGGGAATTTAAAAAAAAAAAAAAAAATTAACTAACACCATGAAGACAATTTGTAAGGAGGTAACCGATTCATTCAGTAAGAGCAGATGATCCAAGCCAATTGGAATAGGCATGGCACACTCTTGTTTTATGATGCAAGCACAGGCATAACTTGGGGGATAAATACAGCATAAACTGGGAAGGGGGGCAAAAAAAAATTTTATGGGGAGGAAAGTACGATTTTGCCTCTTTTCTAAAAAAACCTAGGGCAAGTGCCCCTTTGCCCCCTCCAGATTATACCTATGGGTGCAAGGGCAGCTAAAGGTCATCCTGCATAGATATGTAGTTTTCCAAGGAATCCAAGCTTTTGTTGTTTAGGGAACCAAACTGGGCTATGGCGGGCAGAAACAATAGCATAAATGCGTTCTACGCTACCATTACAACCTAGCTCAGGTTATCTACACTTAGCCTATCAGGTCACAAGATTCTAGAACAGCCAATGCTAGGCAGTATTTACTAAATAGTCATCCTCCTCTGTACCTGATGTTTATTTTATGTCATCACAAGAAAGGTAAAGGTGATATACTAGGATTTACCATTTTTCATGGTGGGGGTGTATTCAAACCCTTTAACACATTGACTGCCACGTTACCCGTATTCAGATGACAGCAAAAGTTCTCATCGGGCCGCGTCTCCCGTATTCGGGGTGACGCTTATTTGACTACTTACAAAGGATCTTCGAAAATATTTGGACAGATATTCCACAGGATGTAATAAAACTATCGAATTATTATAAAAATGTTTTATTAAAAAAAATATTTGGAGTGTAAAACATTAAAGCATTCTATGCAAAGCTGAGGTTGGTCAGGACATTTTGGACAAAAAGTTATTGTTTTCTTTAGATTCCCTCATGCCTTTGGTTGGTCCATTTCACATCTTTTATTTGAATAACATCATTTGCATGCACGTCTAATGCTTTTTGCAGAATCATTTTTGCGAACGGCGATATTATGACGACTTCGAACAAAAGGCTTGGTTGTAATTCTACTTATATTTCTCTTTCTGGGTAATCTGGTCTCTTCCTCATCGCTGCTATCCAAATTTGTGTGAGTATCATAACAGGTTTCTTCTTCACTGCTATATGACTCACTAAGAACTAACTTTTCTATTTTTCTTTTCAATATTGAAACGAATTAGGGAAGAGATTTTAAGTCATACCACTTGGTACTCGGCGAAAATTCGAACTGTTTATGCAGAGTAGCGAGGTGACAAGTGAGGATCTTAGGAATGTATCGGTAGAAACAAATGAACAGATATGAGCCAGCAGAGCATTCTTCGCACAGCGGCGCGTGTGGTCTGACGGAGATCTCGTTGCAAACACGCGCGGCAGTCTACGTGTTAAGGCCTAGGAAATCAACTTCTGGACTAGAATGAGCAGTTCGTCAGTGAATGTTCTATCACCGGGGGTCAAAATCAGGCTACTGGTATATTACACAAACAAGTTACCACTTCTGGGCCTGATGCTATTTAAACAGCACTGATCTGACAGTAATACCAGCATGGAAAATGTTGATATTAACTAACATGAACAAAAGTTTTCAGGACATAAAATTATTTGCACAACTACTATCGATTGAGCTTCGGTTATATTTGGTAGTTAAAATCTGATACAGTGGCCATCTGAATGTCCAAGTGGAATCAGTTCTTTTAAAATTATGCAATAAAATTGTTCCATACTAGACACAGACATTTTAAAAAAGCAACAACCACTACTATATAATGCTCAGTGATAGTTATCAGTTTAAGCGAAACAATAAGCAGACAAATATAAATGCCATTTCTCAAAATGAAACTTTAATTACAAATATTTTTATAGCATAATTTTATGTCCATTGTGTACATGTGTCTAGGCACAGTCGCAGGTGAAGTTCTATCAATAAATGCCAAACAGTCATGATACAGCATTTCATGAGATCATGGCGTTTATACATAAAACAAAAATGCAGTCAGAAAATATTAACATCAAACAGGAGCAACAGATCTATATTATGCGGCAAAAAAATCTTGAGCAAAATATCTACATTTCTGTTAAACAAGCACATAAAAATTGTAAGAAAAACGGAGACAGAAAAATTCTTAAAAGTAGTATTTCCTTTCATACATGATATACACTTCACTATCAATTGCAACTGCCTCGTAGAATTTCAGATATAAATTTACAAAAAATTCCCTTAGAAGTCCCTTGAAGCATAAAACATCTTAATGCTATAAATTCAAAGTTCTTTAAGACTCCGGCTTTTTCAACGACAGTGGGGATCTATCACGAATAACCGTATTCGAATTTGTTGTAGATGGAAAAGTCAATACTGAATTTTGTCTCTCAATTCCAGTACGATTACGCCCGATGCTTGAGGATACTTGAATAACATCTGATGAACTAACGTTTTTAGTTGGCGATGTTTCTTGCGGAGGCGTAAGAGGACTTGGGCTGCAAAAGCCATAACACATTTAAACAAGAAAGAAAAAAAGCCAATAACATTTTATTGAAAATTGGGTTTAAAAAATGAACTGGAACATTTTAAAATGAATTTAAAGATATATTTTTACTATACGTGGACAAACTTTTAAGCTCACCTTTTTAAGGCAGAGGAAATACTTAAGAAAATTAAATTCTGACATCCACACATTCCAGTTTGAACTCTAGACCTTTGACTCTCATACAGTGAAATCTGTTCATAACAATACTCAAGGGAACAGGAAAAAGATATTGTAGACAGATCTACAATTTTTCAATCTACAGGTCTTGGCAAATTAATGACCATTGGCGACTAGATTTTTTTAGTTGGCGAATAAGAATCTTTTTTTCTACTAGACTCGTACATTTTCTTATTAAGGTGGCTGAGTACAGTTTGCTGTGACTTGTCGAGCCCTGATTACAATTATAGGTAAATTTCACTGTATTAAAAAAAGTTTAATATTATTGCCATTTACATGTTCTGCACAATGACCATGGATAGGTGGCAATTGAATTTGAATGATACAATACATGGATCTTTACAGGGTAGCTATATCAAGTATTGGGTGTCAACTAAGTGGTTGCCAGATAAAGCCCAGTCTGAGTCAAAACTATTTTCTTCTTTCTAACCCTTGACACATACTGTCCTTTGAAGATTTGTGTATTGTGCCACTCATAGTCAATTGTTAATCGCTTCCATGATAACTGTGCCGATTATGGAAAGAGGCAATAGTATCCATCTTCGTAATATAGTAGAACCCGAATATAAAGAGCCTTGGATGCTTTTAAAATTCCAAACTTCGAAAATAAAATTTATATAAATGTATGTTTGCAACATGCACACAATAATATTCAGCTTTGAATTTACTTAAAACTTAATGACCATATTATGCGACCACTTGAATTTCAGTATAATAAGCTAAATAAAAAACGATAGAATGAAACTTAGATTAGTAATTACTCCCAAAATAAGCTTTATTTGGGGGGGGGGAGTAAATATTTGTTTTCTTCATCGTGTAGTTTCTAAGTTCATTACATTTTCATTGCACAATATTTAGCGCATTAGATGTACAGTCACCAACTCAGTCAATACGTGCCGGTCCCAAGACCAGATAAACAGGGAGGAGTTTATGTTAGGAAGGGCATCCAGTCATAGAAACACCATGCCAGAACCACACGCGGAAAAAAATGAAAAGTGAAAATCATTCAAAGGCTAGGACATACCTTTTTTAAGCAACGGGCAGACGTGTCACCTCAAAATTCTGAGAAATGGGTAGGGGCTACCACACAAAGGATAGGGTCAGCTAAAGAAGTTAGTCCAGCAAAAGGTTAAAAGGATGTTTGAAGTAAGAATAGGCACATTAAGTATTGGTACGATGAATAGAAAGAGTAGGAAGATAGTGGACTTAATGAAAAGTAAAGATCCTATAAGACATAAGGTGGAGAGGAGGTAAAGCTAAAGAACTTGGGGAAGGACATAAGCTGTTTTACAGTGGAACCGATGTGAGAGGGAGAAATGGGGTAGGCATTGTGATAGCCAAGGAGCTGAAGGATGAAGGTTTTGAAGGAATTTAACAGAACAAGCGACAGGACTATACGCATTAAACTAGAGATAGGAGGAAATTTGACCAGTGATTTGTGCATGTGCCTCTCAAACGGTATGCAAAGAAAACCACATTTGAAAGGATCTAGATTAAGTTATAATGGAAACACCAATGAACCAATGAGGTGTAAGTGGCCATGCAGGAAAAAGACGGGTATTCGGAAAGTGGGATGTGTGTGAAGAAAGCTGTGACTATGGCAAAAGCAATGGAAGAGATAAATGAATAGGAAAGAAACAGTTAATGAGAACAAAGTGAGAGATAAAAGGTCAAAAGACTTCACAGTGATTAAGCAAATAAAAGATGAGGAAAGAGTGGTAATACAAGAACAATCAAAGGTTAGGGAAAGATGGAGAGAACATTTTAGCAAGTTACTAAATGAAGAAAATCCAAGAATGGTGTTTGATGATGGGGTGGCAAATGAAAGACAGGTGGATGACATAAGCAGGAATGGAGTGGAAATAGTACTTAATAGGAGCATGCTGTTTTCAGATGACATTGTACTATGCGAAACATCTCAAGAAAAGATAGGAAGGAAAACTGAGGAATGGAGAAAGCGTTGGAGGAAAGAGGTTTGAGGATAAGAAACAAAAACAGAATACGTGGCACAAAATGAAGAAAGAGAAAGTTGCACAAGTTTACAGGATAAAAAGTTATTACCATTAGCTCAAACATTCAAGTATCTTAGATTATTTACAGAGAGGTGTATATTTGGCCCCAGAGATACAATACAGAATCTAATGTGGGTGGTTAAATTGGAGAAAGATGAGTGGAGTGCTCTGTGATAGGAAAGTAAGCGGTAGGATGAAAGGAAAATTGTATGAAACGGTGTTGAGACCTGCAATATTGCTTGGAGCCCTGAGACCTTCAACCAATTACAAAGACACACGAAAGGAAAATGGAAGTGGCTGAGATGAAAATGTAAAGGTAGATGAATAGTGTAATAAGTAAGGACAGAATAAGAAATAATCAGATGGTATGGTCAAGGTGGTACCTATGGAAAGAAAAATACAAGAATATAGGATGAACATACAGCGTAGAGAGATGTGTATGTGGGAAAGACGATCGATAGGTTAGTGGTAATGAGAAAGTGGAAGACCATGGTTGAGATGGAAGGATAAAGTGGTGGAAGATTTGGAAATGTGGATGGAGTACAGAGGAAGCCTTTGATAGAAAACTGTGGAAAAGTAGACTAAAGGAGCACAACACTGACCCCACATGAATATGGAAAAGTGAAAGATGATGCATAATCACTAGTGTAATGTATTGCCTCCAAAGAAATACTTATTGTAAACTCACTACAACGTATTCTGATGGTTGGTTGGTTGTATGTTTATGGTGCACAGACAACAATGGTCATTCTGCAAAAGACCAGGAAAGACAAGGTATTCTGAAAGGGATGCGAGAATTTGAAAAAGTCCGCCGGTTTCAAGTACTGGAATGAGAAACTATTTGAAAAAGATCCCTTATTTGCCAACTGCAAAAATCCAGTAACCAATGGCGACCGGATTTATCTAGCCATTTAAATGATGATTTTTCATTCTCATTCAGTAGGGGAAAAATATTTGCCAAAGAGAATAAGTTTGCTCATCTTTAATTTTAGTAATATCATGCTAAATTTGTTCAATTATATCAGATAACATACCAAGAGTCAGATGAAGATTCAAATATATTACAATGATCAAGTGGGTAATACGGTTCCACAGTGAGGATCTGAAAAGAATTACGGAAGTCCATCAAAAATTCTATTAAACACATTTTTAACGGTTAAATTTTGCACAGAAATTCTACTTTTAATTTTGGTATTTAATGCACGAAAACCATTTAAAACTGGAAAAAACAGAGTTTAATATTAATATTTTCTGTATCTCATCTGTTACACAGAAAATTCATAAAGTAGGGGGGGGGGGCTTCACTTTATATATATATATATATATATAAATAATCGAAATATAATCCATATATAAATTCCAAAAACTTGCGGCAATTTGGAGATACTCAACATTGACCCAAACACCTACATTGAAATACAAAAAGCCACAATCCTAAACACGTGTCACATTGTCAGGAAGTTTCTAGACATGGCACATTAAGAAGTGATGTAAAAAGAGGCTTGGGAACATGGCGCTCTGCCCGTCCCAAAGCCTGTTTCCGCCAAGAATGGGCGAGGAAAACTTTTATATATATACAGTCTGATTTAGCAGTTTTCTTGGTTTAATGAATGTTTCTATTGGTCTAGACTGGGCAATGTCGTGTCCAGTGTTACATGATACTCAATTTAACATTTGCTTTTCTCAATTCAACAATAAAGTTTCGTCATTAGCCAGTCGCTGCAAGCAGAATTTAGGTTAGCAAATCATAGGATTTTTTCAAACCACACCTGTGCTATTGTTGTCTTACCCCTTTAAAGAAGTTGTGTTTCTGGGAATTAAAGGCTGAAAGGTATCACAAATAAGGAGGGTTACTGTTTCCTTTTTTGACTGTGCAGGAAGGTAATGAAAAGGTTAGCCAAACTAGCAGCACTGATGATTTTCACTGGTCTCATGAAATTCACTAAATCAAGGTTAGACTGTATACATAATAAACTTAATGGGGGAGGGGTACAATCCCTATCAATTCTCTTTTTTATGTCCAGGTGCAGACAGTACTGATGATTTAACATGACAACCAAATATGGTACACTTTCATATGGGGCAGTTCACTCTATGCAGGGCCAATTAAAAGAATTAACGTATTTAATCATAAAACAAATTTAACATAAGCAGCTGTATATGCCTTCATTAGCAGCTATTGCTTTTAATACCCGTACTCAAACTCCAACAGGAGACCACCGGACGCCGTTGAGTGGGTAAGGTGCCGCGAGCGGCAGAGAACAGGCGTAAAACATTCCCCGCAACCAGGGCGCACGAGACCAGCATAGTCCGGACAGGCATTACATACCAAATTATCATCCACTGTTTGCGAAAGCTGGCCCCCAAGCGATCGCAGCGGACGAAAACGATGACTGATGCCCGCCATGGACAGAAGGCCAAGCACGGCCCTAGCGACGAAGTCCGAATTACGAGGGAGGGCGGAGTCCGGTCCCAGAATAGCAGAAGCAGGCATCCATCCAACTCCGCCCGGCGGCCAAAGTGAATATCCCAAGCACTCCGTCTTAAGCGAGCTGGAACCAACACCCGCCAGCCCGGACAGCAGAACATCCGCACGCCACCAGAGCTGAGACTGAACTCCAATTAATATGATATGATAATATGAAAATTTTGCCCGAGCAGTAATGGGTAAAGACATCTGACGAAGCCCACATTGCCCAGTGCCAGATGAGCTTAATCATTTGTGAATAATGGTTTTTATTCATCATGTTTCACCATAATTAGTGACCCCCACAGCTATCATCCCCTACTATTAGAGACTCCAAACACTTGTTCAACACAATCACCCCTCCACCACTGGAGACCACACATGTAGTAACAGTAAGTCCAACAGTCCATTTTTGGGATTACTGAGAGCCATGGGCATGAAATATTTTTTTGGCATGGGGTGGGGGATCCAATTTTCATCAAATTCTGAATATTAAATCTATTGAAGGTAAGGGTAAAACGTTAAAAAAAAAAACAGGATTGAAATTGCTAAAAACTCTAAAAAAATTATATACACTAAAACAGATAAACAAGAGCTGCTTTCTTGTCAGTATTGTTTCCTAAAATGATTAATAAAAAAATTGGTGGGTCACAGTAATATTCTTTAAAGGTTGGGGGGGGGGACTGGCAAATCCACTAGAAAATCACTAAATTTAGCAGATTTTAGTTTTGCTAACTTTTCCTTGCTAAATCCATTAAACCTGGCAGAGAAAATTGGCAACACTGTCTCATGTACTGGTGACCAAATCAGGTGCTGAATCAGCATGTGTCCAAAAATCCCCATGTTTTAGGTAACTTGAATTTCACTGGCTTCCCCAAGGAAATAAGCAATTGGAGTTGTGATTCATTTATTCATTTATTTTATTTAAAAAATATCGATTGTTTTCATTGCCTTTTAATCCATAAAAGATACTTCAGTGGGGCTAATCAAAATGAACAGGAGGAAAATTTCTGGACACTACCGACCGTAAAATTAAATATTAAGCACAAATTTCCCACGGCGTTAAAAATTCAAGTATATTTCACAACTTTTCTGACAGCTGGATACCCTGTATTCACTCCATGGATCATACACATATGTACTTTCCATGAAATCGGGTGTTTTATCTCCAAAAATTAAAAAAAAAAGTTCTTAACAGAAAAAAAAAGCACCTCCAATGTAATTAAACCACTTAACAAGACTTTTTACTTTACTTAAAAATTCAAGCAATTCAAAGGACTGTACAAACCCTGTTATAGCGGGCAAGTTTTTTTTTTTTTTTTTTTAAACTTGAGACATCGAAATATCTTACATGCATCTCACAAAAAAAAAAAAATTATAACGAACTCATTTTTTTTGAAGGAGCAATCCAATCTTAAAAATTCACTCACCCTTTCTCCCTATGGGGTCGGGCAGGGGACAACCTTAAAATTTCAAATGGGAACCTTTGTTTTATTGCAGATTTGGATTCTACAGGAAAAAATGCCAAACTTTTGTCTGAAACATTTTTTTTTATTCGCGATTAGCGGCACTGTAATTTGCGTAAGTTCGTTAAACTATGATTTTTTTAATGGGAACCCCCCCATCTGTCACTGAAATGCCTCAATGCCGATCTACTGTTGACAAGACAGAACTTGTTTCTGGTATGGTCTCTCATCATTCTAGTAAATGCTGAAATGTTGACCTTCAACTTTGATGCACTTATTAATCCTCGCTTCAAATGGCTGTACACAACCATTTGATTCGCTCAATCATGTTTGCACGAGTTGTTGGCACTTGCTGGTAAACTTTATCTTCTAAGAAACCCCATAAAAAGAAATCTGGAAATGTGAGGTTTGATGATCTGGCAGGCCAATTTACAACAGATGTACTTTTGAGTTGTGTGCAATTGTTTGAAGTGAGGATTAATCAATGCATCAAAATTAAAGGTCAACATTTCGAGCACCTACTAGAATGATGAGAGCACCCCAATTTTAAGAGGACTCTCCAAAATAAAGCACCCCCCCCCAATGGTGAAAGAATATACCGGAAACAAGTTCTGCCTTGTCAACATTTGATCAGCCTTAAAGAATTTTAATGACACATGGGGGGGGTTCCCATTAAAAAAAACCCCAAAAAAATCGAAGTTTAACTAATTTATGCCGATTACAACGCCACTGATCATAAATAAAAAAAGTTCTAGACAAAAGTTACGTATCTTTCCCCGTACAATTCGAATCTGCAATAAAACAGAGGTTCCTATTTAAAATTTTAAAGTTGCCCCCCCTACCCCACCTCTAGGGAGAAGGGATGGGCTAATTTTTATGGGGTTGGATTACCCCCACGAAAATATGATGAGTTTGTTATAACATTTTTGCATGATGCGTGTTCCTTGAGATATTTCAATGTCCCAAGTTAAAAAAAAAAACTCACCCGGTATATATAGCCAAACTTATGGAGAACCAGATTGAGTTCCATGGCCAAGGTCATGAATATCCGTCAACTAAATTGTCATCCATAGAATGCATAGTTATTAATTTTGACGAAGGTCAGCTGCTGATGCCTCAGGAAGTTAAAGTGACCTATTTACTATTTTACCAATATTTAACCTTTTGTATGTAAGTTTAGTAATTATTAATTTTTTTTTATAGTTGTTCAAATATTGAGAGTATGTATAACAAATTATATTCACAAGCCATGTTTCTCATCAAAATCTGAATCATTGCCAACAAGTACAGAAACAAAATAGAAGAGTAGGAGCAAAGTGGGGACTGATAACCACGGTGCCATAGTGTGACTTCAAATCGTGGGTATCTCTAATTATTTACAATCCCTTTTCATCTCCCCCTATTCAAGCAAAAAAAAAAAATTCATATACCCATGCTACACATATATATGTTATGGTAAATGTGATTAATCGATTATTATTAATAATTACTAATAACATTTCTTAAATATTAATAACCGGCAATTATTACTGAATTACTATTAATAATAACCGATTCGGCAAATATAAGTTATTTCACTATAAAGCAAAATAAAAAAAGCATTGGTTTAATGGTTAGATCAAATAAAAGAATTTTTTAATTAAATATAGAAAAGTTTAGCCCAAAACAAAATTACCAACTGAGAAATGCAAACGATAAATAAATATTATAGTTTTGGTGTTTATCATAATATGGATGATAAATTATGATGTGCTACTTTGCTGTAATATATTTTAATAATGTAAGATGAACATTGAGTTCATCTTACTATAAGATAAATTAAATAACGAGTAAAATAAACTAATAATAACATTTATAACAACTAAGTACATAACTAATAATAACTTACAATATCAATAATATACGCAAGTACGTAAATAAGTTTAGTACATAACTAATAAAACAAATAAGCTCAAATAACTAAAAAATTAGACGTAAAGCAGGTTAGAGTTGAAGTTTTAATAAATTATGCTTAATTAATCACATCCATTGAACTTCATTAGTAATTATTAATAATAACTGGTTATTGTGATTAATGTGCATCATTTATCACATTAACCAAAAGATGTCATTATTATCAACAGTTAATAACCGGATTTATTACTTTAACCATAATATATATATACAGTAAAATCTCGTTAATACAAACAGGTCATGGTCCCAATTAGTTTGGATTAACAAGATTTTGTATATATACAATATATAGACTAGACAACTAAAAATCTTTTACCCTAAAAAAACAAATGTGAGCACTTTTTTTTGGAGAAAACACTGAATGGCTTAAAAAAAAAAAAGGGGACACTGGGTTTTACAGTGGTTAATAAAAAAAACGTTAATTTTCTAAAGTATTTATTTTTAAATTGTCGTATACATACACAATGTGCCATGTCTTAAAACTTCACACCCCCTGGCAGGGTATGCATAAGGTGTTGGCTTACTTTGGAGATTCTAAAATACGCCAAATCTATGGTTCTCTCCATGACTGGAGGTGATTCTGAACACCAAAGAGGTCCATTTTCTTAGGATGACTTAGTGTCAACGGAAAATGCAAGTGGACGGTTTTACTTCATATATGGTGACAGTCGCTCTGGTGATACTGAAAAGCCTCGTTTGTATTGTAGTATACTTGCAACACCCAAAACTTACCAGTCAACTTCCGCTATTGGCAATTATTCTCACAAATGACTTCAAATTGAAAGAGAAGGCTGCTTTCCTTTGGACTAAAAGTTTTAGTGAATAGTTTTTCTTCTTAAATACATAGCTAAATTCTGTGCATGAAAAGAAAAAACTCAACTGCTACGAAAAGTTGTTAAAATACAAAACCTAGTTAGCCCATCTGAGATTAACTAGAGCTGCCACAGGATAAAGGTGACAAGTGTTGAAATTCCCGTTGAATGTCATCATGTCCATTTTGTTTCTCACATTATGATCTTTTGAAGGTTGGCGAAGATTAAAATTTGGTAAAAAAAACTAGGTCAGTGACTGCAATTCAATCCATGGTGGATCATATATCCATTTATGTACATTTCACTTCTCAGTAAATTTATAATTTACTACAAACAGGGGTTTGAATAGGTGAGGTAAACAACCTACAGTTCAGAAAAAACAAAAAATGAAGGTTTCAAAAGTGCTTCCACCTATTAAAATTAATAAATGAAAAAATTAACTTACATTGCGCACTGGATAAATATTTTCTTCTTCTTGGGCCTTTGCATCCCCAGATGATGAGGTATTTGATGAAAGGATTGCCTAAATTTTCAATAAAAAAAAAATTGAATATGAAAAATTAACACAACTGATACTTATTATCGTAACTTCTTATTTCCCCATAATGGCCTATTATGCAAAAACTTGTAATTTATTCCCCAAAAGTGAGAGTGGGGATGCTGTTTATTCCCATTCTATGAAGGACCAACTTATCCAAGAATCGTGTTTTACATTGGCGAGAAGAGTTATGGTAATGCTGCATCAGGACCTACGGTTTTCACAGGAATTCAAACTGTTGTTGCCAAGAAAAAAACAAATACTAGGGAGTGTGGTGATGGGTAGAAAAAAACGAACATGCTCTACGACACCACTGGAATCGAATCCAAGTTAATAGTGTGAGAGAAGGGTGTGTGTGTTAACACTACACTACTATAGAGCCAATGTTTGTGAGTGAGTTCAAGGAGGGCATTTTCTTTAAAGAATGGGAAGAATTGAGTGCATTCCCAAAAGAGAATAATTCTGCTTATCTCTAGTCATTTGTCCATCCATCATGCCTGATGACAAGGTGACAAAACAGGACCAATGGCTTATAGTGATCTCCAAACAACCATAAGCTGTTACATAACCAAGGTCACTGAAAGCAGAAAACCCAGTTTATAATTTATAAACCACTGTGATACTGAATTTGAATAAGTTTACATATAACTGACAGATCAATTCTTGTTGATAGGCAAAAGACAACTTTACAAGCAACGTAAAATTTCGTTGTGCTTATGTGTTTTGCCTGTCAATTTAATGTGTATAATGCTATGTCCAATTTTATCACGCTAATTTTTGTTTTGACATATAGCTTTGCATTTTTAGGAGTCACAATAGGTTTCACGTACTGGATGAAAGTCAGCCTGCCAAATGACAGTGAAGGCATACGTAACCCACGGGTGCCGTTAGCGGAGGGGGAGGGAGACCTGTCCTCCCATATCTCTACATTTACCTTCAGGTATCTTGTAGTTTTCCCCATCAAAATTTAATTTTTTTATTTTAATATCCTCCCTTTTAAGGAAAACGGTTCTATATTTTCTTCTTTAAAATATTTTCAAATTAGTGGTCTACAAGACGACATCTTAAGGTCATAACTTTCATAATTAGGTAAGGTTTGAGACTTTTTTTTCTCTCCTTTCTTTACAAGTTTGGCAAGTAAGTACATTTAAGTATATTTGAAGGCTTATCACAAATTTAGTTTTTTTTTGGGGAGGTCCGATCCTTAAGACCGCCCCTCTGGATCTGGAAATGAAATCATTGTTATAGTGCCTATAAATTAATCGAATTAGCGGTCTGGAAACTACCGTCCGCGAGCAGAATAGCCATACTTCGGCTTTGACAAATTTCTAGTTCAGTACAATATCCACTGTTTTTTTTTTAATCTTTTTTAATATTTTTTTCATTTTATTAGTTCACTTCAGAAGTGCATCTCAGGTTTAATTCGGCTTGGGAATTTGTGCTTGTATCACATTATTTTATGCTTATATGACCCGAAGCTATATGCTGTAGGCAGTTATGATCGCCTCAAAATACAGCTTCATAACATATTTATAAATTTAAGTTACTAACGTATAATTAGAATTTTGATAGCGATGGCAGATATTTTCCTTTACAACAGCCTGTACAGAAGGACGACATCGAGTTTGCTAAGACAGGTGCAGACCCTGGGAATATGGCACTAAGCTTTAGTTGCATAAAGGACGAATCAGGCATAAAGGTCTTCTGGAAAATGGGTGCATCGAAGAAAGAAACACACTTTACTGCCTATAACTCTTAACGACCAACAACCCTGAAAAAGATGCCATTAGTTGGTATGGGGAGGCCTGGAAATAAAGAGATTTCTCGAATGTTTGAGAGGATGAAAAGAGATATAAATGAGATGAACGAGGGGAGTGAGAGAGAGGGAGTTTGGCATTAGATCCGAGAAAGTGCAGTTGTCTTCGGAGAGAGCCTCAGGGACGGACGTCGGCGTCTCGTCAGGAGCTAGGACCCGAGAAACCTCCGGCTAATAATTATCTTGCTCTACCAACTCCTATGCACACCGTATAGTGCCAACAATCTACGTTTATGATGCAACCTCTTACGGTTGTCTGAGCCGCAGTTTTCGTCTCTACAGCGTTAACTTCACACTAACTGGAGGATATTTCATGTCTGGAGCAATCATTTGTAATGGAAACGCAAGTCCCTTTACATTATTCAATCTTCACCTGCTGTAACCTTAAAATATACGTTGTTGAGATGCCATGGTCGATTTAATATATAGTGATAATTAAATCGGATTGAGATAGATCATACTGATTTATAGATTTGCTGTATGTGATAATAACTATCATTTGCATGACCTTAATAAATGTATTTTGTGTACTGTCATTCATCATCACCATCCTTCTATTTTGATTGGTTACATCATATTAGCAATACGTTTTAATTAGTTCCATTAGGTTGATCTCAGTATTCTACATGTTGTGGCTTTCACTCTATCAGACGGTCACGACACAGTGTCGGATCCAGAGGGGCATTTACGGAGAGGGGAGGGGTCTTGTAATTCCAGCTCAACAACCCATACATGATGATAGTTTCTGCACATTAATGGGTTCCCTGATCAGGGGCAGATTTGGAGGTCATTCGAGGGGGTGGGGGGCGACTAATGGAAATGATACCTCATTGGACCTTTACCTTCTATCTTTTCAATGTTAAATTTTCATTCAAGGGAGCAATCCCCCGACCCCTAAATCCGCCCCTGTCCCTTATTCCTCAAGTGGATCTACCCTTGATTTGGAAGAGCGTTAGGCCACTTTTTTTTAGGACTACACCACTGGGTCTAGGGAACCAAATCGCAGACTACAGTGGGCAGTGCAATCTTTATGAGATCTTTGAGTAAGCATTCTTTGCACCGTTGGGAGTAACTTGCTTTGCCTCACCTGAAAAATCACATTCGAGTTGTGCCACTTTAATTGCAGGGATTTGATGTAGTTAAGTAAATGTGGACTGTTTATAAACTTTTCAAATATATAAAGGGTGTCCCAAAAAACCTTGACCGCCCCTCTAATTCCTTAAATATTGATCCTAGACATATGTGTTAAATTGCAAAGTGGCATAAGAAAAGGGGCTGAATTTTATGAAATCGATTAAAATCGCAGAGAATTATTTTTTGAAAAAATACAAAATTTAAGTTTTTATACAGTCCCTGTACACAAAAATTTCCAATAAGTGAAATGTGCCCCATAATCCAATAGGTCAATATACAAAATTTCAGCATTCTAGTGGGAAAAGAACCAGAGATATCAAAGTCCAAAATAACTGACTAGCAACTCTTTTTTGAAGGGAGCAATAGGTATATGCCAGGAAGAGGGGAAATTCATTCTGCAAAGTCACATT
>QLNU02015003.1:129028240-129060503 GCA_006491805.2 Dysdera silvatica | reverse complement strand
TTATATCTATTATTATCTTAGCGAACAACATGTGAGTATTATTCTTTTTATTTTATATTGGGTTGTTCATTTTTACGATTGTGCTTTATGAGCTTGGTAAAATCATGGCTGCGATCTTGGAGTAATCTAAAAGCTGCCAAATAAGGTTGGGTGCTGCTATAATAAGGAAGTACCATAAAAGTTCTTCAGGCTTTTTTTTTTTTTTTTCTACAAATGCATTGATAATTGAAGAAAAGTTGAACTTTCGTGCTACATCATAATTTATGTTGAGCATAGCCAGTCCATTCAATCTGTCTTGACCTATTATTTAGTGGTAAACATTTTTAACTTGTTTGTGCATATTAAATGTTCTTTTACCTGAACCTACTGATGCTGAAAGCATCAGAAAAATCTGCAATGCAAGAGCTATATTGAGAAATGCTTAATTTTTTTTTAAAGGCAAATTTTGAGGCCCTCCGATAAAGTGAGGCCTAGGCCAAATGGCCCCTCTGGCCCCCATCTCGAAGGCCCTGGACTCAAGCTTGAATTAGCCCAAAATGTTTAGAAGTATATTAAAAAAGACTCGCCTATGTTTTTGGAAGCTTTCATAAAAAAACTTAATTTAATCAGTATATATTGTACTTTTTTTTTATTATTAAAAAAATGTTTTATGAAAACTGTGGTTTTATCAGCGTATTTTGCGTTAAGAACTTATAATTCTGTCTTTTTAGAAAATGCTTGTTGTTGATGATAACATGGACAAAAATATGGACAGTCCACACAATAAAAAAAATAAAAAAGTGCATAAAATGCAGCCAAACAAGAAGTTCAAAGGAAATAAAGAAAGGAGCAACGAAAAGTCAAATGCGCAAGGATCAATGGTGACAAAAAACATGAAGAGAAAACTGTCAGAAAAAGGTACAGAAACTGTGGAGAAAAAACCTAAATTATTTCAGTTAAAGAAGAAAGAACGGAGAGTTATTCGTAAACAGAAAGACCATAGTAAAACCTTTGACGTACCAAGCACTTGAAGGCTCTTTGGGAACAATTAAGACAGTAAGTTTTTTAAGTTGTTTCAGGTTTCACTTTAACATGTCCGTACTAAATTTATATCTAATAGAATTGTGTAATTTTTCCAATGTACACTCACAGACAATGAAATTTGTGCACCAAGAAGACTATATTCTATGACTACCAAATTATCTAAATAGCTAGTGGGCGAGCTGGTATGCAAATGATCTTAGTATAGTGTGAGACCATACACCCGTGAATAGCACTGCAAGCATGATCCAGCAGCCTTATAAACTGACATGTAGTCGACACCCCATGAATGGGTGAAACTTCGGCTGACTCAAGTACTGAGTTAAAAGAGTGGTAGGCAAATGCCAGAAACGTCAATATATGCAACTGACAGATTTCGAGAGAGGCCTGATCATGGTACTGAAAACTGCAGGGTGGTCAGCTCGCCGAGTAGCTTGTCGGTCATGTGGATCTTTCAGACTATACCACTATACCTTCCGACTGCATTGGGAGCACTGGTCACGTGACGCTACTCGGACACTGAGGACCGACCGTTGAAGGACCAGGCATACGAGTAAAAAAAAAATCGAATGTTGGTGCATCGGGCATGTACACTACCCACAGCAACTATATCCACGATATAGGCACAAGTAGGCAAAGGCGGCTCCAGAGACGGGCAACTTCCCAGGGCCCTGCGCCACTCCTTTTATTATCAACACATAATGTAAAATGTTTGTCATTAAATTGTAGACTCCTATTCATTATATAACGTAAACGTAATTTATTCGAATTTCAATAACGCTAAAATGATATTTATTGTTCTTACAATTCATTTGTTATACTTTTATCAAATTAAGATTATTGTTATTAACAACGGATCAGAAGAAGACAAAACTATTCTTTTACCTTCTCCCGTGGCTTAAAAACCTTGTTTTAAAGAGTTCATCTTTCAAATTTTTTCGTGGGAGAGCTCCAAAACCCCCTTTTCTCTGGGATCTATTCCATACCTTCAGGCTCCCCGGTAAGACCCCTTTCCAAAATATTAGGGCTCCGCAAAGTCTATGTCCGCTACTTCAAGTAGGTATTTGTGTATGTCTATGTGCCATATTTATATGCCTCAAGAAAGTGAGCCTGCTGTCCCAGCATCCCTTACTTGTGCTGCTGTTAACACAGGTACATTGTCATCTCTGTTTACAATGGTGCCAGGCCAGAGCGACGTGGAACGCCACAGATGGGAAACACATGGTGTTTAGTAATGAGTGCCACTTTGTTTTGAGGACCTATAATCATTGTGTCCAGATTTGGTTTGGACAACCACAATTCTAATCTCAGTATTAAGCGACATAACATACCAGCCGCACTGTAGTCATCATGATCTGAGCAATTATGGGCTACGGCAGTCAATCTTCTCTAATAACTAACTTATAACAGGCTCACGGTACGTCAATGAGACTCTATGGCAAGGATCCTATATGTGGTATTTCAGCAAAATAATGCTTGGCTGCACATGGCTTGGGTCGTCCAGGTCTGCCTACATCGTGCCCAGCCACTTCCATGAAGCATGTGTGGGACCAGTTGAAATGCCAGCTTCTTCATTGCTGCAATCTCTGGAATTTAAAACTCCACCTCCAACAGGTGTGGACCCATCTAAATCAGGACAGCATCAGGCATCTATTTCTCACCATACCAGACCATATTGCTGCTTGTATCGCCGCATAAAGCCATGTGATGAATTATTAAGGATGATCAGACTATGTACTACAGCTCCCTCTGCTTTTATGATCAAGTATATCATTCATCTACATCCTTCCATCAATAAAATTTCAGGTTCCTCCTATGCTTCCTTCTTGGTGTGCAATTGTCTGTGAGTGTATTTCGTTTGTTCTAATGTAGCGTACTGTTGTCTAAATGTGTTTTTGCGAATAGTTTTTAATCTTTTCGTAATTCAAGCTATGCATTTTGTAAATATTGTTGCTTCTCTGGGTATTTCTTATTTAATTCAGTATGAGTCAGTCTTGATTCGGCTATATATATTGTCTCACAATTCATGTTTTGGAAAAATGTGATCTTATATTTTAACATGATTGTGTTCTGTAATATTACTAAATTAGTATGTTTTTCAGGGATAATTGCAAGCTCGAACAAAGAAATAATCTTTTAGAAAAGTCTTTCAAGTTGATTAGTGGCCATGCTAAAGAGGTAAGTTGATATACTGCTGCACTTTATAATGTAATCATCTAAGTGTATTTGCATTGTGTTTTGTTTGCGATTGTTAAATCCAATTCGTTGAAACTCTAGGAACTTTTTATGACCTCAGTGGACTATTTGAATGGACAATTAATAGTCATACAGTAATATGAAGAAATCAGGAGTGAAACGAATCACTGAGACCTCACATTTCTTCCATTTATGTAGGGGGGGGGGGAGCTCAAGTCCCCCATTTGGACGGTAGCGGAATACATTTTTCAGTTTGACGCCAAATAATATGATCTATTAAAAAACTATGTAAGCCTCCCTCGTAATTTTTGAATTGTTATGTCCTTGATCGCTTCCATTACAAAATTCAACTAATAATATGCAGAGGAGGGAGCATTTAAATCAGCTTTTGTCTTTTCCAATATAAATTTCTCATTATATAAAAAAAATCACGAAATTTTGTGACTCTTTGCATATTGTGCTTAAGGTGGGTTTCTGCATGCTATTGCTGGTGGCGCCAACAGGCCATGTGACTGATGGCAGCCATTGACATATGGAAACAGCCAAAATAAAATGACACCCTTTGACTGGTGCCAAAGTTTGACCCCCCCCAATCAGATTATGAAGAAGTTTAATTTATTGGCTCCAGTGATTTGTCCCACCCCTTTCTTCTTCATTTCCAGTAATTTACTTCTTTTCGAACATGGGTTGTTTTGCCTCAGCAATCTCTCACAAAATATTTGTGTTGTCCTTTTGTATTCCTTTTCTCAACCGATTCATTTATTTGTGTTTTATTTATATCTTGTGTTCATTTACCTTTTATTAATGGCTAAACTACTGGATTAACTTTTCTTTCATATATCGTTTATATCTTCCATATTCACCTTTTATGAGTAGTGAAACCAATCAAAATCTTGTCATCAGAATTAATGACACAGTTCATAGGAATATACAAATAATATTCGTACTTGCAGAACCACAAAATTGTATTGTAGAAATACATTTTTTTTTTTCCTATTTTAACACGGATGCCTTTAATTGATAAGTGGGCTTCAGCCATCATTATTGCCCTGTAATATTAGTATTATTTAAATTAATTTTTATGAAAAAATAAAGTATCTTAGAAGGTATCCATTCCTACTTTGAAAAACTTACATGGACACAAATGAGCTCTCGTGATGCAATTTTAATCATAATGTTGATACTCAATGAAAAATCTCAGTTAATGCCGTTTTGATAGTTGTGCCAGTTCAAAGTTTAATGTTTTGTATAAATAAATGCCAAATTGTGCCATCTAAGTTTGCACCATTGCATGTGGAAACCTAGTTTAAGGTGCATATCAAAAGTTGGTACTTTGTAACTTTTGCCATATAGAAGCCATGTTTAAATAATGACATTCTGCCAATTCTTGGTATAATTTGGAGACAAATCTATGATGAACTCACTAGACAAAACCACTGACTTTGAAAACACTTCCTATAGTACATTTAATAAAAAATTATTCATAGTTAGCTTTTGCTTGTTACGAGGGCTTATTTATATCTTTGTATTCCAAAAGTTGCTCAATAGATTATCTGGGGCTATGCAGGCAGCTTAATGATGCCTCCAAGCCATGATTGTATGACTGAACCTACTGGAAGTGGAATTTGGCCGCAGGTTCTAATGATAGTGACTAGGGCACATTCGTTGTGTGAAATGCGTTTAAATACTATAACATTGAATAAAGTTGACATCCACGTTTTTCAACTCATGCTAAAGCTTTGGTGGTTTTTTTTTGTGAAAAAGAGACGTCGTCCTATCCTGGATTCGAACCAGGGTCTCTCCGTTGATCCTGGAGTGTCTCAGCCGCTAGATGAACAAGGAACCAAGAATAACTCTCTCTTTCAAAGAGATGGTGTTGTTCCTGTCCTCATTGGTCAAGGCACTCAGGGTTCAACAGAAGGACCCTGGTTTGACATCCAGGACGAGGACGATATCTCATTTCTTCCTATACTAAAAGAAATGCTCTGGTATGAGCTAAAAAATATGGGTGTCAACTTTATTAATTGTAATAAAAATCCCCCATGAAAAACTCACCAAAAATAACTCGTCCTGTTTGCTTTACGTGTTGACCATTATTTGGCAATTGTGTTATCCCTGAGAAGGGTAACGGTATCTTATATCTTTAAATGCTGTTGTAAAGCATGTTTGTAAGTGGAGTAGAAAATTCAAATGCTCTGATCTGTTAAAAAAGGAAAATCTCTTTCTATCAGTGAACGAACAAATGTAACTATATTTTAGCATGAAATTAAAATGCCAATGCTCCTTATATCTAAATTGAAATTACTGAAGCATTTAACCATGTGATAGTTTAATTCTGAACATTTATTTGGTTTTATTTTACATTTTATGACATATAACATCCTCATTTGTGTACTCACCTGGTTTGAATCTGTTGAGCTGGGTTCGATTTTCAGTGAACTTGGTTATGTATAAGCATATTGTGTCTCAAAAGTCACGTTAAATTAGCTGTTCCATGATAAATGACCCATAGTTAAATCTTAGATTGTGAAAAGTGTAAAAGTAAATAATTTTGTTTACAATGTAATTATTCAAATATTGTAAAGGTCTTATTTCCTGTGATTAAAGAGATCCCAGTGGCTACAAATGTAGCTTTTCCAACTTTACCGAGCTGAGTTTGAGTTCCGGTCTGGTTGATTGTGTGTAAATGTATATGGTTTAGAGCTCGCACAAAGGCAACTGTCTCGTCTTGGTTAATCTGCTGTTTTAGGTGAGGTGAGCGAGGGTACAGACAAACAAAATTATCATTATGAAATATGATATAGGTTACAGGGTTATAAGAGAATTGTTTTTTTCACAAAAACCCTTCTCTCGGAAAATTGGTTCTGTAATACCTTAATATATATATATATATATTTTTTTTTTTGTTAATATTTGCTCATGACACTGTCCGTGCCCTTGAATGCATCTTTGGATTAGGAAATGTTGAGCAAAAGAATTCATTATTTGAAGAGATTAAAGGTAATTGGTTACATTTTGGACTGTTTTCTCTCCTTCCCTTTAACTATACTTGTTTCATGCATTTCTTGCTATCCTGTCAGATTGTATGTAGTGGGTATTGTATATTTATAAAGAAAAAAGGGTACTTTCTTTTTATAGCAGACTTGGTAAGAAACGAGTGTTTTCCAAGACATACAAGCAATTCATTCAATATCTGTACTACACGATTTATTTAATTTATACAAATATATTAAATATGTATGTATACATATATTATTACATGTATATACATGTACAGTGAAAACCATATTTTAAAGAAGAAAAATTGCCGATTCATCTTTCTCGCCAAAGCCATTATAAAAGGGAAGTACCGAAAAAAGTGTACAGTGTATTTTATATTCCTTAAATGTTTTTCTTTCAGATTCTATTCTTATTATGGCAAAATCGAAATATGCAAAATTCTTTTTGATTAAAGTCCTTCGTCATGGGTAAGTAAATAGAAAATACCATTTTTGTTCATTTGTTTTTTTCTTCGTAATCGGGAAGTTATTTATGGAAACACTTATGGAGCATTCACGTATTATGCAAACACCTTTGAGGTGGGGGTGAAATGGCCAAAATATTGCTTATGTAATACTTGAACTCTCCCTTAGTGAAAATGGTAAATGGGTTGCTTTTTCCTTCCATGAGTTTTTATCTGTTGAAGATGTTTTGCTGAGGTTTAGATGAATGCCAATTCAACGAATCACTGTAATAGCTGTTATTTGGGCAGTGGTGTAAAGTTTTTAAACGCAATGTTTCAGGAGCTAATGTCTTTGTTCATTCTAAGTGAAGTTAAAATGTGATGAGAGTGAAAATCTTTTAAGTTTTTATATACATATATCTTTTTGTTTGAAATCCCCATCTGCAGAAATTCCCTCACTAGATGACCCCACATGGCCATTTCCAACTCCAGGTCTGTGGTATAGTTTATTTAGTTCTAGTAGAGCTTTTGATACTGATACACGCTGTATATGCAATGGATGTATAGAATACATAAATCACTGTTCCAGAACCATATGAATTTTTTTTATCAAACTTCAGGTTAGGAATGGTCATTATAGAAAGGATTACTCCTTGTGGGAATTAACAACAAAAAGAAAGTATAACAACGTGAGGCAGGAGTGGGGAACCAGCAGCCTTAAGGCCACATGTGGCCTTTTGAATGAAGCTAAATTTTGCAAATAAAGTCCTTTTATTTTTATTAATATGATTTTTTCATTTTGATTTTTTATTTACTTTATTTTTATTAATTTCTTGAACGAACGTATTTAAAATACAAAAGATAAAGGAAGTACACTAAAGATAATTTTAAAAATTCAATTTTTAGAGTAAAGGTGCAAAGAAATTAAAATATTTATCCAAAAACACGTTTAATTACATATTTCTAAACTATATTGATAGTAAAGAATGCCACAAAGTACATGCATGTGTTAATTAAGATATTAACTGTTTTATAAGTAGTCTGATATCTATGTATATACCAGATATATATATATAAAAAAAATACACAGATATCTTTTTACATGTCCAATATCTACCATTTTTATTGTGATTTCTCTCTTAAATCCAGAGTACATTAGAAAGTGAACATGAACGTTTTTACTGAAAGCACTGAGCGAGTATCTACTAAAATAATAAGTACGGTTATCCATTTTGGTTAACTGGGGCTCGAACAATCAGGATTCTGCTATATATCTAATCAGTGGTGTAGGAAAGGAGACTCAAGCCCCCACCCACCGCATATTGGGTAGCAAAATACATTGTTGCATTTAATGCTAAATCACATAATCTTTAAAAAAAACTGCTTGAACCCCCATATTTTTTTAATTTCTACACTTCTGTATCTAATCGCAATTTTTCAATGCAGCCTTCTTCTATTAAAACTAACTTAATGCAGGTTTCCAACATAAACAGGTTCCCCACCTCTGACGGGCCTTTCTCTGCATTCTGCTTATACTTAATTGGAATTATTAGTTCCTGAGAGATGTGTTTTAAACGTGCTTTTTATAGCTGGTGGTTCTTTTTTAGGGAAGGACGGATTAAGGAAGTTAAATTTTTGACACTTGTGTTTCTCTGCTTAAACTAGAACCCTTTCATCCATATATTACAAATTTGAATGCTTTATTATTGTGTTGATTCTTAGAAGGGCAATAATAACCAAATATATAATATATGGGCCAAACAGCTTTAGTTTAGTTTCAGCTAAAAAATATGAATGCCAGCATTTTTTTTTTTTTTAAATTACGGATTGTTTGAAATAACCAGTAATTCGAAATGCTGTTAATTTAAGTGTAATGTTAACTTACTTTAATAAAGTGTTTCGGGCACATGCAAAAACTTCCAAGAAATTACATTCTATGCATCAAAAGGGTCTCTAGGGTGGTGACATGGTTATTTAGCATTCAAAATACCTGTCTTTGAATTTTGTTGTAGCCAATATCTTTTCTATTGTTCCGCATTCGAGGATTAATTTGATATCCTAGTAAATTTGTGCGGTCAAGGGTTTATTTGATTTCCTGGGCAATAAAGGCTTAGATTCCTAGGAAATCTAGGTTCTGGCGCAGTATGGTCTTGGCTGTTCTTGTAACGTAAAACAATGGCATTTAGGTGTGTAATGTGTCTATCTTCTTCTCTGTTTAGTTCTAAGGACCAAAAGAATCAGATAGTCAAGGATTTCCATGGTAAAGTTGTGGAACTAATCTCCCATAGTGTAAGTATAGAAATAGCTTGTAAACTTTCTCATAAACTATTTTTACTCTAATCTTAAAGATAACTATCATTCAGCAATTGATTAGCATTGTACTGCATTAATTTTAATCAAGTGTGATTGTGGTTTGAAATCGAGCTGAAAAAGCATTGATTTCTGTAAATTTGTCTTTGTTCGGTTATAAGAGTAATGCTATTTCTGTCTTCTGTGTCACCTGGTTTGTTAGCAAGGAAAAAATCATAAGTACTGAAGTATTATAGTGTAACTTGAACAATTCAAACCGTTTTATGGATAATTTGAAAATTTCCTCCATGGTCTGATGAATCTAAAATTAGTTACAGTTGAAACTGGTAGCATCCACCTTAGTAAACTGACCCTAGGTCCAACGAAGCAAATATGCTGCCCTAGATGAATGATGTGTGTGCCTCCTCCCTCATTAAAAAAATCGATAGCCCAATATATCTTGCAATAATCGAAAAATGAAAAAATACGGCACATTTCACTTCCTTCCCTCTATAGTTTGGTTAGATCGAAGTATGATAAACACACCTGATCTCATAACATACAAATATGTGATCAAAAAAAAAAGTCTGAGATTTTGTTATTGATTGAAAAAATTGTATTTCTCAATGCCTTGTAATAATGAACAGAGGTATCAAAAAGAAAAAGCGTCCTCCAAGCCTCTATTGCAGTAGCTGTACTGCTCATACCACTGAAGAATGTAGCGGTAATGAAAAAAAAAATGCTGAGTTAGGCAAATGGAATAGAGGAACATTTATTAATGTAAGAAAGCAAGAAGTTGAGAGTATGGAAAAAAAAAGATGCAGTAGACTATATATAAGGAAGATTGATGAAGACTTTGAATCGAATGTAACCCATTCAGTTCCATAATAAACTATTTAAACACGACTACCACAGTTAAAATTATTTAATTAGGTGGATGACGATCGTTTCGGCAGTGAATGACTGCCTTTGTCGAATCCAGTTACAAAAGTGAAGGTAAACTTTACCGCACTTGGCATATAAATACGTGTTGCCATATTTATTTATAGAGAACCTATGGAATGGAGGTGAAGAGACTTTTTTACGCACATGAACCCGTGCTGCCATCTATATTTACGGAGAACATTAGAAATGGAGGTGAACAGCCTCCAATATGTTCTCCATAAATATAGATGGCAGCACTATTTCACAGGCTGTTGTAAGCAGTAGTGTACATTGCCTATTGGTAAATTCGCTACTTGTCATATATAGTGACCACGTGCCTATGGTGAACATTGTAGTCCAGTCCCAGAGGTGGTCACTTTAGTCAGGTCCTACTGTATATGTTAAACTTTCCTCCTAGTGATTCATTGTGATTTAATGACTAATTGGGAAGATCTCATTAGTTCTCCTATAATTGTGAAATCGGAAAGGGAATGTTCAGTATAACAAACATTTGGTGTAATGTCCCTGCAGTGAGGGGAGGGGCTCTTCAAAGTCACTGTAATGCATGAAGTGTACTACATAAAACTTCCGTAATTTTAATTCTTGGATGATTCAAACTAAGTTTATTGTCCTTTCAACTTCAAATCAACTATGTTCAATTGCATTTTTCACAATTAACAAGTAGTATATATATTTACATTGATTAATTTTATGTCGTGATGCATCTTAAAACAAATAGCTCTTCTGAATTTTTGAACTCTAATTTCTTATGTGTGGGCTGCCATATAATATTCTATGAGGTATTACTGTCGAGATAGATAAACAAAATACTCCTGCTAACGCTAACGAAATTTTAATAACATCAAGACACAAACAAAAACATTGGACTAAATGAAACAAATTGTAGTATTTGAAAAGTCTCAATCAGCAATTCGCCTTTTTTTATACCTATGACAACACTACCAGCACGAGCTAAAATATCACTTTTTAGTAAGTTCCCTGTGAAACACGAAAATTAAAAAATGCAAAATTTTTGGACATTGTCTCTGACACGTAAATTAAAAAATGCAATTTTTGGACATTGTCTCTGGCCACAGACTTTAACTGATAATTTTTATAGAAAGTGTCTCCGTTGCACCAGTTACACATCTCTGCCCGACTCTCATAAGTTTTTAAACTTGTAATATTGTAATTCAATTATCTTTACTCTGTGGTAACAAATTATTAATTTAGGGTATTTGTAATTCCGTTTCAAATACTTAATGTCATTTTGGCACAACATGACTTGCTATCTTTGCGTTGTAATGCACAAAAACAATAAACTTATTCTACTTTTTAATAATTATCATTTATGTGTGTACTAGGAAGCTGCAGAAGTGTTGGAAATTTCATTTAACGAATGTGCATCTTCGTCACAAAGGATCGAACTTGTGCAAGAGTTTTTCGGGCCTGAGTTCCGATATTTTAAGGTAATAAATTGCACCTTTTGATTTCAAATATTTAAGGTTACAAATACAAATTAGATATTCGACCCATGTCAGCAGTAATTACATGCATAACTTTATTGAAACGTAAGACTTCTATGTGCATTACTAGCATGTTGCTTCTTATTAATATATTTTGTTGAATGTTTTGTGTTTCTAAATTCAATGTAATGAAATATTAAATTCCTTTCAACAAACCTCACAAATTCTACCTGTGAGATGTTAAGCTCTTTAAAATATGTTGTTAAATTCAGTCTATAGAATACCAATCTTTCTTTGACACTCTTTTTTAATACTATCTACGAAATCCCAAGCTTCGTAGAAACTTTGCCAATCCTCTCCGTGAAATGTCAAATATTTGTCCACTTCCTAATGTATCGTAATTTCCTATTTTGCAGGAACCAGGTTTTTCACTGAAAAAGGTGTTGGAGAAAGACCCAGAAAAAAAATTAGCCATCATTCAGTACATGAAAGAATCTATAATAAAACTTACTCAAAAGTAACTACTTTACGTAATTTTTAATCAATAGTTTGGTTGATACTTTGATGTACATTTTAGACCAGTGGTTCTTGGAATTTCCATCCCAAAGAACCATTTTTTGAATATGTAAGGAAAACCTAAAGAGCTATTATTTATTAGTATTTGGACATAAATATAAAAATAAGCAATAAATACACTCTATTGCAGAAAAAAAATGTGAACAGATGAAGAAATTATCTGTTTTTATTGAAATTAAATATATATCCAGCACATACGCAGGTAAGGAAATGATAAACAATTCAAGGCCGTAAGACACATCAATGGCTAGGAATTGCACATTAAATGTTCAAATCAATAGTTGGTTCCCCGACCTGGCAGCGATGCATTCTTCTATAAGACTAGGTAAGAAGTGATGAAAGTTCCCAATGTCGCCCTGCGGCACATTCTGCCAGGCATTCCTCACTTGTTGCTTCAGATTTGCGACATTTTGCAGTGTCCGAATCTGGCTGTCTACCATGTTCCATACGTGCTTGAGTGGCGAAAGGTCTGGTGACCTTGCTGGCCAAGGAAGAGTATCAACAGCACTGGGGTAGCTCACAGATATGCGAACCATATGGGGCCTGGCATTATCTTGTTGGAAAATGACTCCAAACTGTCGTGTCATGAAGGGTAACGTAAACGGCCACAGGATGTCATCAACATATCGTTGAGCTGTTAAATTTGTATGCAGGATGACTAGGGGAGTCCTGCTGTGTGCCTCTATGAAACAAAAAGTGATTGGGACCGCTGGCCCTGGCACCACCACACAGGATCCGATGGTCATCTGCTCCAAGACTGAAGCGGGATTCATCTCTGAACACTATGCGATGCTAATCTGCTGGCAGCTATGATGATCGGCTACGACACCACTCCAGACGACTCTATCAATGGTGTGGGGTTAAAGGCCTCTGTGAGTGTAATTCCTACCTCAGCCAAGCATGGTGGAAGGTGCCACGAGTGGTATGGAAGAGACCGTAGCACGTTGGATGGCGGACAATGATGACATTGGGTTTGCTGAAGCCTGTCCCACAATCAACCGATCTTGTCTCGCATTTATGTACCTCGGTCTTGCAGAGCTTTCATTCCGCCAATGAGATACTCGCAGCAACCGTTGCTGCCAATCCCTTTGCACAGCAGTCCTATTGCTTGGTAGAGCCAGTCAGCTTCATGCATCCTAACTGTGCGACCAGGTGTAAAGTCGGCCAGTTGGCTATAAGGTCCTCGAAAACATCGTAACGGGATTACTGGTTACGTTTTCAGAGAACTGCAATGCCGACAATGAGAAAAAATAAACCATCCACAATTTAAACTTCTTGTATATGACGCGAGTTGCGCAGTAGAAATGCGCGCTATGATCGAAGTTAACACTCATTGGCTTTGAAAATTTAATCATTTGCATACTTGGTTTAAAAGAATTCATGTGAGAAATTTCGAAATGATTGGATTATTTTTTATGGTGTTTTTTTGCAAAATAGCGTATGTCAATATAAAAAGCAAACAATGCTTTTTTATTGTTGCTGGATATCGGTTATTGTTAGTTAGCTCTAAATAGTTGTCATGGGGGTGGGGGAGAAGTTATAGAATTTACAGATTTTCTCAGGATTATAGGTTGTTTGCAGAACTCCTAAAAGGTAGTCATGGTACCGTGGGGTTCCATGGAACACACGTTGAGAAATACAGTTTTAAACAACATGCTAGTGGAAGGTCGTGGGTTCAGGTCCCACCGAAGGCAGAAATATTTATTTTCTTTCGAACGTTTCACCATCTAATCACGCCATACCATCGGCGTTGGTATCACTACGCCAATAAACGTTGATTGATTGACATTGTTGTTTGATTTAATCTGCGTAGTGTTCGATTTATATAAATACATGCTAGTAGATTTTAATAAGTTTAAATTGGTATTAGTTTGTAATGTGGAAAAAATGTTTCTTTTCTTAGGTCAGTTATTCGTCATAGTATTGTCCATTATATTTTACGCGAATTCCTCATCCATGCCGATAAGCAATCTTGTCTTGATGTCATCGAAGCCATCCGCCAGATTCTCGTAGAGATGTTACACACCAAAGATGGAGCTAGAGCTGCCATGTTTTGTGTATGGCACGGTACAGCAAAGGTTAGTAAATGATATTCTTTAATGGTAATTTAAAAATAGGCAACACTCCTGCCGGACACAGTAGCATAAAGTGGAAACACTCTGTTCGCTTTGTTGATTCTTGATAAAAGATGACTTTTGACCTGTGTCAATATCCTTTACCCAACATCTAAAGCAAAGGTGGATCTAAAGAGAGAGATTTTTGGGAGGAGATCAAACTTTTTGTAAAAATTACTTCGTTATATGTGGTTGGTTGTAATAGGCGCTCATTAAAACCAGTTTCCACAACATTTTTATGGATTTGGGTAATGGAACTGCCACTGTCTAAAGCTGTTCTTCACAATCTTGTAAAAATTGACTCTAAATAATCCAGCTTCTCAATTAACTAGAATGGCATAAAAGAGGTGAGGTTGTATTTTCATGTGACATTGTGAACAAGGATCATTCTATGAGATGTCACGAGTGAGAGATTTGATGGAAAATTTTTAATTTTTTTTTTATGTAACTGTTATGTTGCTAAATAAGTATTATACAGTAGGATTGTCCTATCTCCAAGTGGTGTACTACAAGAATAAATGCATATACAATGAAACCCCTCTTAATGGACATCCCACTTTTACGGTTAAATAAACATTCCCTGACGGAAACTGATTTACAATAATGTATTTCAAACCCTTGCTTAGCGGTCACCCTCAGACACGTACAATGTCTTCATGATTCATTCCATTAGACCAGAACCCCCTGTATGGACAAAATAAGAACTTCAACAGACGAAATTGGTATGGATAAACTACGAACAAAATTGAACTTCAGCCTTCACGGCATTTCTCACAACAGTAAACTAAGGATAAACAGAATAAATTTCCCCTCCCATTCAGTGCTGTAGCCAGGGGATGGTGTGGAAGTCCCACCCCCTATCTACAGGGGTGCAGGTGAGGAAGGACATGGCTGAAATAATTTACAGATGAGAATATGTCCATTGCTAGGGTGGTACAATCCGGATGGTTTTGCCAAGGGCGCCAAGATTATCTATCAACGGTGTAGCTCCCATTAACAAAGAGGGGCAATTGACTCGGATTCGCTGATTCAAATGACTAATGCTTAACAAAGACTTTGATAATAAATAAATCATATAGTGGTACACTGCTCGAAACTAATAAACAATTATCAACACAAAACTACTACAGTTCACATTACTATTGTTTACTTGACTAGCACACAGGTCCTGTGAGCATAGCTACGAGAAAACGGTGCATTTAATATCATAATTAAAAATACACTTCGAAGAAGGAGCACTGGTAAGTAAAACCCAACAAACAGCTATTAATAAATTTTTTTCCAAGACAAATAAATTTTAATATTTAACGTTTTGTTGTAAATTTACTTGTTATAGTCAACGAATGGTTATATTCGTTATCTTAAACTTGTCTTATGTACATGAAAATACATAAGCTTCAAAACGAAGTATTTAAATGGTTAAAATGTAATATTTCCGCTACTTCAGAATGATCTCCTCTTTTACAGCTTCATTTTTCTGTTCGATGAGTGACAGCTAATGTGGCTTTTCACTGTAGTAACAAACCCCATATTAGTTGTTTTTTGATCACCCGGCAAAGGTGACCACTTTTTATAAGAGAGAACTTGTAGGGACTTGGTCGTGCCTATATCAGGGTCTGTCGTCATTTATGTTTAATTCGTGCAATTGGCTACGTAGCAACGTGATGGACGTAAACAGTAGTTACGCTCTACAGCCAAACCGGCCCCTTTGCGGACACGGGGATATGGACAAACATGCCTTATTTGGTGTCCCCTACCACCCCTTAAAGTTTTGCCAGATATTTTCCAAACACCCTGTGTATATATACATACAGTAGAACCTGCCTAAATTGACCACTCTTGTGATTGGACTGCAATGGTCACCATAGACAGGTGGTCACTACACACCACGACAGACTTTGGTATATGGTCATGACAAAGACCCTACCAGTTCCCTCTTATAAAAAGTGGTCACCTTATCCAGGTGATTACTTTACTAGGTTCCGCTGTATATAGTAAAATTATACAAAAGTTTGTTTGTTTGTTTTTTGGTTTTACGGCTCAAAGACTACAGTGGTCATGCTGCGCCGGGACCTACTGTTTTCCGAGGAATCCGAACCTCTTAAGGCCTAGGGAACCAAACCCCGGACTACAGTGAGCAGTGCGATCTTTATGAGATCTCTGAGTAAGCGTTCTTTTTGCACTGCTGGGAGTCGAACCCGGATTAGCGGCGCACTAGGAGAACGCGTTACCACACTGCGCCACCGCAGGGCCATACAAAAGTTTAAGAAAAGAGTTTTTGGAATTTTCGAATGAAAAATCATTTACTGTGCCTTTGCCCTTGCAATATTACACTAATGTTCTTTCTCCCGAGTGAACAGGATTCTGACGTTTTAGCTTAACCCTCCAGATTATGATGGGGCAATGCAAAATATTTTGTACATACGAAGTTTTATTTTTCTACCAAATTTTATCTGAAAGATTTTCTGATAATAAAGTTATTTAAATACGAAAACTGATAGAAAAAATATGATAGAAATTGGGCAGTAGTAAGGGATAAAATCTAAAATTTGTGCAATTGCTGAAAAAACTGTAAAATTTGTTGAAAACATCATGTAAATTCACATCACGATCGAATTACTGCCCTAATCATAATTATTAAAGTCCTGCATTCTGATAACAGATGCCATCTGTCCTTAATATACTGTAAGAATGTGTGTACAACACATTGCTCAGGCTTTGCTGAACAGTGGTACAGTTTACAGGGTGTCCAGCCATCGGGAAGTGTACTTGAAATTTTAGCATTGCTAGAAAATATGCCTGAAATTCATATTTAATTTTACGGTCTACATTCAAAAAATTTTCTGTTTGTTTTGGTTGGCCACACTGTAAAATATCTATTATAAAGGTCGTTTCTAAATTCATGGTACAAACTTCAAGGAGTTGCTGGAGATACCAAA
This sequence comes from Dysdera silvatica, assembly GCA_006491805.2. Taxonomy (NCBI): domain Eukaryota; kingdom Metazoa; phylum Arthropoda; class Arachnida; order Araneae; family Dysderidae; genus Dysdera; species Dysdera silvatica. Next base: position 129,043,537 of record QLNU02015003.1, on the reverse strand, counting down.
TAAGGCATATTTGCCCATATCCCCATGTCAGCAAAGTGGCCGGTTTGGCTGTAGAGCCTAGCTACTGTTTATGTCCATGTCTTTTCTACGTAGCCAATTACATGAATTAAATACAATTTTTGATACGTAACTTAAGCGATTGAGCTAATAATACAGTAGAGACAAAGAAATCCGGAATTTTGTTTCTTAATCCTGATCTGTGTTACTATGTAGTGAAAATAAGCCTAAAACTGCCTTTTTTAACACACTAGAAAAGAGTTGGGAACTGCCAAGTACATGCAACAGGTGAAGCACATCAAAATAAACATTTTTTGTTCAGTGAATTTTTTTCCAAAAATTAGCCGTTCGGGCACTACAGTGAATTTACTGTTTGTGCATCCACCACATTCAAGGTTTCACAAATGGCTACAATGTGCCATTTCAAGAATTTTTAAAATTAAATCCATCGGAATTGTACGTGCAGCATTCGCTGCTGCAGTTGAGATTGTATGGATTCTACACGTACAATTCACAAGCCTCCAGAGAGAGAGAGACCCCACCCAGTTACATTAATAATACCATTCTAAATGCAATGATACGAAAATAGCTGCATGCTGTCCCAGTATCATTCTGAAAGGGTTAACAGGATACTTTGGGGAAGTTAATTGTTAGTATTTCATTGTTGATTTTGATCTTCCTGCTCTGTAATCATGTTTAAATAACCTTGTTGACTGTAGATAGCTATATGTTGATTTCTATTGTTTATTACTTAATATTATTTTTTTTAGGATCGTAAGGCTATAATAAAAAGTTTTAAGACACATGTGTCAAAAGTTGCTATGGAGGAGCATGGCCATTTGGCGCTTTTATCCCTCTTCGACTGTGTTGATGATACAAAGCTTGTTGAAAAGCATATAATCGCTGTAAGATTTTTACATTTTTAATGTTTTTCGAGTGATTTATTATTAAAAATAATGCAACCTTTGCTCTTTAGTTTACTCAGTTTTATAAGAATGAAAATGTGTTAAATATTCTATTAATTATATTCCATTTTGACGCAATAATTGTATTTGCTTTAATTTTGTAATGGACTCTGTTTTGTTTGATACAGGGTCAGCATAAATTCTTGAGCGCATTTCAGAATTCAATAAAGCAAAGTGATGTAGCAACTGCTGTTGTCATTTAAATGACAGAGTGATTTAAACAGTTTGTTTTAAAACAAACTGTTTAATCTGCTCTCCGATAGGTGGTGTGTCGTGTCTGCGGGCAGAATCTTCTTCAGCAGGAGATAGCCAACAGTCCAGTGTCAAAATGGCTGATGTGAAGCAAAAAGCGCTGTGCGTTCTGTGGTTTCACAAAAGCAAATCGGTTATAACAGTTAAAAGACAGTTTTCCTTAGAGTATTGAAACCAGCATGCTCCAAGTAAGGACTACATTAAGATTGGTATCAGAAATTTAAAGATACAGGAAATGTACAACATTGGAAAGGTGCTGGTAGACGATTGGTCTCCGATGACATTGGTCAAGTGAGGGAGGCCTTCACTAGAAGCCTGATTAAACCAACTCGTTGCGCAACTAGGAATACCGCAATCAACAGTCATGAAAGTTATGCATAAGCGCCTGAAACTGCAACATACTACTGAAACTATACTAACTGAAACTACACATTTTGACTTTGCCGTACGTATTCTTGACGAAATTGACAGAGAACTCTTTTTTATCGAAAGTCATTTTCTCGGATGAAGCAACGTTTCATGTTTCTGGAAATGTGAACCGTCAAAATTGCCATGTTGGGGGGGGGGTCAAAAAATCCTTGTGTAGTAAGATAGCACCAACGTGATAGTCCAAAGTTTAACGTTTGGTATGGATTGGCCGTGGATGAAGTGATAGGGCCATTTTTCTTCCATGAGCTCATAGTAACAAATGGTGTATGTATCTCAACATGTTACAGTGTTACGCTATGCCTTAGATGGAACGTTGTCAGCCACAAGTTTACTTTCAGCAAGATGGGGTACCATTGTTCAAAACCACCTGCAGGAAACATTTCCCTAACGATGGATTGGTCAAGGTGGACCGATTCCTTGGCCTGCATGTTCACCCGACATAACGCCCCTAGATTTTTTTTCTTTGGGGGTTTGTCAAAGACAGGGTTTACGCAACAAACGTTCGCTATATTGATGAACTAAAACGACGAATCACCTCGGTTATTGGAGGAATAACGGCTGAGATGCTCCGCAACATTTGGCATGAAGTTGAATACAGGCTTGATATTTTACTTGCGACAAACGGAGCTCATGTCGAACTTATTGAACATGTAACATAAAACTGTTTGAAATATGCTTGTCAATAAAACATTGAACATGTAAGTACATTACTTTGCTTTTGTTTTATGGATCTCTGAAATGCGCTAAATAATTTATGCTCACCCTGTATGTGACACAATTTAAAACTTGGCTTCCCATTGACTTCATTTTCTAATGTTCAATTTCATTCTGAAGTACACATACTGTTTGCATCTGGCATAATAATGAAATGGGAGCATTTTTGACGGCCATGTGAATAATCCAAATTTAATCCCAATAGGTACCCACTGCTTGTAATTTTGTTTCCTATATATCCATTGTATATACATCCAGAAGAGTAACAATAATATTTGAATGTGTTGATTATATTTTATATTCTTAGGAACTGCTGAGCAACATCTTAGTTATCTCAGACAATTTACATGGGCGTAAAGTTCTGTTGTATCTAATTAGCCCTCGGGATAAATTGCACTTTTGTCCCGATATCATCAAAATTCTTGAAGAAGGAGACAATAATGAAACAAGGTACTGTTCTATAAAGAATTTCCATGTCATATTTTTGCAAACCTGCACTTGTGATATTGTTCAGATCAGTCGTAACACAACAAAATAATTTTAAAAAATCTTTCATGACACACACAGCTTGTAAAATATAGTAAACTCCTGATTAACTCTGGCCCCTGCGGGACAAAGCCCCAGATCAAATAAACAATAGGCCAGTTCGTCTGAAAATACAGCGAAATACCATTTGCAACATTGTAAATTAAGTATAAGATCTCTATAAACATTTATGGGACATTAACATACTTAAAAACTCATTAATTTTTACTTCTTGCTTAATTTATTGATCACTGTTTATAGGTGTAGTGTGTTTATTCCGTTCTAGCTTAGATTAATTTAACCACTACACACTGTGCCCTTTTGGAAAAGTGTTCATGAATGAATTAACCACATGTTAATCTTCACGAATAATGAAATTTACCTGGTTAATTACCAAAACAAATATATATATATCAACTATTTAAAGAAAATGTCATATTTGTTAACTATTGCATTAACCAATATAACCAGAATTATGGTTTATACACTTAAAGAAATACCCAAATACTAACTTAGCCCTAACACTTATGCGTAATTGCAACACAAGGTTAATGTCAAATACCACACAACAAAAGTCCCAAATCATTCACTTCACATCTTACAAAAATCGTAGCTGTAAACCGTTCAAAAAGTACTCATTTTAACAGGATAGTTATTCAATTTATATTTAAAAAAATCATCGAAGTTCACTGAAAGAAGTTGTGGCAGCAAGTCAAACAAAGAACAATGGCATCAAAAACATTGTGAAGAACTACATTGTAGATTAGAAGGTGACGTATCATCATACCATATGGTGGTAGTAACGTATATGACCAGCTCTCAGGTTAAATGCTTAGACATAAAAATTTACTTGAATTAAAATAACTTTACAGAATTGGCACCATGTTAACTTCAACATGCCGATATCTAACAGTTAAAAAACTATGTTCTCTAAATGTGAAAATAATAATCCCAGCGCATTGCACACTTCTATAGAAAAAAAAATAAAACAAAATATGTGAACTGCTTGGCCGCCGGCCAAGGTCTGTGAAAACAAAAGACGTCAGCCACTGTCAGCAGAAACAAGGTTTTATATAGCTGCTGATGCCACGGTCGGAAAATGACATAACTCACTGTATGGTTCCACTGGATCTAACGCTATGTCTCCGGCATGGGCACAACAAATTTAAATTTATTCTTTTTAGAGCAAAATTACACTAGACCCTGCAGTTATGTTGTGGTAGTATGTTCACCTAGCATGTCATTGTTTTGGGTTTGACACCCAAATAATGCCCCCCACCACAAAAAAAAACCCTTTTTTTTACCAATTAACTGCTCACTATATATATGCGTGCATTTGGGTGTTTACCAAGTTTTTTGTGAATTTAACTTATCGTACATTGGTTAGCCAAAACGAGCCTTACAACATAGATTGAAGGAACATTCCAAACACGTTGAAAAGGCAGAGTTCCACAAATACGCTATCGCTGTTCATTTTTGGTCACTTAAATACAAATTCAATTTCAACCAACCTAAAGTTATCTGCCAACCAAAGTCAATATATGAATAAGATTTTTGGGATGCATTCCATGTTATTAAAAATTCATCTGCCATAGTCAATGAACAAAAATCTATCCCCCGTTTCAGTCGAGCTTGGAAGTATTTAATAAAATTTTTATATTAGTTATTTTTCAACAACTGGCAAAAGAATAGTCACATAATCACATCATCTTTAATTTTTCTAATATTCCTTTTATTGTATTCCCGATGAAAATCACGAAGACCACCTGTAACATATGTCGAATTAAGCTCTTCTATATACAATAATTTCTGCCACCCACGTATAGATTATAGCTCAAACTAGAGCTTTATTCGTTTTGGAGAAAAAGAGACGCTTTCCCCATCCTGGATTCGAACCAGGGTCCCTCCGCCAGCCCGGAGTGTCTTGATCGCTAGACGTATCGAGGACAGGAAACAATGCTCTCTCTCTCCATATGTAAAGATAAAGAAAGTGTCATAGGATACACTGTTGATATGGGACAAGCACAGGCCTCCAGAGCTGGTGGGGATGATGCACATTGCCTACCATCGAGCTCATAGCTCAGAACTAAGCCTGTTTTGGAGTAAAGATGCTCTCATTCCGGGAGCCTGGTCAGCAGTCCTCGCTCGAGGTTTGAGGGGTTGACGACGAGGACAGGAAACACCTCTCTCTCTCTCTCTCGAGCATAAAGATAAAGCAGTGGCTTATTACCCCTGCAGGATAACAATTGCAATATATGGTCAGCACAGAAACGCTGTTGTTATCCCTGTGAGGTACACACCTTAACATCTTGCCAAACGGAGAGAGAGAGAGCTTGTTTCCTGTCCCTCATTCGCTCAGCTTATCCAAGACACCGGCTAAACAGAGGGACCCTGGTTCCAACCCAGGATGGGGAAAACGTCTTTCTCCAAAACGAATAAATCTCTAGTTTGAGCTAATTAATACGTGGGTGGCAAAAATTATTGTATAATAAATTCCCCCACGAAAACTCACAAAAATCTCGCCCCGGAGGCTTTCTTGTGTTGACCATATTTGGCAATTGTGTTATCCCTGTGAAGGGTAATAATATCTTACATTGTACATGTCACTATGGTCATTGGAAAAAAATGATAGTTTGGTTATTGTTTTAGAATTCAATAGAATATTGTGCAGAATTACATAGAATAGTATGTAAAATTTGATAAAATATTGTGGCAAAATGCCATACAATATTCTGATAGAAATTCATGATATTTATTGTGATAAAATCCTATGGAATATTATGTTCCATAGAATATTGCAATAGAGTTCCGTGGACTATTTTTACAGAATTTCATAAAACATTACGATCTGGATGTTAAAGCAGCTCTTTTTAAGCTTTCACAGATTATTATTAATATTTAGCTAGTATTAACAAATGGTTATTTCGACACTGGCGTAAGGTTTAAAAACACGACGTTTCGGGAGCCAACTGCTCCCTTTGTCAAGTGAAGGCATAAATTCTGCCTTCACTTGACAAAGGGAGCAGTTGGCTCCCGAAATGTTGTGTTTTTACACCTTACGCCAGTGTCGAAATAACTGTTTGTTATGGAATCTCCTGGTGAAACTCTGTATTGTTTCGTTTCCAGTATTTTGTGTGTTGTTGTCATGTGCACATGATTATCATCAGGGCTCAACAAATCTGATCACCGCTAGCGACTAGATTTTTCAGTTGACATGTAGGAAATTTTTCCCCTATAAGGTTCCAAAGTTTTCTTATTAAAGCAGGTGTGTACTGTTCTTTTCTGATGAGTATGGTTTGCCATGATTTATTGAGCCCTGCTTGTAACATTGAGCATGTTTCAATATGTAGTTATACTAGCCTTCTTTTCAAATCATAATTTGAAGAAACTTTGAAACACAATTTGAAGAAACTTGGTGCAGCATTGTTATTTAAACTCACTGGTGTACGCAGAGTGGAGGGGGTTGGTGGGGCTATAATCATACCCTATTGCGATGAAATTTTGTATATATGCATATGGAGTTGTAGCTCCATTAAAACAAAAAACTCTTATAAACTTGTAACCCTCTCCCCCTTATGAACTTTCTGTGTACATTAATGTGTTTGAACTTTTAAAGTAAATTTGCATAGCTATATGCTGTGACATACTTAAAATGATACAAATGTGCACACTGGGTAACCGTGCACGAAAGGAGTTGCTAATAGATCTTTTGTATTAAGTCCAAAAGATTACTAGGATATTTACGATTTCTTTCCCCTCGTAGCAAGAAAGATGCCAAAAAAAGACAATCGGAACTGAGACAGTGCATCATTTCACATTTGGTGAAGCTTGTTGTAGACCGCATATCAGAGCTATATCACAAGGACAATGCATTTTGCCTGGCAACACTCACAATATGTAAACATGCAGCAGGTAAGTTGTATAAGATACGTACAGATACTTTCATTTGATGTAATCCATAATATTCTGGTTTTATTCTAAGGAAAAAAGAAATGTCATAAACAATTCATTGCATGCCATTGAAATATCCAACTTTTGTCTACATTTGTCTTCTTCATTTGTCAACTTTTGTCTACATATGGCAACATTACACTAAGCATCATGGGAACTAAGGCACCATTTTATGTGGATAGTAGGAGACCTTTGTCATGTTACTGACATGGAGTGGAGAGTGAACCTTAAATTCTGTTTCGAAATTGGCAAAAGTGTGTGATCAAAACTATAATTGATGCGACAAGTGTATGGGTATAATTATTATGTGCACATATGTTCAGTAAGTCAAGTAATGTACTTTGAATAAAATGTAAGTACTATTCAATTGCCTTGTAACTATTTTATACTATGAACTCAGTCACATTATTTAATTGACGGACTGTGTATATCAGTATATTTTAATAATGGTTGCAATTCAAATTTCTAAATGCCATTATTATATGCCAAGCAAACCTGATATACCTCGTATAGATTAGTGTCTTGTAGTGGTACGTTCCTCTGCCATACGTAAGATATAGGTGCCATTCTCTTTCAGTGGTGCCCAGCCTTTTTTTTTCTCACTGATCCACAGTCCAGGATTTGCCTTTGTAGACTGTGGTAGCACAGTAGTAACACGCTCACCTAATTTGCCGTTAATCCAAGTTTGACTTTCAACGGAACCATAGAAAGAAAATAGAATTTTTTACTAACACTGCAATCCGTGGGCTGGTTCTGTAAGCCTTATAAGGTTAAGATTCCGTGGAAAAATGTAAGTTCTGGTATCGCAGAAGCTTATGCCATAAAAACACAGATTACATAGGTGACAAGTTTGGATTCCTTTGCAAAAACATATGTCCTGTCCCACGTGATCTGAGCTATTCTTACGCCAAAAACGAATCCGCTACTTCTTTATAGTTCCTCTAAGAATTTTCCATCACAAGCCTATCTTGGTGGCATTGGCTTCCTATGTGAGCCAAACACATTGCTTCATTATTTAGCTCTCCCTTATTTCGTTTACCCATAATTTGAATATAAAAGTTGTTTCATACATCACAAAGCTTGGAGCTGGAATGGGTACTGATCTGTGCCACTGTCATCAATATTCAAACATGTGAATCCTGTCAGTCATATTTTGAGATGAAGCGATATTAACCCATGTCTGATATTTTATTCGTGTTTGAATTTTCAACATTTTCAGCATTAAAAATGTAGCAATTTTTTTACATGACTAAATTGTGATGAATGACTTTTAGAAATCACCTAATTTCTTTATTAATCTACTACTTGATTAATTTTAAAATCATTTTTTAATAATTTTAAAATAATTTTTTATCACTTTCAAGTGATGTATGTAGTTTTTCAGATAGTTTCTTAACCACTGTTTAAATATTCTACTTTTTAAATAATTTTCGGATTTCAGAATATGGTGCACCAGCATATGAAGCTATTGCTAAATTAGTTGCTTTGGAATACTCTAACAATGTGAAAAACATGCATATCATAGAATCCTCTGGCTCCAGTTTCATGCTTAAAAAGCTGATTAACGAAGACAAGCATAGTGAAAATGAAGGTAATTTTCATTTGTATTACATAAAAAGAAAAGAAAAAACTATGGAAGTTGCGTTAAATATACTGCATTTTTATCCAGGCCTTATACGATATCTATATAAATAGAATTCCTAGTACCAGGGCCTGATCACCGCGAAGGCATCCAAAGCCCAAGCGTTGGGCCCCGCAATTTCAGGGGCCCCCAAAAAAGCCAAAAGTTATTTCATTTTTATATATAAATTTTTTACTTTTACAAAATCTTTCCCCAAAAAGTTTTTTAAAAAAAAATGCAGTGCAGCAACGTTGTGCATTTGTTATTATAGTGTTACCTCCCAATAGGGGACACCTATGAAACAAGAAATTTTGTCCCTTAAATAGAGGTGTCCCTTCTTCGGAAGTACATGCGTTGATATACCTACAAATGCTACAGACCAGAGTAATCATCCCTTATTTAGAAGCATCCCTTACAAAAGACAACACTGTATTTACCTAACTTACGATAGAACCAATTCTTCAATGTCCGTCTGAAATGGGCTCAGCTTTCCACTGAAGGCATTTCCAAATTTTCATGAGAAGGGCCACAAACATGTGCCTGGCCTTAGGCCCCACAAAGGCATGATCGGGTCCTGCCTAGTACTCAAACTGTTGAAGGATCCAAGATAGATCTGTATAATTTGATATAACTGAGGTACGTTAGTATCTGTACAATTTGGTATAACTAAACTACACTAGTATCTGTACAATTTGGTGTGTTACAAAGGTGCAAGTAGGTAGTTACCAGCAGTTTACATGACCTCCTTTATTAATCCCATGGCGGTATAATGAGAACATGTTCATCTATCGTAACGCAGGTTTAATTCTAATGATACCGTAGAATATGTGCAGTTTTTCTGCCTACCATATACCGATGTTTGGTTTCCTAGTTTTACTGAGGTTCCTGCGCAGTATAATTTTAACTATTTTTTCACCATAAAACTAATTTCTTGGATGAAAGATAAAGGTCCCATTAATTAGACGATTAAGATAATTGGAACTTTTACTGCCTAAGTAAACACTGGACTTAGGTTTTTGTTTTGAAATTATATTTTCCTTGCTGAACTTTAAATACTGTATTGGGCATTTTTTGTCAAGAAAGGAAGAGAGAGAAATATATATATATAAATAATCTGTTAGGATAACATATTGCATGGCCCAAATAAATGTCGATGGGAGAAAGTCAGGCCAAAAGATGTGTGCTGAACTAGACTATTTTGGTGAAATTTGATTATTACTTGAACTTAGTTTTCCAGCTTATGGATAATTGGGAATTTGCCTGTAGTTGTTAAAAAATTTTTATTCACTCTTTTTAATAACAAACATAAGTAAAAAACATAATAAAAAACAAGAAAATTTTTTAAATAAATTTTGCAATTTACTTTGTGACGGTTGTCCCCCCCCCCATTCTTTTCCAAGAGGATTCAGCTGATCAATGAGGTCATGGAGGGGTGAGCAAAGAATGATGTGTGGTAAGAAATACAAAAGGTTTCTGGTGTGTAGCTACAGTAGGAAAAGGATGTGTACTTTTTGATTGATTTGTACCTCGATTTGCACAAGTGTCAATATCCTCTGAATAGATTAGTTAGTGCCACATATTGAACTTTGTTTACTCCCAGCAAAGTGTTTGCTGTACTGTATTTCAGGGGTTGGTTCCTTCGATTTCAAAAGATTCGGATTCCTTGGGAAAATGTTGGCCCACTTCCTCATGACGATGTAATACTAATGTATTTGTCTATTACACCATTAACCTGGGTTTGACTTCCAGTGGTATCGTATAACACAAGCTGGTTTTCTGCCCACCATGCCTTGCGGTGGCACAGCGCATTCGCCTAGTGTGCCGTTAACCCGGGTTCGACTCCCAACAGTGCAAAGAACGCTTACTCAGAGATCTCATAAAGATCGCACTGCTCATTGTAGCCCAGGGTCCAGTTTCCTTGGAAAACAGTAAGTTTCAACACAGCACAGCATAACCATTATAGTCTTTGAGCCATAAAACCACCAAACAAGCAAGCAATCTGCCCACCATAGTTCAGGATTTGCAATTTCCTTAGCAGCAAAGTTTCAAATTCCGTGGGAAACTGCAGACCCCAGTGCAACATGATCTTGCACCATCAAAACAAATAATTATTGACCCAATATATGCATTATTGTTTTATTTGCATATTTTTTTGGTTGCATATTGTCGCCAGCTCGACAGTTTTCATACCCCTGGCCTTTAAGTTTGCTGGTCTATGTTCGATTCCTAATAAATGTGGCTATATACATGTATTATGGTTGAGAGGTCATGTTAAACTTTTTGTTCTAACTGCACAGTTTTGGAATGTAAAAATACTGACCATATTAAATTTATTTAATACTCCAACTATATTCAATTGCATAATACACAATGTAGTATAGTTAAAGAGACATAAATACAAATACACAGCGTGTGTTCTTATTTGCTTAAAATGTTATTCTAAAATAAAATTCAGTTATTAATATATCCTGAAAATGTCCCTTTCTTTTCAAGTTTGCTTCAGCAAAGTGCTGGTTGAAACGGCTTCAAGTGATGCTATGAAGTCCTGGACTAATTGCAACAGAGGCTGTTTTCTCCTCGTAGGGTATGTATGCGTTTTTTGGGCCTGGAAATTAATTTTTTCGATTTAATGCCCTTGAAACATCTTGCTTTAAGGTTAGAGCTCCAAATTGGGCATCATAAGATCATACGTGGCTGTTCTTGTTCAACTTAGTTGACAGGGTATCGGAACGAAAACTTACAGGCCACTGTGTAATGAGCCCAGGCTGGAGCATGCTCCTCTTCTTCTTCTACGTATAAATGTTTTCTTTGTCAATATCTTTAGATGTGTGGATGACATAGTGATAACCCATGCCATTAGTCTGGTTTCAGTTCCAATGGTATCGTGCGATACATAACATTTTTCTGTCCACAGTAGTCCCCAGCATGATCTTAGATATCCTTACACAGTAAAACACGAACAAATAAATCAGGGGTTGATACCGGATCGCGAGAGGGTTGTGGATGGCCTTATAATTATTATTAAAGAAAGTTTGGTTTTTACGATTTTTATTATGGAGGGAAAAACTTTTTTAAATTCTGGATTAATAACTCAACATTGATAATGTGATGTATATTTCTTTTAATATAAGTGTAAAGTAATATATCAAAAATGTTTCAATTTTGCCATTTAATTTTTAATAATATTTTTGTTTAATAGTTTTGCGTGAAAAATTATGAAATTGCAACTGTCACAGCAAAGCAGAAGTCGCTGAAGTAATGAACAAACATCAATATAACGCAATTAAAAATTCAATCAATATATCGATTAAATTGTTGGAACATCGATGTTCCAAACGTAAAGTAGGGTTGCGGATTACATACAAATTGCTATTTAGGGTCATGGCAATAAAAGGTTGGGAAGGGCTGAAATAAATTATTGGTCGTGGAAATAAAAACATGAAACTGTTCGAAAAAATTGTTTTCTAACAACCAACAAACAATCTACCCTTTTAAATGTTTGTTGGATCTAATCCTGGTTTAAGGCTTTTATGGACCTCTAAATAACGTAGCCCTCGTGATACAATCAGTCCATAAATCAGGAGTTTGTCTTGGAAGTTGGGGGGGGAGACATAGCTTGAAGCTTTTTGTGATGGGGGATTACAATTCGTTAATTTACGTATTTTGTTAGCAATTTTAAGAAATATATTACCCAGTGTCTACAATATAGACATAAAATGTTTAAATGAAGTTAATTAATTCTTAATACTGTGTGCTTCAATGAAACTTAAGGCATGAAGCAATACAAGTGGAAAATATAATTAATGTTCGAAATGGTTTATGTGAAAGTCATTTTTAGCAGTGAAGTCAAATTGATCCATATTTAACATTAATGAATAAAACTCTCAACATAAATATTGTATTGAAAACTTCTGTAGAGGTTTATACAAATTTTAATTAAAATTTATAATTTCTCGTTACTGCAAACTATATGGAGGTTTAAACCTTCGTTTAAAATATGATTTACACATGATCTGCTGTGAAACTTCGTTTTGAATACATTTATGACGTCAAAGAGGAATTATCATTGTCGTGTGCAAAATAACCTAAACCTTAGAAACAAATAATTTTAAATAAATACAATAATTAGTTTTGAAAAAAAAAAAAAAAAAAAAACAATTTTGGGTGGGTGAGGGACTGAAACCCCCTGACCTCAGTCAGGCTCCAGCCCAATTGGGAGATCATTATTTTTAATATTCAGATTTATTAGTAATGAAACCTTCTCTGATATTGCTAAATAAACAGGGTTAAAACTTACCTTAGGGGTGGGACACCATATATCCCGGCAGATTTACCTCCCAAAAGAACAAGGCTGGGATAAGCCATATCCCAGCGATTTTCCCCCATTTCGTATTCGTCCCAAGTCAATGGTCACTTTAGTAGTACAAATGGCTTAATTGCGGGTGGTACGGAAAAGGGGGGACAAAATAAAAGCTTATTGTATATAAACAGGACCTTTTCCCTCCCTTCCTTTTCTTCATTGCTTTGTACGAAAATTAACAATCTGCTATTAAATTATGAGTAGGTTTCTTATCTTTCACTAACTTACAATACATGCCCCATAAAATTACTTGGTGTTCTTTATTTGTACTTAAGCATGGCTGGACCACCTTCCAGATGCAATGTAGGGACGCTTTCAGGTGCCAATTCAGTTGATTTGTATGGGGGGGAAGAAGCGATATTTTCCTGTACGAAATGACAAAGTTCTGGCGAAATATGACATCAAAGCCACTGCTGAAAGCGTTTACGAGAAAAAAAAAATTTGTGAATAGATGGCCCCATAATCTTATTAATGCATTGCGAGAGCAACAGCAGTTTTTCTGTAGTCATTTTCAACCTGTTTATCCCTAAGTGTTCCTTTCAACATTTGTCGCTAACTGCTCCATTTAAAGCAATTTTTCCTAAACTTGTTTTTTAATCATAGTGAGAAATTTTCTTTTTTGTGAAAATGTGTTTCTGTCAGTTATGGAGCTGACTTGCCATCACATCTTTTGACTTTTTGTATTATTATCGTTTCGTTTTTATATTTTGTGGAATAAGATCCTGTGAAAATAAAATGGCAATATGAATTTCAGATATGGTTATTTATTAATAATCATATCCATAATTTGACAAAAATATTTTTCCATGTTTATCTATGATTTTTTTAAAGCATTTTTCGCCAAGATAAAAAGTCTCATTGTGTTTTTTTATTCACTATTCAGGTGCTGAATACTGATTGATCATTCATAATTAGAACTATATGGTTCATTCCCAATTTTTGTAAATGTATAACTATCGCCCCACCCCCAATCCTTTGACATGCCGATCGTAAATTGAAGGAATAATTGCTGTTCGTTATTTATGGCTCATAATTGGACTCAAGTGTGAACCTGTGTATGTCATTCATAAATACACCAGTTGTTCAAGAAAATTTTCTTTAGCGGACACCTTCTCTATAAATTCATGTTTGCATTATATATGACTAGGTTCATATGTGTAATAATACATATATTTTTTCCTTTTAGTCTTTTAGAAACAGAAATTCCAGCAGTTGTGAAAACAGTGAAAGAAACATTGTATGGACATCATTCCAAATTATCAAAAAAATCATTTTCTGGAGCTGCCATTTTATTGAAGAAGTTGAAACTGTAAATTGTTAATAAAATTTTGTTTCTTGAGGGGTTTTTTTTTTACTAAATGTTCTGAAACATGAAAACCAAGATTATCCCATAGACTGCATTTCAAATGTTACATACCTGTATTCATTATATAATTCTGCCTTCCATCATCCCAAAATGACACTTCTAGAATGTCAGATAGTGATCACCTAGGTTTATTTTTAGACCATTGGTGGCAAACCGTATTCATTTGCTGTTATTGTCTGAATCCATCTCCTACTGCACAACAACAACAATTCTGGGGGAATACGCTGGGAGATATACACTGAAGTGCCAGAAAAACTGGTACAGGCGTGCGTATGCAAATAACGGAGCTTTGCAACCAATCAGCGTAACGCGATGCGGTCGGCAGCGCCTATATAAGACAAGAGATGTCTGGCAAAGCTGTTAGATCGGTTCTTGCCGCTACAATGGCAGGTTATCAAGATTTAAGTGATTTTGAACGTGGCGTTATAGTCGGCACAAGAGAGATGGGACATAGCATCTCCGAGATAGCGACAAAATTTGGATTTTCGCGTACGACCATTTCACGGGTATACCGTGAATATCAGGAATCCGGTAAAACATCAAATCTCCGACAGCGGTGCGGCCGGAAAAAGACCTTGAAAGAACGGGACCTTCGACGACTGACGAGAATCGTTAAACGAGATAGACGTGCAACACTTCTTCAAATTGCCGCGGATTTCAATGCTGGGGCATCAACAAGTGTCAGCGTGCGAACTGTTCAACGAACCATCATTGATATGGGCTTTCAGAGCCAAAGGCCCACTCGTGTACCATTGTTGACTGCACGGCACAAAGCTTTACGCCTCGTCTGGGTCCGCCAACACCGCCATTGGACTGTTGATGACTGGAAACACGTTGCCTGGTCTGACGAGTCTCGTTTCCAATTGCATCAGGCGGATGGACGTGTACGGGTATGGAGACAACCTCATGAATCCATGGACCCTACATGTCAACAGGGGACTGTTCAAGCTGGTGGAGCTTCTGTGATGGTATGGGGCGTGTGCAGTTGGCGTGATATGGGACCCCTGACATGGTCTGCCATGTCTCTTCCTTCACCCGACCTGGCGGTCAAGGTCAACAAATGCCTGAAAGAAACCAAACGCGAGCAGCTCGATCAGTGCCAGATAATAGAATGTGA
>QLNU02015003.1:128974605-129028140 GCA_006491805.2 Dysdera silvatica | reverse complement strand
AAAAAAAAAAACTCACAAAAATCTCGCCCCGGTGGCTTTGTGTGTTGACCATTATTTGGCAATTGTGTTATCCCTGTGAAGGGTAATAATATCTTACAAACCCTTCCTTATCCACAATCCGTCAAATCATAAAGCATGGCTGGTCTTCAGATTAAAAAAATAAATTGATCAATTTTCAGAACTTCGAAAAGTAACAAATTTGGCAATCACTTTAAATATCATGAACTGTCCCAAATAAATGGATCTTTAAAGGCAGTATTTTGATGCAATTTTTTTTAACTCTATGAAAATTACTTTATTAATATCAATTCACATCTCAATCTACTAATAGATGAAGTCTAAAACTTAATAGCATAGGAAGGAAGAGGGACTCAAGCGCCTCCTATTGGATACTAAGGCGCATCCTACACTTTAATGGTGAATCATTTAATCTTTTTTAAGGCTACTCAAGTTATTCTATAGAATTTGTCAACTACTGCTACTGGAGCTTTTCCCACTCCTATTGTAGACCCCCACCACAAGCTTTTCTTAATCTTTTTCCTCCCACCAGATTAACGTGTCCCACTGTTTTAATTATTGAATAAAACTTGGCAGTACCTCCCTTAATCCTATGAGATCGTCCCTCTCATTCTTCCTTTCAACTACCACTACTTTCTCCCCAAAATTGATATCTTTCTATGCTTGTTTATCGAACGCAAGTAACCTTTTTAACCCTTGACACAACTGATGAGGTCACGCTGCACCAGGCCTCCAATTTTTCAAGGAATCAACCTCTTGCTCAGGAGTCAAACACCAAACTGATTATGATTAACATTTTTCTTGAAGGGATATTTGTAAAATAAAATTTCATTTCATATTTAAAAAATTTGACAAAATTTCTAGCCAAGATTTACATTATACTGTCAATAAAAATATTCAGCATATTGACAACATTTCTAATTTTCGGATTGTCTTTTTGTGGGCAAATGTTCTGTAAACTACAGCTGTGGAAAAATCACTTTGATACAAGTAAAATATTCAACAAGATGCTGTTAATAAATGACACTTGTACTAAGACATCAAATATATCAGGATTGAATTAACCAATCATGGTGAAACCTCTATATTCTTTGTTGGTTGAACTATTATGGGACAAGCACATACAGTCAAACTACATCAAATGAGGTGTATATTCTACATTCTCATGAGAAGGATAAAAAAATAAAAGTATAACTTTGCATGAAACAAATGGCTGTTCATCTCACACGAGTCCTGTCTAAAACACAAGATTTCAATGAGACCAAATACCTTAATGATAAAATGAAAAGATGTAAAAATTAAGTTTTATGTTCTGAAGCTTAACTTGTTTTCAGCATTTCTTTTTAACTTTAATGATCTTTTGGTCGCTATGAATTTTTTTGAAGAAATCAAGTTCATGAGACACTGCAACAGCCTCAATCACTTCTACCTGTGAATCAGTAAAACTTGACGGAAAATAATACTCTGATTCATCAGACTCTTTGAATATCTTGATCCTGTTTTCAATGGCTTCCACAAATTCGAGTGGTTCTTGCGACAAGGTCTCTTTTCGAGCATTTTCAGGGCTTACTTGAAATATTTTTTGACAGAAGCTCTTGTTCCAATTCTCATATTTCTTGTAATGCGCTTCTAGTTGTATTAAGGCGTTATTAAGGTTTCCATTAAAAGGATCCAATTTTTGCGCTTTAAGCAAATACTTTCTAGCCGATTCAAAATCGCCATCCAACTCATATGCTTGACCAAGCCGATACAAGGCTTTAATATTTTCATCATCAAGATGAACTGCCTTGTGTGCAAAGGATATGGAACGACTTGCCCTTTTCAACTTCAAGTAACATAAGGATAAATTCAAGTATAACTTCAAGAGCATAGAGTCCCGTTTCTTGTCCTCTTCTTCGTTTGCAGCATTGATAGTTTCCAGCAAACGTACAGCTCTTGAATACTTGGGTATTGATGCTGAAATTTTATTGTTCTTAAACAGTTCGTTCCCTATGGAATGCTCCACTTTGCAAACAGCGAGTACTTTTTCAAATGGAGCACTTCGCTGATCGTCAGGCAGCATTTCTTCAAACTCGATGGCATCTTTGCAGTCAAAATAATTTGTGATTTCGATATCATACAGAATGTTTGCACATTCAGGAATTCTTGGTGGGCATCCAACAGGTCCGTAAGCATAACTATAGTGAACCCACAATTTGGCAATTTCCCCCTTCCTCATGGTAGAAACTCCTACATTCAAACCGTATATAGCCCTTCCAGCATCCAACCTGGAAAAAAGAATAGTCAGTCCATTATAAATAAATACATGCATGAGTGTCAAGGTTAAAAATCTCATAAGGTACATTGATAAGGTGATGACCGGTACGTAAGCATCATGTCCGATCACCTACACCCATTCATGTCCATTGTGCATTCCGACGGACTTGGACAATTTCAGCATGATAATGCGACACCCCACACATCGAGAGTTGCTACCGAGTGGCTCCAGGAACACTCTTCTGACTTTAGACACTTCCATTGGCCACCTAAATCGCCAGACATGAACATTATCGAGCATATCTGGGATGCCTTGCAACGTGCTGTTCAGAAGAGATCTCTACCTCCTTGCACTCCTATGGATTTGTGGACTGCCCTGCAGGATTCCTGGTGTGAATTGTCTCCAGGATACCTTCAGACATTAGTCGAGTCCATGCCACATCGTGTTGCGGCACTTCTAGTTGCTTGGGGGAGGCTACACGATATTTGGTGTACCAGTTTTTCTGGCACTTCAGTGACTATATACAAAATGATTTTAAAATCTCTCTACAAACTTTAACGGAAAATGTGGAACACAAAAACAATTTTTTCTCATTAACAAAAGCATACTGACTTAGCTAGGGATTTTTGACAGTTTGGTTTGTATATCCCTACAGCAGCTCTTCCACTTCCATTGGAAGAACCATAGAGGTCATTCCACGTCAAACCACCCAAAATTTTGATGATTCACAACCCGACCCCTTTAGATTTCCCTGAAAGTTTGCCGAATTGATGACCCAATGGATGATTGAAATATCCCAAATTTTAACTTTATCCGTCAAATAGATCAAATATGGTTAAGGGTAAAAGTTACTGAAATGGACCTGTTTTGGATTATCGTGCTTTACAAAATCGACTAACTTTTTTCATTTTCTACAAAAGTAGAAAAGTTTTCTTTTGTTAACCTACAAAAGTAAAAGAGGTCTTATTAGAAAGATTTTTTAAAGATCTAAGTACGTAATAAAACTAAGTATTATAAGCGGAATTGTTTTAAATAGAATGAAAAGTTTGACTTTGAATTTTTCAAAATGGGGTCATTTTATTTTTTCCAAAAAATTATATATTATATAGCATGATATTATACACCTTTTCTCAAAATTTCGTGATGGGATCTCTATGGGTTCAAGAGATATTAAAAAAATTCAACTCAAAGGTAAGACTTTACACAGCTGTAGAGCAGTCTTTTTTCTAAATTTACAGTGAGCACTAGTACTTTACTGGTGTTCTTACGCTTGATAAAATACATATGCAGTTATTTTATTTAGTGGCATAACACAAAGTCTCACTCCCTTCCCCATTAATTTTTTGGGCTCCCTTTTACGAAAATTAATTTGTATATGTATATACGAAAAAAAATATAGTTATATATATAAAGAGTGTTGTGTCTTCTATAAGAAATTTACCAGCGATGCATTCCAATATTTTAAACAGAACACATATCGATTAGTCACCGTTTCGTGAGGTAAGATTCGGGCACAAAGCGTATACTATAAATTCAAAACTCGTCTAGATTTTATAATTTTTTGATATTGAGTTCAATTTTAAAGGCAATGAAAACAGCTAAAGTAAATACGCGTAATGAGTTTGCCACAGTTGGAAACCGTTCATTTTACTTTATATTTTACCTAAAGATTAAAAAAAATCCTTATTAACTAAAAAATATAATAATTTTTACTCATAAATTTTATGGAAAATAAATGACAAAAAGGGCACCCCCACTTTGTAGGGGTTATCAGTATGCTACTGATTTGATTGCTAGTAATCAATTTCTGCTATTTTTATATAATTACAAAATTATAAATATTATAATTCTGCAAGTTTTCAGTTGAACAATGATTAGCATACATTATTAAATAATATATAAGCATGTTGCTGCTTTTTTATTATTATGTCTCACTAAATTTTAATGATGGACATAATAATAGAAAAAACAGCCACATGCGATAATGGACAAGTCTGGAATATAAGAGGTCACAATGTATAATAATGATACAGTCTTCTTTTAGTCGAATTTTTTTAGTCTCTCTCTGAGTCCATAGCGGTTCCATAATGAAATTTTGGGGAAAAGTGTAGAATATCATGCTATATAATATATAATCTTTTGAAAACTTCAAGGTCAAACTTTTCTTTTCAATTTATTTAAAATAATTCTGCTTATAATACTTACTTTTATTACATATTTAGAAAGATCTTTAAAAATCTTTCAAATGATACCTCTTTTACCTTTGTAGGTTAAAAAGGAAAAACAACACTCAATTTTGTAAAGCACAATAATCCAAAAGAGACCTTTGGCCATATTTGATCTATTTGACGGATGAAGTTAAAACTTGAGATATTTTCAAGCACACACTGGGTCATCAATTCTACGAAGTTTCAGGGAAATCTAAAGGGGTAGGGTTGATAATGTTTGGTGGTTTGACATGGAATGACCCATATGCTAGATGTACGTCAGCCATTTCAGAATTCATGGAATGTCCTATGTTACATATACAAAGTCTGGCTAATGTATATTGACAGTGGAAAAATGGCTAATTGCTGCACTGCCCAACAGCAGGCACTGCAATTCTCAGACATATATATTCCATTAATGGGAAGTATTGTATCTTTGTTTTCGCTATCTCCCATTGAAGTTTGTACAGTTTTACAATTCACCTTGTTTACCTTATAATCATTAAACTAAAATGCAAATCAAAACACAATATTAAAAGCATCAAACCATGATTAATAAATGAACTACTGGAAATTATTTATGAATAACACACATAAAGCAATAGCTATTGATAAATTATAATTTATTGTATTAGAAGTAATTTTGTATAATTATACATAGAGGGTCTGTAAAAGGGTTACTGGTATTTCTAACTGTAAAGAGGACCAAATGCTGCATATAAAAGATGTACAGTACAGGCTGGACAAGTAGTTTAGTATCTTTGCTTGCAAGTTCTACAGCATAAGGACAACAAGGGTCATGCCATGCCAAGACCTACAGTTTTCAAAGGAACCTGATATATCTCAAGGCCTGGGGAACCAACCCCTGGACAACAGTAACCAGTTAATCGGTAAGCATGTTATTTTTCCTTCTTCGTCATTGGTAATCAAACTAAGGATGATGACATGCCAGGTGAAATCATTAGTTGGTTGTAGTTTTATGGCGCAAGGACAGCAATGGCCATTCTGCGCCAATCAAGGTGAGATCGTCTATAAGGTGAAATAATTATCGCTGCACCATGGTAAGGCCAATAGTGTCTTACCCAAACTCTAAGTAAGATGCAAGCCAATGTTTTCTACTTATCTACCTATCATGGGTGCCCATATAAGGGGCGGGGGGGAAGGGAGCTTGAGCCCATCCCTGCCAGACGTTATTTAAGAATTTGATTTTCCCAATTCTGTTATGCATTTATTTTCAAAAGTTTTAGTCACATTTTAAAATAAGGTACTTTTTAGCTCATTACTAATTATTAAGCAGTATCAATTATATTTTTGTAATATTTTACTTCTTGTACATTTACTAAAATATTCGACAGCCTTGAAGAAGGTAATTTTTTTTTCAGTGTCCACCCCCTACAACTACTTATATGGTCACTGCCGTTACCTATAAAGCAAGGTTTTATTCAAATTATGCATAGAAAAGTAGAAGGGAAAAGGTGAACGAAAGGACAAAAAAAATTATCAACCCATCAGGCCAGGATAGTAAGCTTACATCAAATTCTTCTAATATGGTTATATATAAAGAACAACGGTACCTCTAAACGATGGTAACCTCCGAAGATCGGCCACATATAAATGGAACCAAACACATTCCATAGGATTAACATTAATGCTAACCTCCGAACAACAAATTGCGAACAACGGTAACCAGGTAGGTATTACAAAAAATTTTTTTTATTAAAATATATATGCAACCCACATTGTCAACAACGTAAAGTAAAATTTACTTGACAGTACTTCTTTCAAGGTACTTCACTGAAACACATGTTCATTTTATAACTTTATAGGTATTCTCCTTTCTGTGAATACGGTGTCACTATTTATGACTGACCATCCTATTATTTCTTATGTACTAACAACCACTGTCCACTAGAAATTGGTTTTTGACAGTTCAGGTTCTTTATGCATTGTTACTATTGAGTAGTGTTGTGTACTTAGCTTTGTCATTTGAATGCCAGTTTGTTATCACGGCGAATTCACGAAAAAATTTAAGTTTAAAGGAGAAAATCAAATTTATCCAGGATAGTAAAAAAGGCGTAACTGCAGGAAAATTAGCAACACTTTACGGTTGTAGGAGGTCAAAGATAAATGAGATTTTAAAAGGTGAAGATTATTTGCAATAGTCCTTTCACAGAGTGAACTTAGCAAAACAAAGTGTCGGAAGATGAAGAACTTGACGAAGTGCTGTTAGATTGGCTTTCCAACTGTCAATCAAAATATTTTTTAATTTCAGGATATTTCCCCAGTTGACGGACTTGAAAATATAGACAGAAATGACGACAGGGATGGCTTAGATGGCATTCTCAGATTGGCAGGAATGACAAATACGAAAGCACGCAAGTTTGTTTGCATGGACGAAGATTTAGAAGTGTCTGCTACATTTAATACTAGTCAGGAATTGCTAGAAAATGTTGTGGAAGGGGAGGGGAAGTGATGATGAAATGGAAGCGAATGTAGAACAGTCACAAAATTCTAACATCACAAAACATTCCAACATTTTCATCAGAATTTACAATTTTGTGAACCATGGGAAAGCAAGAATCAAACAGGAAGAAGGCAAAACATTAGTTGCAAAATATAGATATATGAGGAGGAATGAATGTAACAATCAACTTGTCACATTTGTGAATGAAAATGAATACTTATCATCATGAATTTATTTTTTAGGAAGAAACCATACAGACACCCCAGTAAATGAATCAGAGAAATAGATCCCATCTTGTAAATAAAATAGCAGTTATCGATGATTACAGTGTACTGAATGAATTTAATACAGCATCTTATTATCGAATGGCTAGATGTAAAGGATATTTAAATATTAAATTGGAAAGGAAAAAGCTCATTATGAAACAAGCAGACAGATACAAAGACACTGGGAAGAAAATGGTGGTATGTTAAAAAAAAAGAAAAAAAAGGTGTTTTTCTGGTCTGAAAGAAGCTGATGTCTTGGCAGCAAATGAAAAGATTGTTAAGACAATTATTGAAACCTCAAGAAGGAAGTGGTAGCGCAGCACAGTAGTGACAACCATCAAAGAACACAAAACAGCTCATGAGAAAACACATTATGAAGACGAAAAAAGAAAACCAAATATTATTCCCAAGGTTGCATATCCAGAGCTCTGTAAAACTTTATGCAGAAGAATTAAGAAAAGATATTGGAGATCAATTACACTGTGTGATACACTTATGAAATGATAAAATGAAACACAGGTAGCACTGATTTATTTTAGCTTTAAGTATTTTTCGGTAGCTTTATCCTCTGCCTGTGATCTGAACAAATGTAAGAATGTGCATGAATGCTGATACGATAGGATATGGTTGTTTTCAACGAGTTGGTGCCTTCTACTGGGAAAAAAAAAAAAAGAGCCAAGGAAGAAATTTAAATAAAGAAAAAATGCAATTAAACAGAAAGTAAATATTTATACAAATCGAACACTACGCAGATTAAATTAAGAAACAATTTATATTAACATTCTTTAGGCTTAGTAATAGGAACGCCGATGTCATGGCATGGTTAGATGGTGAAACGTTCGTAAGGAAAAGAAATGTGTTTTGCGTCTGGTGGGGCACGATCCCACGACCTTCTACAATCCGGGAAGGTGCTATCACTAACTGAGCTACAGACGACCAAACAATCAATTCCCTACGAACGTATGTAAAAAAATACGCTTTAAATACGTTTGTAGGGAATTAATTGCATGGTAGTCTGTAGCTCAGTTGGTTTTTTAAAGGCTATTTGTTTTCCAAAAATTTAAGACTTGTGATAATTAATCACTGAACTTTGTAAAAACAAGTCTAACTACATAAGCAAACAAAAATTCCACTAAAACACTATCAATGGTCCTTACATAAATTTGAAAGGAGTATTTCTCTTGTAGGTGGAATCAAACGGCTGAACCTGTCCTTCTATAAATGCCTCGTAGTTCATTAACACAATGGATTTAGGAGGGATGACAGGCCCAGATCCAGCTGATATATCCTGGGAAAAAAAAAAAATTATATTCACATCAGTGTTTAGTAACTATCTTTAAATAATATCATCTTCATATTTGTATTCAAAGTTTTCATTTTTTTTTTTAAATTATTTTTTTAATTTAAGCCCTAGGACAGTATTTCTCAAAGTTTAAATGTTAGGTTGCAGACTCAACACCACAACATTTCTTCAAAAATAAATGTATGTAAAAATAAACAAAAAACTGGGACTTGCGTCAATCTTAGTTATAAACATGCACCACGTTCCAAAAGCAGAATGTTTTGCAATGTTCTGCAACAAGCCTTCAGCTGATCAAAAATGTTCTACAGGAGATGCATGTATATCCAGAGCTTTGTAAAACTTTATGCAGAAGAATTAAGAAAAGGTATTGGAGATCAACTACACTGTGTGGTACACTTATGGAAATAATACAATGAAATACAGGTGGCACCGATTTATTTTAGCTTTAAGTATTTTTCGGTAACTTTATCCTCTACCTTTGTTTGATCTGAACATTATTAAAAACAAAATTTATTAAAAACAACAGTTAACAAAATTTATTAAAAAAAATTACTTTTTAATAAATTTTTCTTTATAATTTGTAAAATGCCTGTTTTGTTTATCATCGTCATTGTAAGTAATTGTGCTATATGTATGAACACATAGCATAATGCTATGGAAACAAAATAAATAAATTGCACCCAAGAAGATCAAGTTCACGGCTCGGAAAAAATCGTTAGGTGCTATTGACACCTAATTTTTCATTCCTAATTTCTAACCCTGCTTCCACCAGTTTAGTGGACATCCCATCCTCCTTTCTAAAGTGTCTTTTCAAGAAAGCTCTTCACTTCTGTATGAGAGTTCTTAGTACTTTTTAGTGTTGTTTGAAACTATTTGTATTCATTTATTACATTCAGTGTGTAGTTTCTGTGAGTGAGAAATAAGCTTTCTTTTAACACTGGCTTAAACAAGGTATAGATGTAAATAATAAAAGTATAATTTTAACAGATACAAAATATAATTTTATTCTTGATTTAAAATGTGACGAATATAATTTGCTTACATTTTTAATAAAATTCAAATGAAGTTGATATTCGGTATTGGTCAAATCACTATTTGTTGCATTCCTAATCTATATAAGGATGCAAAAACCTAATATTAGATACTTTTTTTGCTTTTAGTGTTTTAATAATGATGCATATAAGACAAAATCTGTTTGTAACTGGTAGTGGTCTTTTTTTTTTTTTTAAATTCTGATGAAAAGACTTAAAGACTTTTGATGGTTGTTTCTCGCCAAATTTGAATCAACAACAACAACCACTAGAAGACTGAGTGAACTGCAAAACAGCATGAAAGGGAAAAAAAGATGGAAGTCAAGGAGTGATGGTAAAGATAATAGGAACTGAAAATTTTGGACATCATTTCAACTGTCATGTTATTCTCGGTTTACTTTTTATTTTACAGTTGTTGGTACTGATTCAATTTTGGAGGGAAGTCAACCTATAACTGCAATTCGATGACTAATTTCTAATCTCAATTCAATCTTTTCCAGTTAACTTCCTTACACAATGGCTATACCCAAACATGGAAATCTGAAAAACAATATTACCAATTTTAAGACAAGGCCATCTTCAGTCAATGGTGACATTTTTGCTTTCAGTTCTTCTACACTAAGAGAAGAGATGTCAACTTCTTCATTGTCACTTGAACAGTATTTCGAGAACACGTCTTGAAAGTTATTGGAAGTTTCGTCTTCAAAATATTCTTCATCTGATGAAAATCCATCCATGTCAATTTCAAATTCGGTCCCATTTTCAAGCTCCCTATAACAATAACTTTATTAAAAAACTAACCAATATAAAATAGTACACACACATAAAGGAAATAGACAGTCTAATAAACAGCGATAACAGTAAATTATAATTTAACAAACTATACAAATTACAGATGGTATAATGACTTAATGGCTGGTTCTAAGACTTAATGTTTTAACAACGGAAGCTTTGTGGCATGTTGGATGATGCGATTTAAAATCGAGATATCTGTCTGTATGTGTGGGTTTACGGTAAACTGAAGTGCAAATAGAGTTATGAAATCTGCATACAATAACGCCAAGGAAAGAATCTTATCCTTTGCAAATCTTAACCTTTTACATGCAAATTTTTTCTCTGGTACCTTGTATTTAATTTCTATTATGGCAAGTGTTGCTGATACATTCAGTCTTGCTTGTATGCGTAACTTAAAGGTGTTTCTCAGTTAAAAGCAAACGGCTAAACAAGTAAAAGACGTAAAAATAAATTTTAAGGAACATTAAATTTGAAATAGAAAAAAAAAAAATCAAAATTATATTTGTAATTTGAAAAAAAAAAAAAAGCAGGGAAGAGTCAGGATTAGGGTAGGAGAAAAATGTAGGTAAGGAAACACTAACCAAAACAAAAGTGGGTACCGCATTGTAAAAGAGTACCAAAGATTGTTTTCACAGCTTCCGGAAACATAGGTGAGTTGTTTTTAATACATTTCGGCGCTCTTTTACAATAAATACGGTACAGGCTTCCGTTTTGGCGAGTGTTTCCTTCCATACGTTTTTTTCTTAACTGAATTCCGATTTTCTCCCATTTTTTCTAATTTAAATGCAACTTCATTGTTTTTTTCCTCATTTAAATGTAACTTAAAAAACAAATATTTTATTGAGTTTTTTTATTGTTTTTAATTAAAAGAATTAATACACAAAGCTGCCAAGGTCCTCCCCCACCTTCATTGGAATACATTTTTTTTTCCTAATTTAAATTTCATTTCATTTTTCTCTAATTTAAATTTTTTCTTTTTTTTTTCTGTAAATTAAGTTCAATATTGGGTTCTTTCTCTAAATTCAACTTTTTATAACTTTTCTGAACTCATCGTCATAATGAAAGCATATGTCCATCGCAATTTTGCCATTTTGAAAAAATAATTTTCATTAATCCACAAAAGAAATCCTGCGAAGTGGGGAAAGTAAAAAGCGAGTATTCACCTAGTTCGTGAGACGGACGTTTGCAGTGGGAAAATAGTCTTAATTGTATAATTATTCCATAAAAAAAGAAAACAGACGCTCTCTAATATTTTCGCTGCAATGAACAAAACACAGCGAACGCAAAGCAGAAAAACAATGGTATGTCATGTCAGTTCTCACTGCAACATACATACATGTATGACGTTACAAGCCGATTTACTGAAATCTAGAAAGATTTTAGGAAAACAGAGAAGGAGGTAACATGTCATGCAGTAACACCCGTAACTCTGCAAATCCCACTGGGATTCAATTGAGTATGGCAACCACACTGGAATTCTGCCATTTTGAAAAGGCAATTTATTTTTGGTACAGAAAAACGTTGAAAAAATGCAACAACCATTACAAAACAATCTTTCATCAATAAAAAAACGTAATTCTCATGTGAAATTTTTTTTTGCATGATCAGCGCTCAGGTTGGTTGGTTGTAGTTTTATGGCGCAAGGACAACAATGGTCATTCTGTGCCAATCAAGGTGAGATCGTACACATGGTGTAAAAATTAGCACTTTGATTTGCTCAAGTTCAACCATTCCAATTTTGCAATATGGATACTCCATTAACCTTGAAATATTTTTTACAATGAAGCACTTGTAAATTATGCAAATGAGAAAGATTGATGGAATCAGCAACATCTGCCATAATTAACCTGACCATACGTCCCGTTTTTAGGTAGCCTGTCCCGTTGTTCCCAAGCAAAGCTTCGGGGCGCCGAAATGTCCCGCTTTCAGAAAGAGAGAAACCCTAGTATCACGTTGATGTGGGCATGCTTAATACATCTCACACAGTGGAAGTCGGTCCATCTTTCTTGATGACTGTTTTTTTACTAACGTGTGTTATTGTAGTCAATTTAAATTTCTTTACGTTACCTCCTCCATTTTAAGAATGCCCAATGCACTTGCATTTGGGCATTTTAAGAATGCCCAAATGAAATTTTAAGAATGAGGGTTACAATCCCGCAAACCGCCCCCTGGCTATACCTATGCCATGGAGGTGCCAGCGATATTAACCAACATTTAAGATCAGAAAAACATAAAAATTCCGATATTGCTACCGCTTCGAATTCTTCAATGCTTAATTTTTTTAAGAAAAAGGATTCACGAACTTCGTAAGATCTGCAAGTTGTTGCGACAGAAGATGTTTGAGCTTATTACACAGTGCAAGAGAACCAAGTTTCTGCACAACTATTGAGCTTGTTAAGTTAATTCAAGCATGTTTTGAACAGAAAGTTAGATGTTCTCGTATGGAAACAGAAGCTAATATTGTAAATGTGTTAGAGCCCATAGTAATGACTGAATTAAAAGATCGCCTTAGCGAATGAAACTGTGTTACTATATTAACTAATGCTTCAAACCACGGGTCCATGAAAATAGTTCCTGTTTTAGTTTGCTTCTTTTTACCATATGAAGGCATACACATCAAACTTTCAGAATCAAGCGGACGAAACATCAGATGTTGTCAATTATCTAATAATAGTATTGACAGAAAATGAAAGAATAAAAATATTTGAATGAGAGATATAACCGAAGTACCTATGTGGAAAAAAATTCAAAGTGTAATGGATGTATTGATTGAAAAGGGATTTATTAATTGTGACCAAGTTATCAGAAGTATTAGTTGAGTATTCACTTATAACTACATTACACTGCAAAAAGTGACAGAATGGAACACTGGGAATGTTTCAACTGAAAGTCATTATGTGGAATTGTTCAGACACTTTCACACCAATAATTTGAATAATGAAACTTTTGTATAATTATTATGTTTTACGCCTAACGGGTAATATAAAGTAGTCTCCAGTATAAAGAGACTTTTCTCTTGTGAATAAATTATGGAGCGAAAAAACACAGTTACTAGTCGCAGTTTCTAAAGCAATGGTAATTATTAAAGTAAATTTTAAGAAATCATACCAAGAATGTTATTCTTATTTAAAATCAAATCCAAATATTCTTAAACAAATTTGTTCTTCAGAAAAATATAAAAAAAAACACATAAATTATTTTTTACATATTTATTCCTGTTCTTTTCATAAATAAATATAAACTATGAAGAACTATGCGGTTTTTATTTTAATATTACTAAAATTATACTATTACCTAAAATTAGTAGATGTCCCATTTATTTTTTTCCCTCAAAACGGGACATACGCCGTATGTCCCGTTTTGAGGAAAAAAATAAACGGTCACGTTAGCCATAACGAAATGTAGTTTTTCAGCTCTTTTTAAGGCCTAGTACTTTCACGAAGGTTGTAGGGAATCGCTGTTGTAATGCAGAATGTACCTTGCAGTCCATCAATGGGTTGGCTCATCACTAGAGCTTGGGAATTCTGCAGTTATTATTATTTTTTTATCGAAACTATGAAATTAGAGAAGGAAAAAAAAAAAGAAAAAAAGACAGTATTGAAAAAGTAAAAGAAAACCCAAATCGAAGTAGGAAAAAATGCATGCAAACAAAAATAAATCAATAAAATGGAAGAGGTTACCGTGTTGTTTAATAGCGCCCAAATTGGTGACAGTACAGAACACACTTTTCACTCTGTCCTCTTGAAATTGCACTAGATGGGGTTGTCATGTGACAGAGTGATATCACATAGGTGTGTATGAATAAAATAGAAGTGGTATGCTACGTCATTTTGTGTTGACTTCACGTTTTTTGTCATATAGGTGTTGCAGCAAAAATGTCTAAGCGTTTGAATAATGCATTTTTTATGGATCACAAAGTGAAGGTAAGAAAAGTGTGATTGAGTAGGTAATGAAAGAGGGGTTAATTGAGTGTGACCATGAGTGTCCAAGGTGCAAGAAGCCAATGAATTTGAGTGCAAGACTTAGCGTGAAAGATGAATATCAGTGGTGTTGTATGAAACGTGGTTTGGATAAACATGATTGTGGCAGGTCTGTGCGAAGGGGTTCTTGATTTGTAGAAAGTAAGTTAAGTATGGATGAGGTGCTGTGTTTTACACATTTATGGGTACATAATGCAACGTCTAATTTAATTTGAATGGAACTGGATGTAGGGAATAATAGTACTTTGGTTGACTGAAGGCATTTTTTGTAGAGATGTGCGTTTTGGAAAAAAGAGATGTTTGCAGGTGAAGGAGTAACTGTAGAGGTGGATGAGAGCATGTTTGGAAAGAGAAAGTATAACGGAGGGCGATGGGTGAAAGAAGAGCAGGCTTTTGGAGGAGTGGAGAAATTTAAGTGTCTTTTTTTTTTTGGTGGTTGAAAATAGAGGTGTAGATGTTTTAATGAGACAGATTGCTGCACATGTTTTGCCAGGGACCACAACAGTGTCGGAATGCTGGAAGTTGTATGGGAGCCTGCCAGAGGCAGGTTACCTACACTATTCAGTGAGCCATAGTATTCACTTCAAGGACCCTGAGGCAACACACAAATACATGAGGCAACATACAAATGGGACAGGGCAACACACAAATACAGTGGAGGGGACATGGAGCAATATCAAGCAGGATTTTCGGCAACATCACCACTATGTTGCTAATGAAACGATGTTTGACTACTATTTTGCAGAATATATGTGAAGACGGCAGCATAAGGAAGACAAACCGGAAAAATTGTTTCCCGGGTTACTTAGCAGCAATAAAAAAATATTTCCACTACAATCATCATCTTTCACGTAATAGGAAAGGGTGACAGTACAGAATCCGTCCCTCAGTGCAATTTTCCTCTAAAGAAGAGTCGCTAGAGTTCTAGAGTGGAAAGTCGCTGTGGAGGGGTTGTAATGTCAGATACTCTGCGACATCATCCAGAACATCACACAGACATTTTCTTCCTCGGAGACGCTAGGCCTAACATGGATGACGCCTGTCACTGGCAGTATAGGAAAAGAGGTGAAAATGCGTATAATAGAGGTAAGTTTGGTGAAAGCAACTGAAATATGATTGAGGCACTGTTTGCGACGTATTTGTGGATATACAATGCATCGGCAAAGAGCGCCATAAAAACAATCTTCCTACCAGAAACATCCGACCAAGAAAACAAATGAAGGTTAGTACTCCCTTTTTTTTTTAAGTCCACTGAATGGAGGAAGGGTAGGAGAAGATAGAGGGAAGGGGAGGAGGAGGAGATAGATGGAAGGGGAGAAAGAGGAGATAAAGGGGAGGAGGAAGAACTAGGGGGAGAAGCAGGAAGAGTGAAGGGAACAAGGAGGCACAGCCTTGTAAAAACATGGCAGCAAATCCTGACACTTGCCATGTGTGTTGGACTAAACACTTTGCACACAACTTCGCACTAAAAATCACTGCGGGACGAATTCTGTACCAGCGTCTAGGAAAGTAGTTTTTTCTTTTTTTACGGTCAAGGGACGAGGAGGGGGGAAGGGGAAAAAACGCCGTAAACAACATGGCGGTTAGTGACTCCGTGCCGATTGCCAGTTTTGGAAACACTGGCTAGAATCGCATGGGTAACGTGTCGTGTATTAGCGCCTAGTTTTTGTTTTCAAGTTACTACAACACTAAAACATCTCTTCATTACCTAAATAACTTGTTTTTCCAAAATGTAGAAATCCCGACATGCGTTTCCGGCCGTAATGGCGACATTCCAAAAAAGTCGCCAACATTTACAGTACACCGTACTATCGCCCATATTACCAATTATCTAACATGGCTGTACTGTTCGTTAACACAAAATAAGTTGAATGAGTCCATGGGACGATGCACTGTGTCTCGGGGAAACGATAAATCGAGGTTTTACTGTATTTTTATTCTAATTTATCGTTAATATTCACTACAAGAGGAAACAAAAACGCTAGAAAATAAGATGGAAAAAATTACTTCTTAGATATTCCGTGGGATAAATACAACAGTGAACCCGCATTCGCCATCACCTATAATTGACTAAGTAGAGACGTTCGAATTATGGTTTTCATTCATCCAACAAAGGCGATGAATAAGAGCAATATTAAATACAAATGAAAGACTAGAAACTAGCGGCTGAGTAAAGGCGAAGCATGCTGAGCGAGACCAAAGCCTCAGTCACTAGAGTTTGTTAGCGCTAGAGGCCATCCAAATGGAAAAATATTTTTGACGCGGTTTCTGTTTGATTTCGTCCGCTTGATTGCTCGAACCCTATCAAAACAAACATATTTTGATAATTTCTTTATATGGCATATAGTCAGGAACGTCTGTAGACTGAAATCTAGGCTGAGAAATGGCATGAAAACGTCGTTTTTGGATTCTGAAGCCATAATATTTTTGATAATGTAAGCCTTTTGGGCCAAGGGCGTTACTTCAGAATTTCCGGGGAGGGGGGACGAAGTACATATAAGAGCTTCAAAGCATAGTAAATTTGTAAAAATACATAGTAG
Source organism: Dysdera silvatica (assembly GCA_006491805.2). NCBI lineage: Eukaryota > Metazoa > Arthropoda > Arachnida > Araneae > Dysderidae > Dysdera > Dysdera silvatica. Next base: position 129,011,279 of record QLNU02015003.1, on the reverse strand, counting down.
TAACTTGGAATCATTGGGAGGCAGTTTCCCCTCCCTCCCCCTAAATGGCACCCGTGCTTTTTAACCATTTAAATGGCTGTTTGAGAAGCAACATTGAAGGAGGTAATGAGGTTTTTAGCCTCCCCACTAAAAGTACTCATATGGCATGTGGATACCACTGGCTACGTCTATAGTTATTTATGTTTGAATAATTCATGAATGGTCTTTGGAGGCAAACGTCACTTTCAATTTGTAAATAAACATGGGTGCTCGTTATGAGTACTTTTAGGGGGGAAGGGGGGCGCTGCTCCCCTTTATTGACGCCCATGTAAAAGATGTGTATTATGTAAATAGATCCTTTTTTCTGATATCAAATTTGGAAAAATTGCAGTATTAATTGGCTAGTATATTATAAAAGTATATTTATTAACTATACAATTAAACACAAATATTACATTCATGAAATTGTTTACTGGGATTTTGAAACATTTATTGAAAAAATAATATCCCTCCCACCCAAAAAAAACCACATGGAATGTATGCGCATAATTTATTTTATGTAACATTCATATTTGAAACATGAACAATTATATTCATTTTACTTTTGGTATCTTAATATCATTATATCTTATATTTAAGACATTTTGATTTGAAATTGCACAGTAATAAAAACAGTAAAATTTTTCCAAACTTCCTTAAAATCAGACAATTTTTAACTGTGATTGCCTATAAAAAAAATTATACGAATTTGAATGCATATTCATCAAAAAGAATGTTCAAATGATAATTAATTTCTTGATATGGAGTAGAGATGACAGTGATTTCCTTGTGAATTACAATTTGTTGATTAAATAGTTTTTAGTAACCAGGTATATATGTAACTCTAAAAAACAGGGAATGTTGACATTTACTGAATTAATTGGATGTAAAGGAGCGCGCTGAGCAGCCTCGGAGGCTTTGATAAAATAAAAGTATGAGCGGGTGGGCAGTGATACCTAACGGCAAAAGTAGAATCGCGCGCTGCAAATCCGCGGCCAATTTACGGCGATTTTACGCTGAAAACGGATGGCCTCAAGTGACGGAGGCTTTGGTGAGACAGAACAGACAATCCTTTTGCGCATGTGCGTGGACTAGCAAAAATTCCTATAAGTGTTTCCATTTACTTGGCTAGAAAAACAGGAGAAAATAGCTATCAAATATCAAGCATTAGTACAACTTCATAGTTGTATCCCCGCTAATATAATAATTTTATTATGAATTAGTACTTTTATAAATAAATCAGTACTTACCTGAATCACAGAGACCGAACTGGGAGGAGACCCCCTACCCCTGGCTCGTCGCTTCGCAACTCATTGCCGTTTCGATCACATTCGATGTGCGCTGCCTGAATCAGTATCTGTTGAATCAGCATATGTTGATTCAGTAACTTCATGCACAGTGTATTTAAATAAAATGATGATACTCACATGTTACGATTAATTATGTTTAAAATACGTTGCTAATATAAGAATACTTGGCGACCCCACTATCTAGCGGCTAGGTGTAATAAATCTAGCTAATTTACAGCGTATTTCGACATTACTAGCACCTACGAGTGCACACACATGCGCAGAAGGATTGCTCTGTTGGTATCCTGCTCAGCACACCTCGCGTTTACTCAGCCGCTAGCGTCTACTCTCATCGACTGCACGTGCACTACTCCAGCGCCATCCGCTTGTTTCACCACGGTCACGATGGAGTGTGCTACACTGTAGGAACAGGACTACCCGGTTTACATATTAATAAAAAAAATTTTTAGTTGTACTACGGATGAATGTAGGAGTTGGCCGCCGGCGACTTCCAGCATTATTGGATGGCTCATGGAAAATTTATATTGGTGTATATTCATACAGACAACATCAAATGATACTTCTTATCAGTCATACATTCATTTTTTTTTTCAGACATATCAATTATAAAAATTTATTTCACGTTCTTAACTTGCAGTCAGTACTTGTATATGGTTTTGCCATGAAATGTGCAGGACATCAAACTTGAACTGCTGGGACCATTATTTGTTTGCATCATGTTCCCACAATGTTATGTACTTCACATACGTATGTCTATTAATGTTACCTAAAGATTCTATTGATTTCTCTCAGAGACCCATTCAAAAGTGATACTTTGTCAACTATGTATATAATGGAATAGAATGACCCTCGCTGTTCAAATGGTCTATTTACATCACACATTTTCAGACATCCGTATTTCACTTTATTAACTACTAATTCGTGTTATTCGTAAAGGGGTTTCTTTAGGTAGCATTAATAGACTTGTGTGATATTGGAGCAGAAGGACCCTCTCTGTCCTACAACCAGCATTAATAGATGTGTGAAGTAAACATTGTGAAAGGTGACATGATGTTGGATCAGAATAACCCTCACTGTCTCTACAACCAATCAAACACTTGGATACACTCTGTGCAGCGTACTCAGTTTCATTACATGATACGTAAAGTTTAAATCGTGCAAATCTCCCCAGATTTTGCCTCTGATTCAAACCACCTGTATATTTCGCAAGGATAATTTATATTGACAGAACTGTCTTCGGTGAAATCCAAGGAAGAAAAACTTGACTGGAGACCCGTATTTATAAATGCGATTCTACCCTTTTCAACCGGTGATGGATTTTGCACCATAAAACACTAGTTTTTTTGAAAAAAAAAGATAAATCGCAGCAGTGGAAAGAAATGGATTCACCCTTGTGAAAGAAATTCTATCGACGGATTTTGCGTTTTTTTCAAGGAAGAGTCATAGCAGTGGCGAGAATTGGTAGTTATTAAAGTTTGGTTTATAACTATCGCAATGAACCCACAAAATCGTCTTCAGACCTCTTATGTTCATAAAATCAGTGAAAATTATTTTAGTTCACGAATAATGTTTTCGAGCTAAACTAAAACGTTTTTAGAACCCTGTCAATTTATTCTTTTCGATCGTTGAAACATCATAGTAAACGAGACCTATCGTTTTGAAAACGCATCAGAGCTGTTTATTTTCCAACAAAAACTTTTCGAGTTGAAACGTTTTAATCGAGAACCTATCAATTCCAGCAAAAACTTTTTGACTCGTTGAAACATCACCTTTTGATCGAGAATATTAAACGTAGTCAATTTATTTTCCAGTCGTTCGATCAAAACGCTGGTCTCAGCAAACGTTTTCAAATTCGAGCTCCTCTGAAAGTTTTTGAGTAATGCAAGTTTCTATCTTTCAGAAGTTACGTTTGTGAAACTGATGTCGCTTAACTTCAATCGCGGTGTCATCGAGCGAAAAGCGTTTTTGTTTATATTCGCAATGTGATGAATAAAAGTAGCAAAGTAATGCCCAGCTCCGGGCTCGTACGGCGCAAAAACCATGTGACGTCACTCGCAGCTTACGTAAGGGGAAATTCTGTTGTTTCATCATGGGAAGCAACGGACAGTTTCGAGGTGCGACCTACGTCATCCCAGGTCATCCAGAAGAAGAAGAAAATGTGTGTGATGTCACCTTTGAGTATTGAACTGACGGGAGGGAGCACGGCGCCGTGGTTCGTGGGTAAATGTTACTAGGTGGGGTGTGAAGCTAGCGGGAGGCAGCGTTTTACCATTACCAAGATGGCTGTCAACATGTTCCTTTCCTTTTCCCCCACCCAATCCCCGCGTTGTCCGAACACATTTGAATTTCCATAACACTTTTAGCATTAGGACCGATTTAAACAATCTGATTGGCTAACGATGCCATCACTTATAGGTTTGCTACGCAATTTTGGCCGCCAATGTAACAGGCACCAAAAGATCAACCACTTAGTTCACACTTGTCGTTTACGTAAATTAGATTTTAATCGGGGGGGAATTTTAGGACGGCAATCGCGAATAATAATTCCAATTTATTTTCAGATACGTTCCTGGTTAGAAGTAGGCGAGGCGCGAAAGATTGACGTTCTGATAAATGGGCCGCGGATTCAAAAGTTTGGGAACCGCTGGTCTACACCATGGCGTTTATGCTAAGTAATGTATAGTCGTGTATAATTATCGATCGCGTGGTGAAAAAAACCCAAACCACACACATTTAACGTGATTCACATAATACTAATTGTACTGAATACTTAATATTTTTTTAATTAGAATTATTATTCACGTCTCTTGGTAGGTGCAACAATGATAATCGTTTTTTTAAGATATTCTGAGAAATCATACTTTTTTTATCGGATCGGATATAGTGAACCAAATGTTCCGCCGTCCTTTGTGGTTCGCTATAACGGAGTACGACTGTACTGTAAAGAAAATAAAGTTTGCCAGATCCACTTATTTTTTATAAATTTTTTAAAAATCGTTTTGAATTAGTCAATTTTCATATTATTTATCATTGCAGAAGTTTGAGTATTACCACACAGTATTTTGTGATTAAATTATCACTTTAAGAACATCAAATATTTAGCACAAGTGGGGGGGACAAAGCTCTTCCTTTCGAAAAAAACAAAAAATCAAGGCTATGTGTGCAAAGTTAATATGAGATTGCATTGTTTTTTTAAATTTTGGGGTGGAGGTTGTAGTCTCATCAACTCCCTCCAGTCCACAGCCAGTCATGATGGATGCTGATGTCTTGTATTGACTGTTAAAAGCATTTGAAAGTCAATGAAATTGTGTAAAAGAGCAAAATACGTGTTTCCATAAATTAACAGCCATCCATGAAGAAAACCATACTTTTTTTTTTTTCGCTATTTCTACTTAAAAAATTAGCGGAGGAACGATACTACATCAGCGTTTTAATATGCGTTAAATTCATTTGTTTTGTGATCACAAAGATGGAGGATGCCCCCCAGCTTCGATGCTCCCTCTTGTCAGTTCAATACCCGAAGGTTTATTCAGCCAGTTATTGTTGTTAATTGTGAAATAAAAAAAATTGCTAATAGAATGGAAAAGTTTTATTTAGCCGGTGTTACATCACTAATGACACTTAACTAGTCACTACAGTGACCTTAACTAGTGAAAGTGACTAAAAATAGCCTACTCGGGAAATAAAAGTTCAAGGATCTTCCTGGCCATTGTGAAAAATCCCGTATTTTTCCTGGATATTCAAGGCCTTGAAATAATTTCTTAAAATTCAAGGTTTTTCCCAGTTTTCCAGGCCCTGTACGAACCCTGCTATGAGACTTAAGCCATGATGTAGAGGTAACCCCATTTGAGCTAAAACCTTATGCATTTTCTGCTTATTCTAGTGCCCTCCTTTTATCCACAAGATATACTTGCACCTCCCTTGCATGGATTTATTTCTACAAATACAAAATGTATGTGTGCATGTTTTCACATTTAGATTACGAATTGTATTAAAAGCAGTATGCAATTCAAATGAGACAGATTTTATTGAAATTGATGCAATTTATGTAACACCAAAACCCATTTATAGCACTGTGCACCCCTCACTTTGAGAACCACTGACATAGAGCTATCAAAAATTAAACAACTCAATATATATATATATATATATGTCAATGAAAAATGATGTCCCATTGAAAGGCAATGGGACATCAGAAGATGAAACTGGAAGCAATTGACTTGAAACTTAATATCTTCATTCACTTGTATTCAATTATTAACTAAAACATTAACACAATAATCCAATAAAAATTTACAGGTCAATGTTTAAATTTATTCGGCCATTTTCGTATGACTGAAGGCATAACTAAAGGTACAAATTATCTAACAGGTTTGTGTCTCCTAGTGAGTTATAAAATGAATATGAAAGCTATACAGAATATAAAGCAAAAATAATATATATAATTACATAAAATAATCACAATTACATAAATAACATACACATACAATTACATAAATGACATACATACAACTAAATGACATACACGCAATTACATAAATGACACATATATACAATTGCATAGATAATATACATGAGTTCTACTTTTACGGCTTCAATTACAACTCAATTTAGTAAGTCCCCCTGCACGAATTCAATAACCAAGCCAATATTCCAAAGAGAAATACCTCTTTATTCTTCTCCTCTATTTGTAGGTGTAGAGTTATATGGGGCCCATGGGGGCCTGAGCCCCTTAATAATCTGAAATGCACTGCAATTTTACATATACCGTAATGTATAAGCGTACATAAAATGTGCTTGGGCCTCCCTCCCAATGATTTTGAGAACTCTATGGTGATGCTTCCATTTACACATTCTATAGTACATCCAAGTCGCCTTTAGCTGCTTGCTTTCCTCAACAACAAACAGAATCCAACTTCCTCCTCCATGACAAAAGGAATCCAACTTCCTCCTCCATGACAAACGGAATCCAACTAACTAAAATTATATATTATAAACAAAAAAATAGCATCCAGGTTACAGTTATTTAAAGGCATGAGCTTACGCGATATCACAGCAAAATGGCAACAATGGAAAAAAATAAATTAACAGCAATGCTTTTCCCACATACATACAGTTATGTAATGATATACATGTCTTTGATCCATTAAGAGAGAACTGGCAATACACTCTGGTTGAAGACATTTCTTTTTAGACACAAAAGCAATTTCCCCTTCAGGATAAAACTGTTTCTTCCAAATGCACTCCAGCCAAGTTTAATACGTCTGTTGAGTTCTTTCATAATGTTGCCATCCATTGAAATCAGCTGGCCAAGGTAAATATATGAATCAGCAATTTCTAGCTCAATGTTGTCAACTTGTATTTTTGTTTCCTCTACGAAATTATTGAACATGATCTTAGTTTTTTGTAGGTTCATCTTGAGTCCAACTTCTTTACTTCTAGTTGAGAGCTCCTGTACCATGTCTTGGAGTTCTGATGGGTTCGTTGAAAAAATAACAATGTCATCAGCAAACCGCAAATGATTTAAATATTCACCATTTATTTTTATTCCCCTGTTATTCCAATTTATCTGCTGAAAAATCATCTGTAAAGCTGAAGTAAAAAGTTTTGGAGAAATGGTATCTCCCTGCCTCACACCTTTACCAATTTTGATAGCTTCGGTATCTTTATGTAACCGAAATTTTGCACTTGCATTTTTATACACACGTTTCACCATGTCAATGTACACTTCCTCGATGTCTGTTGATCTTAAAGAGTTGATGACTGCTGATGTTTTAATAGAGTCAAAGGCCTTCTCATAGTCAATAAATGCCACACACAATGGAAGTTCATATTCATGTGTTCTTTCAATTAATTCTCTTAATACTTGAATATGGTCCACTGTACTGAATCCACTTCGAAATCCAGCTTGTTCTCTTGGTTGAGCTGCATCTAATTTTTTCTGCAGGCGATGTGTTAGCACTTTTGTGAAGATTTTATAAATAGCAGGTAACAAGCTAATTGGTCGGTAATTTTTTAAATCCTCTTTATCACCTTTTTTATGCAAAAGAATTACTGTTGCAGAATCCCATTGGTTTGGTATGTTACCACTGTTGAGGCATTTGGTAAAGAATTTTGCGAGTATGTCTTCTACATGTTCTCCAGCTTCTTTTAAGATATCTAATGTAATGCCATCATCACCAGGGGCTCTTCCTTTCTTCATATTTTTTATTGCAAATGAAACTTCTTCTTTTAAGATTTTAGGAGCTGTTCCTTCGACTATTTCAATGTCTTCGTTTAATCCACTGTTACTTTCATATAGTTTTTTGTAGAATTCTTCAACTCTTCTAAGTATTTCTTCCCTATTTCTTGTTACGGTGCCATCCTCTCCTTTTAATGCAATGATGTGTTTCTTCCCAATAGACAAACTCCCTTTAACAACCCTAAGGCTCTTGTTGCTTTCAATGGCCTTCCTTACTAACTCACAATTGAATTTTCTTATATCTTCTTTCATGTTTTTGCGCAAAGTTTTGCAAAGTTCTACATACTCGATCTTGCAACTGGTATTTTGATTGTCCACCTTCATAAGTCTTCGCCTTTTCATGAGTTGTTTCGTCTTCTCAGATAATTTGCTATTCTGCTTTTTACATATTACACCACCAATTTCCCCAGCAGTTTCAATTATTGTCTTAACAATGTTTTCATTTGCTTCTGAGATGTCAACTTCTTCAATAAGTCCTTCCAGTGCAGAAAAGCGATTTTTTAATTCCAACTTGAATGCCTCGGTATTTTCTTTTAATTTCTTTAAATCCACCCTCTTACATACTTGTTTCCTAATGAGCTTCTGCCTTTCTAGTTTAGTATTTAAGTGCATTTTACATCTCACCATTCGATGATCACTTCCAGTATTAAATCTGTTCAGTACGCTGCAATCTTCAATAATTGATTTCTTGTTTGCCAGTATATAGTCAATTTCGCTGGTTCCTCCATTGGGGTGTTTCCATGTCCATTTTCTTTGTAGTTTCTTCTTAAAAAATGAATTCATGATGCTAAGATTTTCAGCTTCGGCAAATTCTATGAGTTGATCGCCACGTTCATTCCTTTCCCCGTATCCGTATTTACCAACCGATGTCTCTCCTTGTTCCTGTTGTCCAATTCTTGCATTAAAATCTCCCATGATGAGCTTGATGTGTTGTTTCCCCTTGGTATGTAGCTGTTTGATTTCTTCATAGAATTCCTCAACCTCCTCGTCGGTATGGCTTGATGTTGGTGCATATGCCTGTACTATCTGAAGTTGGGCCTTCGCTGGAGTTGGTTAGCGAGCTTCACTGCTTTCGATCTGGCGTGCTTTCGACTTCAAGAAGGTAGTCTTTAATTCTTTTGTTGATTAAGAAGCCAACACCACTTGTTCTTCCAGTTTCCGTTCCTCTATAATAAAACAAATGTCCACTTTTAAGTTCCACCAACTCTTCACCTTTTCTTCTAACTTCACTGAGTCCTACAATGTCCCATTTGATCTTGTCAAGTTCTTCTTCCAATTCCTGAAGTTTTGCTTCAGAAGCAAGGGATCGTCCATTATACGTTGCCAAGGTCAATAACAAACGGCAGCCTGGGCCATTCCAGTGATTCTTAGCACCCCCTGCTTTCATGCCACACTGACCGCTGCCTTGATCAGGAGCACTCCAGCACCTGGAGACTAGGGGCCATGGTTTTTGGTGTGTCAACATAATGGAGGAATTAGCCATCATTTCACCACGCTGGCTAGACGGGTTGGTGAATTAGCCCTCCCCTTCCGCCTTTCCATCCGTGCAGCAAATATTAATTTGCCGCATGGATAAAAAACCCCGTCATACATATACAATTACATAAATAATATACACATACAATTACATAAACAATATATACACACAATTACATAAATAATGCACACATACAACTACATAATGTTCCATTCAACATCATTTCTTAACTGTTAAATGAACAGTAAGATAACAAGCGAAGTGAATTCAAGATTCATTCATTTAATTGCTACAAAAGAACACAGAAAATAAACATGCTACATAAAAGAAGCCTACTGACATTGTTGCTAGGATATATAAGAAATACAATAATAATATCATAGCCACAATTACGGTTATATTCTATGTGTCTATTCAAAGTGTCATCTTCCCAAACATCATCCAAAATTCACTTTATCGAAACTCCAGCCTGTAATTTACCTAAAATGGGAAAAAAAGAAAGAAAGAGTTACGTAGAGTGCTATTGTACAAGTTAATGATTAATATAATTTGAATTTTGTTCAAAGTCCAATATTTAGGTTTCCACTTCTGTGGGTTCCTACTTTAATTAAATGATGGAACAAGGCAAAAATTATTATGTTATTAGAACTATTTACATCGTGGAGTTAAATATACATCAACAACTGACTATCAGTACAACACACTAGGTCCATACATAAACATGGCACTGGTCAAATTCTAGGGTATTATTATTCAACATTTTGTAACATTATCGATTATGATTACGTTATCCATATACACACATTACATCTAGAACTTCGTTAATACTTAACCATTATATTTCACAAATAAAGGAACTAGGAACATGCAATTGTTCATTATTAAGTGTTCAGAAGTTTTAAACAGATGAGCACATAAACCAAAAATAAAACTTTTTTAATTGAATTATCTGCTGTTTCGTATTTTACCATTACTCCATGTTGCTTTGTATATTACTAAAGGGTGTTTTTTAGTTGTGATAGAACTTTCATTGGCGACAGCTCTCAAATAAGCTGTTTATTTGCACGTTCTCTTTCACATTTGTAGTTAGTATAGTTCGGCAAAATAACATGGAACATTTGACGCTTCAACAACGGTACCAAATTATTGGAATTTACTTTGAAAATCAGTTGTCCATTCGCACAACTTATAGACGACTTCGTGCTTTTTATGGTGCACATAACCGTCCATCTGAACAAGCCATCCGTCGAACTGTAGATAGATTTAAAGCGACACATTCCCTAGATGGTACAAAGACACCAACACATCAAAGGAATGTGCGTACTGAAGAGAATAGCGACACTGTAAACAAAAGTGTACAACATGATCCAAATTTATCGATTTGTCGTTGGTCGGAGGAATTGGGGCTCTGTCCGTCTATTACGTGGAAAATATTGCATAAAGATCTTGGTCTACACTCATATAAGATCCAGCTGGTGCAGGAATTAAAGCTACAAGACCATCTTGTGCATCGTGCTTTTGCCGATTGGACTCTGGAACATTCGGAAACTGATTCGTTGTTTTATTGCAAAATTGTGTTCAGCAATGAGGCTCATTTTTGGCTTAACAGGTTTGTTAATAATCAAAATTACTGCATACTGCATATGGAGTGAGAACAATCCACAAGAGACTCTACAGACTCCCTTATATTCAGAAAAATGCACTGTTTGATGCAGTTTACATGTTGGTGGCATCAACGGACCATATTTCTTCAAAAATGAGGCCGGAGGGAGCTCACGTTATGGTCAATGGTAATCGTTACCACACCACGATCAGTGATTTTTTGTTTTTAAATCTGCATGACATAGATCAGAATGAGATGTGGTTTCAACAGGATGGTGCTATGTGTCATACGGTGACCGCAACCATTAACTTATTGTAAGCCAAATTTGGCATTAAATTGATTTCCAAAAATGAACCTGTCAATTGGCTTCCTAGGTGGTGCGATTTGACACCGATGGATTATTTTCTGTGGGGTTACGTGAAGTCAATGGTTTATGCTGATAAAGCAGCAACAGTTGACGCTTTGTAAGACAACAATATCCGCGTTATTCATGACATACTGCCAGCAGTGTTGATGAAAGTGGCCGAAAATTAGACCTCCAGAATGCGCTTCGTCAAGAATAGCCGCGGTGGCCATATGCCCCAAATAATTTTCAAATATTAATGCCATGCATTGGTCTTTCGAATAAGTACAAAATTTTGATTAAAATTGCATTTTTTGTTTCACTTTTTCCATTTTCAAGTTCCATTGGTATTAACAAAACACGCTATATTACATCCTAACCGTTATTGCTAAAGTATGCAAATCTTTCTACAAATTTCCTAACTTGTAAGTAATGGCATAGTGGAAAATCTTGTTGCTTCTACAAACAGTGCACTTGTAAGACCTCTGTGTAGAGGTTCTTTGTATAATTAACTTTGATTTCAATTAGCCACCACTGTACCTGTATGAATCAGTAGAAATTTTTTTCATGTATTGATTGTTCAAAGTTGATACCAACTCACCAATAGAAGATTCCTTTGCCTCATCTGGTAAAGTTGTACAGCCAATTCATAATATATGGCCAGTGTGAGTTTTTCAAAAATGAATCAAGATGCTGCCATCCACATTCGATTCCAACACTTCCATGCCCACTGTACACAGTTTACCAACTTTATTTGACCCTTGGCATTTGGTTGCTCTAACCCCTGTAGACACTGATCTGCAGATTGAAGAGAAAATGTGTAAATGGCCACTATTAATACCAGAAACCTGAACATAATGCCTAAGCAGAGTAAAAGGTTATGAATAACACTGATTATATACCACATGATTTTGCTCAGGTCAATGGCTACAAAAGCATAAAAAATCACATTACAGCATTGTTGTGTTCTAGTAGACATCGTGCAAAGTACATCGTTTTCAAGGACAGACATGATAATACTTATTTTAATGATAATGCAGGCAGGACACCCCCCCACCACCACAAAAAATTCCATAGAATGAACTCTGGAGTTACCTACTTAAGTATCTTATTTTCACTTTTAACATGTATTACTTTTGACAATATCACTGCTTTATTTTTTATTTGTATATTATAATAATATAGCGAAAGTAGGAGTACAGTATCTTATTTCATTAAACATAACCAACAAAGGTTGCACCAGAAGGTTTGCACATTTCCTATTTTAGAATGTATTTTATTATATCTTGCATCTTTTTATTTATAATGAGTCTGTTTAATTCAACTAATAATTCTAACACATATGACCAATATATATTGCTTTTTCATAATTTTGTTAATGACGGAATTTTTACAAGAAATTTGGTTTGCTATTCTACTCTATATTAAATGTATCGGTTATAACGACGGCGATTTTGTAGTCTACGTAGATTCTAACTAGGGAAATTCGTATCGGATATAACGAGGCGACTTGACAGTCATAAGTCGGAACAATGTGGGTTAGTTATCAAAATTTAAGCGTTATTCTAATCTTGTTTATTTACAAATGTCCGAGAAATTTTTATTACTGCTAAACCTGAATATTGAAGATAATAAACCTTAAAAAACACGTGATTTATTAATTGAATATCACGAGGGTCATATTCTTTAGGGGCCTATTTTATTTTTTAAGAGTAGGACCCACAAAACTCTTAAACCGGCACTGTTCGGAAGTTATTACTATAATATAATAAATATTATTCATTAGATTTGTAGTAAAAACACACACATTTAGAAAGTAAGATGGGGAGGGAGGTCTGCAGATCTGTTTTTTTCTTTTCTTTTTTTTTATCCTATCCTGGAATAAATTAGAGGGAGAGGGCGTCAGACCATGAGTCGACCCTAGGCTTGCCATATCATGGAATTATGGCATAATATCATATATAACATAAGGACGAACTGCCATATAAGATTCAATGAGGTATTACTGCCGTGTCGATAAAATACTCCTGTTAACATTTACAAAATTTTAATAACATAAACAAAAACATTGGATTAAAAGAAAAAGTTAGCGCTATTCAAAAGGTCTCAATCAACAATCCATTTTTTTTGTATCCAGGACAACACTATTAGCATGAGCTAGAGAATCACTTTTCAGTATGCATGTGAAACACAAAAGATAAAAAATGCATTGTTGTGTATTGGGCAGCATCTCCGGCCACAAATTTTAACTGTTAATTTTTATAGAAAAACAGCATTTAATGTATCACCTTTCATTTCCAATGTGTGTGAATGATTTTGACGTTCTTCAAATCTAGAATTTACTTTGTGCATGTTTCAAGGTAATAGTCGTATATTTTAAAGCTAAAAAAAATCCCCAAATTTTTTAATATTGAGATAAAAATTAAATTCGGCAAAAAAATTATTCTTTATTTTTAATATACATCCATGATATTCCACACTTGCTACACATGTAAAAAACTAAATTCATTATGTTTTTATTCAATTTTTATAAAATTTCTCGGTAGGCAACTTGTCTGTTAAATAAAATACTTTTATTTAATTCATATTCTACCCTCTTGTATTTTCTTTACATTGTATTCACATGCCCCCTTCACACACACACACAAGGATTATACAGGTAAATAAGGTTAAAGTGCTAAAATTTGTTGCTTTGAAAAAAAAAATTATATATATATATATATATATGCATAGGCATATACAGAAAATTCTTAAAGAAGGGGTTACAGGCTTACAATGGAGATACCACTCCATTTTGTATATGTATATATATACACAATTTTCTTGCAATGAAGGGGTGGGATACAACCTCCATCAACATCACCTGCTTATGACCAGTGTATGTATGTACATATATATATATCATCATCATCATATTCAACCATTATCTATCCACTGCTGGATGAAGGTCTCTCCAAATGCTTTCCACACAAGTCTATCCTGGGCCATTCGTTTCCACGTCACCCCAACCTGTTTTCTTATTTCATCCACCCATCTAGTTTGAGGACGTTTTCTAGGTCTTCGGTGGTCTCTTGGAATCCAGTTCAGAATTTCTGTTGTCCATCGTTGATCAGTTCTTCTTGCAATATGCCCAGCCCATCGCCATTTCAGCCCTTTTACTTTAACAATGATGTCCTCTACTCTAGTTTGCTCTCTCACCCAAGTGTTTCTTTTTCGATCTCTCCTAGTTATTCCAAGCATGCACCTCTCCATGCTCCTTTGCGTTGTCTGTAACTTTCGTATTGCTCCAACTGTTAGACTCCATGTCTCTGATCCATAAGAGAGGACTGGCAATACACACTGGTTGAAGACCTTTCTTTTTAGACACAAAGGCAATTTCCCCTTCAGGATAAAACTGTTTCTTCCAAATGCACTCCAGCCAAGTTTAATACGTCTGTTGAGTTCTTTCATAATGTTGCCATCCATTGAAATCAGCTGGCCAAGGTAAATATATGAATCAGCAATTTCTAGCTCAGTGTTGTCAACTTGTATTTTTGTTTCCTCTACAAAATTATTGAACATGATCTTAGTTTTTTGTAGGTTCATCTTGAGTCCAACTTCTTCACTTCTAGTTGAGAGCTCTTGTACCATGTCTTGGAGTTCCAATGGGTCCGTTGAAAAAATAACAATGTCATCAGCAAACCGCAGATGATTTAAATATTCACCATTTATTTTTATTCCCTTGTTATTCCAATTTATCAGCTGAAAAATCATCTGTAAAGCAGAAGTAAAAAGTTTTGGAGAAATGGTATCTCCCTGCCTCACCCCTTTGCCAAGTTTGATAGTTTTGGTATCTTTATGTAACCGAAATTTTGCACTTGCATTTTTATACACACGTTTCACCATGTCAATGTACACATCCTCAATGTCTGTTGATCTTAAAGAGTTGATGACTGCTGATGTTTTTATAGAGTCAAAGGCCTTCTCATAGTCAATAAATGCAACACACAATGGAAGTTCATATTCATGTGTTCTTTCAATTAATTCTCTTAATATATATAGCAGATAATTTGCTATTGTGCTTTTTACAGGTTACACCACCAATTTCCCCAGCAGTTTCAACTATTGTCTTAACAATGTTTTCATTTGCTTCTGAGATATCACTTTCATCAATAAGTCCTTCCAGTGCAGAAAAGCGATTTTTTAATTCCAACTTGAATGCCTCGGTATTTACTTTCAGTTTCATTAGATCCACCCTCTTACTTACTTGTTTCCTAATGAGCTTCTGTCGTTCTAATTTAGTATTTAAGTGCACTTTACATCTCACCATTCGATGATCACTTCCAGTATTAAATCTGTTCAGTACACTGCAATCTTCAATAATTGATTTCTTGTTTGCCAGGATATAGTCAATTTCACTAGTTCCCCCATTTGGGTGTTTCCATGTCCATTTTCTTTGCGGTTTCTTCTTAAAAAATGAATTCATGATGCTAAGGTTTTCAGCTTCTGCAAATTCGATGAGTTGATCGCCACGTTCATTCCTTTCCCCATATCCGTATTTACCAACCGATGTCTCTCCTTGTTCCTGTTGTCCAATTCTTGCATTGAAATCCCCCATGATGAGCTTGATATGTTGTTTCCCTTTGGTGTGTAACTCTTTGATTTCTTCATAAAATTCTTCAACCTCTTCGTCGGTATGGCTTGATGTTGGTGCATATACCTGTACTATTTGAAGTTGGTATCGCTGGGTTAGTTGAACAACAAGCCTCGCTGCTCGATCTGATGTACTTTCAACTTCCAGAAGACAGTCTTTAATTCTTTTGTTGATTAAGAAGCCAACACCACTTGTTCTTCCAGTTTCCGTTCCTCTATAATAAAACAAATGTCCGCTTTTCAGTTCCACCAACTCTTCACCTTTTCTTCTAATTTCACTGAGTCCTACAATGTCCCATTTGATCTTGTCTAGTTCCTCTTCCAATTCCTGAAGTTTTGCTTCAGAAGCAAGGGATCGTCCATTAAACGTAGCCAAGGTCAATAACAAACGGCAGCCTGGGCCATTCCAGTGATTCTTAGCACCCCCTGCTTTCATGCCACACTGACCGCTGCCTTGATCAGGAGCACTCCAGCACCTGGAGACTAGGGGCCATGGTTTCTGGTGTGTCAACATAATGGAGGAATTAGCCATAATTTCACCACGCTGGCTAGACGGGTTGGTGAATTAGCCCTCCCCTTCCGCCTTTCTATCCGTGTAGCAAATATTAATTTGCCACATAAATAGAAAGCTCAGCCTGCACCACTTGAAGGCGGGGTAGGACACTAGGTTACTGGCCTGGCCGGTTCCACACATCGTCACATACGTTCAGCGTGTAACACAAATGTAAAAGCATAGACAAATAAATATATGATTAATTCAAGGGATAAAAGGTTTCAGAATGTGAACGGTTTGGAAAGAACAATAATAGGTAGTAGCTTTGAGAGAGTGCAGCAATTTAAATATTTAGGAGCTGTGGTAACAGATGATTGCAAAATAAGTGCAGATTAAAGCAAGAACAACAGCTAGTAGTAGGTGTTACTTCATATTCAAGAAAGTACTAAGTTCCAAGAATATCTCACGGAAACTAATGCTTACCATTTATAAAACAATAAGAAGACCTGTAGTTTTACACGGAGCGGAGACACGGAGATTAACAGCCAGGGGCAAAGAATTGTTGAGAATAGGGGAGAGGAAAGTACTCCGGAAAATATTCGGGACAATTAATGAAAATGGCATATGAATTAGTAAAAACAGGGAATTATTCCGTTTATATAGAGATCCAGAGTTAGTGAATAAAGGAAAAATAAGACTTAGAAATAAGGAAAAGAAGACTTAGGTAGCTCGGACATGTAGAAAGGATGGAGTAATCCAGCATGGCCAAGAAAATCATGAAAACCAATCCAATAAGAAGAAGGAAAGTGGGACGTTCTAGGAAACGATGGCTCGATGGAGTGGAAGAAGATCTGCGAAGAATGGCAAAGAAAGCCTTTCGGCAGATGAGAATGGGCAATAATCATTAAGGAGGCCCAGGTCCTGCAGCACAGGAGGAGGATGAGGCCACCTTTACAGTGACAGCGAAAGAACAACGTTGCAGTGCGATTTTATTTCGGATTTCGGTAAAACTCACTGCACAGCAGAACACGCGAAAACAGATATTATATGCAATCTGGGTATGCGTCAATTTGGAACTGCTGAACGTAACCGTTTTATTGTGAAGGCGGACTAACGGGAAGTAGCATCAATAAACTTTGGATTTACATGCCAGCAATATCAAAGGAATCTGCTGGCCTTAAAATACTAGTACCTTACTCTGTTTCGGCATGTTTATTTACTAACTATACTATTATCTGTAATAATTATATAAAATTATTATTATTGTAATGTTATTGTTGATGTTTCACAATGCATCAAAATATATCATTCATGATACATATAAATATTGGATATCCCTCGATAAAGCTGCTGAATAAAATTCTCGCACTTACACTCGAACAAGACTACTAACCTACGAGATCGTAAAAGTAGGCTGCCATAATTAAAAATGCCAGGGCTGTTTTCTGTCCCGTCTGCCCCTGCCCCCCCACCATAATAATTTTGAAAACTATGACTTATCCTTATTACTAAAGAAACCAACATTTCTATTCTGTTAAATTGGAAGCAGATGCAGCCTTAGGATAAGGCGAGTCAGGCAATGGCCTTGAACACAGCTAAATAATCTTGCATCTCTGGCAGAATCGTCTAGGTAGTGATACCAGCGCCAATGTTATGGCGTGATTAGATGGTGAAACGTTCGAAAGAAAATAAATATTTCTGAACTTGGTGGGACCTGACTGAGTGCAGAAATATTCTCTTTCGTACGTTTTACCAGCTAATCACACCATAACACCAGCGCTGGTGTCACTATACCAATAAACGTTGATTTATATTGTTTAATTTAACAAACTATTGTTAAGATTAATTAAAACATGATTTTTCTATGTCTCACGTTGAATTTTTTAGAATCTATACAAGCAATGGTGCTAAATTATATAACGAAAACAATGTTCAAAGTAATATGTCATACAAATTAACCAGTACACATATAATGTGTACCAGTATTCCTCAAAGTGTGCTGTCTGCAAGCGATTTGTAAAACATCCTTGAAATTTTCAACAAATCTGCGAATCCTGCATTTCTCCCCTTGGTAGCCCTTGAAATACAGTTGACATAAAAACACAACTTCATTCAATACAACCAAATTCTAAAAAAAACTTGTAACAGTAAAAAAAAATGTATTAAATCTCATTAACACTTTTTATCAACAGCTACTTGTATTTTTTTTTTTAAATTCGTTTCTTCATGTCAACTTTCTTAAGTATTATTTACCTTTTTTGTACTGATTTATTATGTCCAAGCATTAGTGATAAATAACAATTCTTTAGATTTCCCGTAAGTAACAGTTACACGGTGGTTCGATGGCTAGGCCTATGGTCAGAAAAAAGTTCAGTGGAATAAAAGGTTTGACAACCACACACCACACTAATTTGTATGCTTTAATGTGGAATATGATCAAAAGGCGCTCAAGTTAAAGGGGATAGTAAATTTCCATACATAATAATGTTCCATTTTTTTTTCTAATGAACATAATCCGTATGTATTATATAATGTTCATAAGTTATAATATCACACATAATATGTTAGTATTTGAAACTAAACATGCACATACTAAAAGGAATAATTACAGGGAAGATGCATATCTAGCAGTGGCGGATTAAAGTTTTTGAGGCCCCCAATAAAATAGTTCAAAAGGGTAATCTACAGAGAACAAACACATCTTGGTGAAAATTTACAATAAATTCCGTTCGCCAAGCCTGATGCTATACTCTTAAAACTAAATCCGGGAGTTGTAAGCACAGCACTTGTGCATAAATTCCAGTGTACACACACTAGTCTGTAGTGAGAGAATAGAATGCCCAATCCTTCTGCACATATACATGGACTTCACCAAAATTCCTATCAGTATTTCCATCTAATAATAGTTATTGGCTAGAAAACTAACATCCGACAAGACGAGAAAATATTTTTGAGATATTTCAAGAAAGGTATTTCAGAGAAGGTATTTTAAAAAAGGTATTTTGGGGGGAGGTAGTTTAGAGGAGGCATTTTAAAGAAGGTATCTTAGAGGAAATATTTTGGAAAAGGTATTTTAAAGGAGATATTTTATCAGATCTAGTTAATATTTTAGAACTAGCTAATTTATAGCGTGTTTCGGCATTACTAGTACCTAAGCGGTGGCATTTACAGAATTCATGCACATGTGCAGAAGGATTGTACACCAAACACTCTAGTCTCCGCCATGGGCTATTACGGTTATTGATGTCGATAAAAAGAAAACAAGACATGTTTAAGCAAAAAAAACCCACTAACAGTTATATTAAACAACGGATGCCAAAACATAAAGATAAGAATTATTATAAACACTATAAAACTCGTAAACGCTAAACTTTTATGTCAACTCAAGTCTCTAAATGGCCTCTAGCTGGCAGAGGCCATTGGGTTGCATCCCTTAAAGCCCTGGCACTGGCACTGCCTATGGTGGACCTTAAGTATAGGTGTGCCAAACAAAATAAAAGTAATATGCAGGAACCCAATAGAGTAGTGATCATTATTTTTTACTTTAAATTCTTTAAATATATCGGACCAACAAAAATGTACATCAAAAATTTTTAATTTTTAAGGAATGGACATACAAATTCACCGAACACTATCATTGTAAATAAGCATTACAAATTGACATTATTTATAAATTAGTTCAATTCTTCTTGTCTGTGACAAACTGATGTAACACATCATCATAGAATGAGTTATTTCTCTTCAACTCCAGCAACAAATCTCTCTCTATAGCGAGTAAACTAAGGCTACACAATCTTTCTTGAGTTTGCGTACTTCGGTAACGAGTTTTTATCCGTTTGATTGCAGAAAGCTTATGTTCTACTGCTGCAAAACTACTTGGTAAAGTTGAGATAAGTTCAGCTAGCTTGTACACCTCTTTAAATGCATTTCTTAGACTGTTGTCATTCATAAAAACCAACAATTCATGTACTTGCTTGTTTGAAAATTCGGGTGATGAATACAGCACTTTTAATTCATTTTGCAATCGCATATTGTCGAATACTTTTACAAAGACATTTTGTAATTTTACTAGTACATCACTGGGGAAATTTTTTTTATAGTCATCATATTTCTTAGGATGAAGGAGTTGAAAAAATTCCATATTAGGTAATGAAGCATATCTGATATCAATTTCAGAATGCATGCTATCTACAATTGTATAAAATAATTTAAGATATGCCTCTTTATCATCGTCGCATGGACCTGTTTTAAGTCTTTTGGGCTTATGATCTCCATTTGAGTTGTTTTTTAATACGGCTGATAGCCATAATTCTTCAAAAGCATTTTGTTTGTCATATTTCAGCTGTTGTTTCACTTTATTAATTTTTATGCGGCAGTACAATATGTCATGTTTCGTTTTTTGCAGTATATTATACAATGCATCTGTATATGTAAATAGTTTAAAAAATATTTCTAAAAGCAAAATATTTTGAAAATCTTGCAAAAATAAAAGATATCCATGCCCTTTGACGATGTCATCAGCATCCCATTCTCCGGAATTTTCAATAATATGTTCGAAAAATTGAATTAACTCAGACCTGTATGTTTGCACCGTATTTATTAAACGGGATTTAAAATTCCATTTTGGAGGAGCCACGGATGGTAATTTCTTGGTAACAAATTGCTGTAGATATATTCTTTTAGACGAGTTTGAAAAATAGGCAGTCAATCCACTTAAAGTTTTAAAAAAAGGTTGACATTCTTTGATTTGAGAAAGAGCTTGTTGCAAAATTAAATTTAAAACATGACAATGCGTAAAAAGTGCCATAGGGTATCTATCGAACACTTTCTTTTGTAAATCACTCACATGACCACTCATCATACAGGCACCATCATAAGTTTGTCCAACCAACTTGCTGCAGATCTGAAATTCTTCAACTATACTCACAACATGATTAAATAAACCAACAGATGTTCTATTCGAACTTACATCTGTAAAGCCTATAAAACGCTCGTGTATTTTTCCTTCAGAAACAAACCGTAGAACTGTTGAGAGCTGTGATTTACAAGTGACATCTGAAGTTTCATCTAAAATGATAGCCACAAATGATGCTGACTTTACTTCATTTTTAATAAATTCCTTCATCACGTTAGATATAGCTTTGATTAGGTCATTCTGTACAACAGGGGACGTTCTTTGAAACATGCTTGATGCAACTGAATGATCATCTAGTCGGGAGTCATATTCTCGAATTAAATTTAAAAGTTCGATATAGTTGCCTTTATTTGTGGAGTTTTTTGATTCATCATGACCACGTAAAGGTAGCTCTTGTTTTCCAAGATAACATATTGCATCAATGTATCGTTTTAGTAACTCTCTATTATTTTTAACTTTCTCGTTATGTTGAGTTATCTCAATCTGTCGTTGTTTGTCTATTAGTGTGTCAATTCTCTGTTTACTGAACATTTGAAGATTGAAAGAAGAATTTATATGTGATTGAGATATTTCGTGTTTTTGTTGCGAAACCGTGAAATGATTAAGATCTGAGAACCCTCGTTTATTCCAAACGCTATTATCTTTAGAAAATAATAAACATGGCCAACAAAAGAGCTTAGACCTTGTTTCACAACCAGTCAACCACTCTACCTTTCCATACTGTGACACAGAAAAATGTCTCATATATTCAGTTTTTTTATCTTTGTGTTTACAAAATAAATTTGGCAATGGGGGGATAGGTTTTCCATCTTTAAGAATTTGTAATTTATTTTCAAAACTGAGAGTAGAAAAAGGTCTAATTAACAAATCGTTAACAGTGTTCACCATAATAAAACAAATATGACATAAATATTTATAATGCAACAAATATTTAAAAAAATATTTCCATGCTATGCTGAATTGTCTTGAAAATAGAAGGATGAAAAAAGAAAGTTACAAATTCTCATACCGCCACTAAAAACGAAACAAGATGAAAGAGAAATCCATACGCGCCAACAACACAGTACAAGAGATGGGTCGTTCACGAACGTACGTCTTTTTGAACTATTCACAAAAATGACCCGTTCGTACAGGAACTACCGTCTTCGTCATAGTTCGTGATCATGTTCACATTTCGCGGTCCTAGATTATAGTTCGCGATCATCGTTCACAGATCGTGGCAGTGGCGTAGAGACAGAGGGAGCCAAGTGAGCAGCCGCTCCTGGGCCCTGAGCCAAGGGGGGTGCCGAACAGGCTTTTTACTTTCGTTTTTTCAATTTTCAAAAAAAAAAAAGTAGATTTTTTATTATTTCATAAATTTAGGCGATATTTGCTTTTCAGCAACAGTGAAAGGACTTTTTTTTTTTTATTAGAGCGCAATTGTCGGACACTTCCTATTTCCAGACACTTCTAACATTCGGTCATTTTCTTAACTGAAAATTACGCGAAGTTAAGATTTTGATTGTGTATTAGTTATTACAGAGAGAGAGGAGTCACGAAACCTCCCAAGTCGGAATTCTCACTTTCAGAACGAAACTAAAACAATCCGTATCTAAACTTACTGCACAGATTATAGATACACAAGCAATATACAGGAAATAGATAGTGGTGAGATGTACATGTCTAAACATAACAGTGTGAGTGCTTTGTTTCCGTAGAGGTAAACATAAATAAAACAGAGCAGAGGACAAAAAATACACAAAACGATTTTACTACAGTCTTTGATTTTACAAAGATTTTATCAAAGACTGTAGTAAAAACCAGTCTTTGATTTTACCATGTTTGGCGCAGTATAGCCCAGATGCTCTTGCGCCATAAAAAAGCCAAACAATCAATAAAAACTTTCAGACACAATGACCGACGTAGCCAGTGCTCCACTCCTTTCTACCATAACTAACACCACACAAGACGTTTCGAAGATTGATCAGTTGAGTTACGTTTTGCGGTATGTTTTTATTGAAAGAAATGAAAAAAATGTACCGACAAATATAATAATCAGGGAAGACTTCGCTGGTTTTAAAGTTGTTGAGGGATAAACGGGTGCAGAATTAAAAAAGCAATTGTTACTTTTTATGGAAACAACCTGAAACTTTCAAAATTACGAGGAATGGGATTTGATGGAGCAGCAAATAAGAGCAAAATATGCAAGGGTGTGCAATCAAGACTGGAAAAAAACAAAAACTGGCAAGATATGTACATTGTGCTTCTCAGAACCTCAATTTAGTTTTAAATGACTCTGTGAAGAATGTCAATGAAGTACGCATTTTTTATGACGTGGTGGAATGGTTGTATGTTTATTTTGTTGTTAATATTTCACGTTGGGCAAAACTAAAAGGACGGGATACTGTGAATCGGTGTATAAAAAGATTATTCCTCACTCGGTGGTCTTCCCGGATTGAATGTCTAACTGCAATTCGTTTTATGTACAAGGGCATTATAAAAGTTCTCGCGCACATAATAATAATAATTGGAAAAAATGACAAAAGAACAGAAGCAACTACACTTAAAAATTACTTTGAAAATTATGAAACGATAATTATGATTGCTATAGAAGTAGAAATTTTAAGCAGCATTAATGCCGTATCAACGCTTTTGCAATCCTCTGAAGCAGACCTCAGCAGCGCTGCAATGTTGTTGGAGAAAGCTGTGAAAGATGCAAAATTCGTGTGAAGTAAGTTCTAAGACATAATCTAGAAGGCATACATTATCGCGAGATCATGGGGAACAAATCCAGTGTTTGCGAACAAAAGACAGGGTCAAATGAAGAGACATTTTGATGAACTGTGCAGTGATGAACGCTTGTCGAACTCTGAACGCTATTTTGAGGCCCAGGTATATAATAGAAATTTGGATATAATAATCACCCAACTGGAAGCCCGTTTTGTCTCACTGAACAAAGTAACTGGTTTATTTCACGTGTTAACTCCTCAGTCGTTAGTGTTACTCAGTGATGTCGCATTGCACGCTGCAGCCATGACACTTGTTGATGAATATGACGTAGATATTACCTTCACATTTGCTTCACAGATCATTTCTTTCCGATCGATCTTCAAAGAACATATTTCACATTTGAAAACTGTTCTGTATGTTGCAAAATTCTTGATTATTGAAAAGTATCTTCTTGCTTCCAGTTTTTCTGAAATATGTACATTGATACAGCATTGATTCTATTTTTAACAATTCATGTTAAAGTTGTTTCTGCTGAACGCTCATTTTCAAAATTGAAACTCATAAAGACATATCTCAGAAGTTCAATGTCGCAGAATCGCTTGTCGGATCTGTCTGTTATTTCGATTGAAGTGGAATGAGCTAAAGTACTAAACACATCGGATATTATTTAAACAGTTGCCAAATCCAAAGCTAGGAAAAAGAAATTTTAATATTTGTGTTAATATTAAAAGTTACACAATTTTACATTAAGGGTACCCGGAACAAAAATTTAAGATATTTTTTTTTTTACAATAGTAGAAGTTTGCAAAATATGTTTTTTAAATTTAATTCATATTTGGCAGCCGCCTTTTAAACGGCCATTCATAATTCATGTTTACATTCGGAATTTGATGAAACAATCAATCAAATTGGATGGAGGGAGGAACACCCGGGAACTCTTAATATTATTGTTGTTCATTTTGGCTTCATTTCATTATTTTTCTGTTGTTTATTTGTACTTGTACCGTATGATAAATATTACTTATATAAAATTTATATGTTAGTTATATAAATATTAGTTAGCACTAGAACATACGAAAATGCCCTACACTTTTTATTCGTAGGAGGACTTCCTATTGCACCCCCTGACTACGCCCATGGGGCCCCCAAATAAACATCTGCTCTCGGGCCCCATGAAGCGTAGCTACGCTACTGAATCGTGGTCTTAGTTCGAGGTCAACACCAAGGAGTTAAGGACGTATCGGATTGATAGATATCCATTATGTTCGTTAAAACCTAGCTCATATCCATCATGCTGGTTATAACTGAGTTCATATTTATCATGCTCGTTATAACCGAACTCATATCCATCATGCTCGTTATAACCGAACTCATATTCATCGTGCTCGTTAAAACCGAATTTATATCCATCCTGCTCGTTATAACCGAGTTCATATCCATTATGCTCGTTATCGCCGAGATCCGGACAGGTATAGCCGGGCAAACGTATCAGACCTGAATTTTTAATTTATTTTTTATAATGAGTTTAAACCAATTCTTTAAATAAATCGTTTAAATCTGATTTAATGAAAATAATTTAAATTGGTTTTTCAATGCTTAGGAAAAAATAATTTAATATAAGAATGTTTTTTTTATCATTTTCTAAAATATAGTACAGGCAAAAACAACTTTTCTGATAATTTCAATGGAGTCGTTTGCATACAATGGTCCATTCCTAAAGATAAAAATTGTGTGTATTAGATAGTTCCATAATCTAACATAAAATAAGGAAACATCCGAAAAAAGAAATTAGAACAAATAGCAAGCAATTCAACCAAGGAAAAACAGCACTGAAAGATGTAAACTGATATGTATAACTAAAAAGTTTTGTTTCTTAAGCCTGTAGTTGGTAGCGTCACCTTACGGTACAAATATAAGGAAAACATTTATTGAACCACTTTCTGCACCAATTCTTTATCACAATCGTAAAGGGAAATTGGCTCACCTGTATCTTGCACACGGCCAAATATATTACTTACTAGTTGGCTGTGATCTTGCATTATGCCTTTAAGTTTCTATGGTCATCAAAACAACAAGTTGAAAGCGTTTGCGAACAGGTTTGGGGGAAAACGAACAAATCATGGATAAAGCAGAAGTGTTGAAAAAAGCAGTTCTATGTTCGTTGGAAACAAACCGCGTTTTACCCCAACAGCTATCCGCGAGCTTTGGGATTACAGACTCGCCTCCAGCGGTCACCCTTTCCACCCCACCTTCCCCCAGTGCCCAGCTTTTCGCCAACACCCACTCGTGTCACAACAACGCCTCTTGTGAGCCGCTATTTTCAAACACGTTTCTTTTTAACACCATCCGAGAGTTGCTATTTAAAAAGCAGCTTTTTTTTTTTTAAGCGTTTTTTCCCCAGACCGTGATGCAAGATAGACAGGTAAGCCAACTCCGAGAAATTATCCCACTCTTGTAATTTCCCAATAGATGGCGCACGCGACTGTGGGCCTACTCCATGATGAAAGATAATATGCACGGTGGCTTATATCATATCATAAAACCTTTCAGCTCTGTGAGCGTAATTCTATAATTTTAGAATTTAAACTTAACGATTAAACGTTGAATAAAATAGCTTACATGTGTTCTGTAGCAAAATTTAATATATATGTGAAATTTTAAAATCTTTTTCTAAACTACAGCAATGTGATACAGTTGTTAAAAAAGTTTCTAAAAATGATAAATGAAACAAATTTATTAAATAGTAAAACATCAAAAAGTATTATATTAACAATATCAATCAACGTTTATTGGCGTAGTGATACCAACGCCGATGGTATGGCGTGATTAGATGGTGAAACGTTCGAAAGAAAATAAATATTTCTGCCTTCGGTGGGACCTGAACCCACGACCTTCCACTTGCCGGGCGGAGGCTCTACCCACTGAGCTACGAAGGACAATATATAATCTCTTACGAACGTATATAAAGTACTGTTGCCGGTTATTTCGCAGAATGGTGTAGTACCTGGACTACTTTTTAAAACCAAATTACGGAAAGATCGGTATTATCATACATTAAAAACTGATAATATTTTACTCATTGGTAATACTCCACGAAAGGAATTATTTTAAAAATATTTAGTACTAATATACATATATAGATTGCAGCGTATTGAAGAGATTTAATACTGGAAGTGATCACCGAATGGTGAGATGTAAAATACACTTAAATACGAAATTAGAAAGGCAGAATCTCATTAGGAAACAAGTATATATGAAGGTGGATTTAAAGAAACTGAAAGAAAATACCGAGGCATTCAAGTTGGAATTAAAAAATCGCTTTTCTGCACTGGAAGGACTTATTGAAGAAATTGATATCTCAGAAGCAAATGAAAACATTGTTAAGACAATAGTTGAAACTGCTGGGGAAATTGGTGGTGTAACCTGTAAAAAGCACAATAGCAAATTATCTGAGAAGACGAAACAGCTCATGAAAAGGCGAAGAGATATGAAGGTGGACAATCGAAATACCAGTTCCAGGATTGAGTATGTAGAACTTTGTAAAACTCTGCGCAAAAGCATGAAAGAAGACATAAGAAAATTCAACTGTGAGCTAGTAAGGAAAGCCATTGAAAATAACAAGAGCCTTAGGGTTGTTAAAGGAAGTTTATCTGTTGGGAAGAAACACATCATTGCATTAAAAGGAGAGGATGGCACCGTAACAAGAAATAGGGAAGAAATACTTAGAAGAGTTGAAGAATTCTACAGAAAGCTGTATGAGGGAAACAGTGGATTAAACGAAGACTCTGAGATAGTCGAAGGAACAGCTCCTAAAATCTTAAAAGAAGAAGTAGCATTTGCAATAAAAAGTATGAAGAAAGGAAGAGCCCCTGGTGATGATGGTATTACATTAGATATCCTAAAAGAAGCTGGAGAATATGTAGAAGACATACTTGCAAAATTCTTTACCAAATGTCTTAACAGCGGTAACATACCAAACCAATGGGATTCTGCAACAGTAATTCTTTTGCATAAAAAAGGTGATAAAGAGGATTTGAAAAATTACCGACCAATTAGCTTGTTACCTGCTATTTATAAAATCTTCACAAAAGTGCTAACACATCGCCTGCAGAAAAAATTAGATGCAGCTCAACCAAGAGAACAAGCTGGATTTCGAAGTGGATTCAGTACAGTGGACCATATTCAAGTATTAAGAGAATTAATTGAAAGAACACATGAATATGAACTTCCATTGTGTGTTGCATTTATTGACTATGAGAAGGCCTTTGACTCTATAAAAACATCAGCAGTCATCAACTCTTTAAGATCAACAGACATTGAGGATGTGTACATTGACATGGTGAAACGTGTGTATAAAAATGCAAGTGCAAAATTTCGGTTACATAAAGATACCAAAACTATCAAACTTGGCAAAGGGGTGAGGCAGGGAGATACCATTTCTCCAAAACTTTTTACTTCTGCTTTACAGATGATTTTTCAGCTGATAAATTGGAATAACAAGGGAATAAAAATAAATGGTGAATATTTAAATCATCTGCGGTTTGCTGATGACATTGTTATTTTTTCAACGAACCCATTAGAACTCCAAGACATGGTACAGGAGCTCTCAACTAGAAGTAAAGAAGTTGGACTCAAGATGAACCTACAAAAAACTAAGATCATGTTCAATAATTTCGTAGAGGAAACAAAAATACAAGTTGACAACATTGAGCTAGAAATTGCTGATTCATATATTTACCTTGGCCAGCTGATTTCAATGGATGGCAACATTATGAAAGAACTCAACAGACGTATTAAACTTGGCTGGAGTGCATTTGGAAGAAACAGTTTTATCCTGAAGGGGAAATTGCCTTTATGTCTAAAAAGAAAAGTCTTCAACCAGTGTGTATTGCCAGTCTTCTCTTATGGATTAGAGATGTGGAGTCTAGAAGTTGGAGCAATACTAAAGTTACAGATAACGCAAAAGAGTATGCTTGGAATAACTAGGCGAGATCAAAAATAAACACTTGGGAGAGAGAGAGAGAGCAAACTAGAGTGGAGGACATCATTGTTAAAGTAAAAGGGCTGAAATGTCGATGGGCCTGGCATATTGCAAGAAGTACTGATCACCGATGGACAACAGAAACTCTGAACTGGATTCTAAGAGACCATCGAAGACCTAGAAAATGTTCTCAAACTAGATAGGTGGATGAAATAAGAAAACAGGTTGGGGTGACATGGAAGCGAATTGCTCAGGATAGACTTGTGTGGAAAGCATTTGGAGAGACCTTCATCCAGCAGTGGATAGATAATGGTTGAATATGATAATGCTTATATATATATGCTTACTATGGCTAAAATTACGATACTTTCATGCAATAAATATCACCCATAACTAAAATTGTTTATCAATACTTTATACTGTTTGCCTTTATGCCATTAACGCAATAATCTGGGATGGGGTAGATGGCTTCAATATAAACATGCTTAATCAAGGTATTGTAGCAATATGCAACTTATTTTTATATTTTTGCCTAATTTTTATTTACATCCACTGCAGTTACTTAGAAATTCAAAGATAAAATTAATCCAAACATGGTAACTGCTTAGTTTTTATTGCCTTCCCACTGCTCGGGGTGCATCTCCAAGGAAGTCTCACTGATATGCAGTGACCAGAAATCTCAAGAATGAGGAAGAAGCAAGATCTCTTAGGCTCTTGTGGATGTTTCCTTCTCTTCTTTAGGGACCTACTTAGTGCATTCAGTCTTCTTATTCTTCATTTGTGCCACTATATCTCTTTTCATGTCGACAGACACTTTTCATGAAAAAAGATGGAATCCGATGAGATTGCTCCCCAGCCAGATATTAGAAATGGTGTTCGAAAGAGGTTAGTGCTACCTTTACGATCTTCTTGTTTAAATCTTTGTAGCAGACGAGGTCATGTAGAAGATTAAGTTCATTCGTTAAAGACATCAGAGGCTTTTGGAGCCTCAATCCATATTCTGGAACAGATGGGAACGATCAAGAAAGAGATTTCACGGTAACCAGCCTCCTCATTCCACATTAGCTTTATGTGTTTTCTGAATATAAGAACCTTGAGCACACAGATAACCTTGATCATTCATCAAACATGGTGAAAAGCTCGACTTTCTGATTAGAAGTGTAAAATTCCCCAATGAGATAATACAGAGATAGGTTACACAACTCTGCATAATCATCGTGGGTGTTCTTTGTCTTCCAACTAATCTTAAAGGTGGTTACAATAGTGTCTCAGCAGTTTTTCTGGCCTTCTGCTTCTAATCTTGGATCTTGAAATGCTTGGATGCTGTCTTTTGGGATTAAGAGCTACTGCAGATGAAAACGTTTAAATATCTCAATGTCTGGTTCAGAGAAGAGCACCATTACGTATTCGAAAATTGCAGCAATGATCAACTCTATGATGTGATGTCTACAAGCTGGGTGGAGGAAAGGCCTACCTAGTGTTTCCTCAATAAGATGGCAACATCCTGAATGAATCACCGTGTTTGCAGCAATCACATCAAAAGAAAGAGCTTCAACATGTTTCTCCAACCTCCATTCCCGAATAACTCTGACAATGCACAGCTCCAGTGCCCGATGACAGTTTCGGTACGGCAATTGATTTCTCATATTGGATGCCTAAACTGGAAACCAGAATGGGCAAACAGTGCACCATTAAGCCCTCCACTTTGCTTGTTAGGTCAAGTAACAGCTTTCTATTCCAATGAAGGACCAAGGAAGTAGCCTTCTCCTGGACTTCATTGATAAAGGAATTTAAGACAGCTGCTGTTTTAGGTTGTTCTTGTATTCTTGCACACCAAACTCAGCTATGGGAAATATGCTGTTTTCCAACAGGCCATTGCTCCCGCTTGTAAAATACGAACTGCTCGCCTGTGAGGTATATTGCTGAGATCGAGAGCTGATATCATATCTGTAGTAATTTTCAATTTATCAGGTGGGGAGAAAGTAGTGGAATCAGATGCAGATGATGCCCCATGCATCACTGAGGAGAGGCATATCTGGAGAGTTAGCTTTCAGAGGAAGATGGCGATGACAATGAGAGTATCGATGGCCATTACTTTCTCAATTTTGAAGATTTTTCACTCAATTTTTTCGTGACACAGTAGCCTGCATATTACTCTTTAGCTTGCGCTACTTTTTAGTCAGTAGTTCGATATTGCTAATTTGATAAACTTAAAGGAAATGGAGAATCAGAAAAATACATCCTTCACGTCTCAAAGCTTCTTTTCCTTTATCTCTCTCTCCTTTATCTAAGTTTAAACTTCAATAGAAAAGCGAAATTAGGGAATAATTTTCTGTTTTTTTAAACAGGAGTTAATTTTACAAATGTAAATTGGATTTCCGATCCAAAATGTGGTAATTTCTTTTTTAAAGTTTGGATTTAGAAAATTTTCCAGTCACGATTCTTTGATAACCTTGAGTGACCCCTAAATATTACAGTATCGACTTAAATTTTCACACAGATGGTTTTTAGCAGAAAATGAACTAAATTACCAACATGCCTCATGAGTTTTTAACGACGAATTTTTGTCACGTTATCATGGACCACCCTAATGGTACATAGATCACTTTTTGTGAACTCAGTCTTAGTTTACCTATCAGTCTTAATCAGCCTTGGGTAATTGCACGTTAAGCGAATGTTATGCAATGAAATATGGACTGAGAAAGGTGGTAATTGCAGGAAATGCAGTCTTCCCACAACAATGCCAAGCAAATTTAGTTAAGTGAATGCAGGTGGGTGGGTGGGGGAGGTTTGGAAGGGTGTCTGTCACACATGGTGCAGTAAACCCAAACAGGGCACTCACATTGCATAACCAACTGCAAGTGAAAGGTTGGGAGGGGGATAGTCAACCATGCATGCTTATACAGGGGTGTCATGACTTAACATAAACTGGTCAACGAATGACTGGGTCACCACGGAGAGGGATCCCAGTCAATGAAACGGAGTGACACCCTGGGGCTGACTAAGGCTCCCACAGGAACGAACCATGATCCATAAACAGGGTTTAAGCTGGCTCAAAACATGCTGTCGCAAAAATGCTAAAATGGGTAAAAAAAGTTGTAGCAAAATGCTAACAAAAGTTGTAGCAAAATGCTAACAAAAGTTGTAGCAAAATGCTAAAAAATATTAGTTGCTTTCGTTGTTCCAAAAATCGTATCAATGAAATTATTTATATCAACAATGCTTAATAGGTACTGTTAAGAATTTTGAAGAGGAAACGAAAAGGAACAAGAAAAGATCGCTGAAGTGCAAAACGGATATTCTGGAATCGGGGAATTTCATTTTGTTGCCCATCGCGAAAATGCGATGGGTAGTAATTTTTTCTTCGCATTTTCTAGCAACTCGTCGCATTTTTCGAAAAATGCGACTGCAGCTTAAACCCTGTCCATAAGGAAGTTTCAAAATCAGAAGCAAGGAGAAAGTACATCTGACTTATTCAAGAGATAAAACTGGTCCACATTAAGTGAATGCGTTGCCACGACACAAACGCAGGACCAATCAACATCATTGAAAATTGGCTTTGGCAAACTCGTTGCTTCGCATAAGGATGTGCCAGAGTAAATTAAAATAACACACACAAAAGATTAAAACATCAATTTATTAAAAAGCACTGAGTTTATTCCTCAGATTTTGAACATCACATCATTGAAAAGTGTACAAGGTTATCTTTAAACATGATTTCTTAAAACAGAAATAATTTTAATATCATATGAAACTTTTGTACGCTTGACCTAAAATCAAATATTTATCATTTGAAAAACAATAAGAAATATCTCAATCACTGCAAATATAAACTGATAATCAAATATACCAACACACACACAGCCGACATTCATCAACTCAATTATAACTAAAAATTTTCATGTACGTGTGAAACAAGTGTTGTACAAGTTCCTTTAAGGGAAACAAAATACATTACACAAGAAACACTTTATACATGTTCCTGCAATGAGAAACAAAATACACTGAGAATAATATAGTACACACGTTTCTCTAATAAGAAACAAAATACATAGTCTATGCAACTTGCTATAATTCCAAACTATTACTTTAAGATGGCTTCCACTACATATATATATAATGGCATAAGTACACCTTGGCAAGACATTCTCATTCCTGGTGTGGTATTTTTAAATACCACAGTTGTATCGAATACGATACATAATGCACTAACAAGACAAACATATACATCTGATACAGATGAAAGTATACATAAGCATTTGCTTTGCAAATGTTATTCTAAAGTTTCAGTTGAAAATATTCAACTTTAAACTTACAACACCAGAGTTGACAAAAAAATGTCAGTTTCACATCCACTGATGTAAATTTCATATGGTGATTTCATGAGCTACAATAAATGTGACCCATCACTTCAATAATGGTATTTTTGTACTAGAAAAGGCTACAGTTTTAAAACCACGCATTTTTTCGATGAATGGAAAAATAAGATCAAAAAACAATACCCAAAATGCATAAAACAAATTTGTTTTAATTATTCTAAAAGCTTATTAGAATATTTAACACATTGCCACCCGCTAATGTTTTGCAGAAATTTACTATAAGACCGGCGATTTTAGACCTGAAAATTATTTTGGCAGGTGTGTAATAAAACTGCGATAACTTTTTGAAATTAATACATATTTGAATAAATCTTTTTATTTAGTCATAGTAATTCTAAAATTTTTTTAGTGTGTGATATTTTGTAAAACATTTCTCTTTATCAGTCAATAAATACAACCAATACAATCAATAAATCATGCTTCTCACCAAAACGAGATTTCTCGTTTCCGGTCACCAGCAAATCTCAAATGAAAACGAGAAATCTCGTTCCCGGGCGTCATTGTGTTAAGATTATATATTGATTTATGAAGTCAAAGTCAGAATTAACAAGAACTTAAACCGCAAAAACAAGGGGAAAAAAATTCCACCTTTGCCCTAATAACTAAGACACTGCTTTCAAACATATGGTAAATTATTAAGAATTCCAATCTAATATTAAATATCAATTTTGAACAGATTTCAAGTATGGAGTATGTCCAATACAAAGAATCATTATCTTAGCTTGCAACAGAACCAATTACACTGGGTGCATTAATTAGCTTGTAACTGATGTAACCCCTGAGATGGTTCAGTTGATTGGTTTCAACAGATAAACTTTTTGTACTGTTAGAATTTTGTATTGTCTATTCCTGTAGTTCGAATACTCATTAAAAATGCTTTTATAAAAATATAATGTTTTGTGGTTTTCTATGAGGCGCTCTATATCCATATTGTTTTCACTGGAAACCAAAGGCCGTCGAAACTTTAAACTCTTTGTCCCAATCCCTACACAAATATAAAATATATATGCCATTGAAAACATATTTAATATAATTTTGTCATTGTATTTATTTACCCATTTAATACTTGCACTAACAAGGGAACCCCTTTCGCTGTTCACTGCACTTTGAGATCAGACCTATAGGAGATGATAGTGCTTGACTTCCTGATCACAAGTATGTAATCATTTGTCTGCTAAAATGACATGACAATTTTTTATGAATATTTGAAGTCCAAAAATTACACTTTTTTCGCCAGGTTTGATATTTTTTAATCGCACTGTATGTGAGCAAAAACAGGTTTGAAGTCTGTAAAATTATGAAGGATCATCGTATTTAACGGATAAAAAAAAATTATGTCTCAACTAATCCAAACCGTGTAAAAAAATTAATATGAAAAATGAACTTTTAGAATAGATACTTGGCGAAATTGAGGACAATTTTGAAGGCTACTCCAGGTTTTCGTTTAAAATAGTTATTTCGTATTATCGCAGCCCATGTCAAGTTTCTTTTACATTTCTTTTTCCAAAATATTATCTCATAAGGAAAAGAAACACATAACTATATAGAACCATGCATACATGAGTATGAATAAATGAAATGTATGAATGAATGAATATATGAGTATTCATATACAAGATGTGTGAATATGTGAGTAAGAATAAATGAAATGTATGAATATATGAGTATTCATGTATGAGATGTATGAATATATGAGTATGAATAAATGATGTGTATGAATAATGAAAAGTTGCTATATTTACACAACCTGGATGTGGTCATTGCATATCACATGCTGTTGCAACCATGGAATTTAAAAAAATTGTGAACAAAACTTAATAGTAGGCTATTTGAAAATGCATTTATTGTAATTAGAAAAAATGTGAACAAAATTTCATGAAATGTATTTTATTTCATGAAGTTATGTAACCATAAATTGTGGATTAATTGTTGAATTATGCTCTTTATTTAAAAATGAGAAAAATTAAACTGTGTACATCTCAGGAATGTCGTAAAAGTGTTACAGTACAAAAAAAGAAAAGAGTGAAGCAAAGCAATTGATCACAGTGGGCACATTTTAAGAATGACAGATTTTTGCAATTATCTCGGCTACAATTGTTGTATTCAATTTCAAAAGAAATTTCCTCAACATTTTTGAATTTTCCGGGATCATGATCGCTATAACAGCACCTAAACCAAGCATATTGTAATATAGGGCGATATTTTTTAGACTGTAATTGATTGTGAACCAAAGAATGCATTTTTATTATCTCAGTTCGATGTTGTATGTCAATATCCATTTCATCGATTGCTATTCTATTGGTTATTTTTTTTTACAAATTTTTTATATTGTCGAAAGAAATAAACATCCAGCGGTTGTATGAGGGATGTTGCTTTGGGGGGTATTTGCAAGGATATACAATTTTCCGGAAAATCGTTATAAGTGTTTGGGTCTGTACTACCTGTCCATTAGCTTAGTAAAACGCAGGAAGGAGGAGACATGATGGGTTTCATACAACATTCTACCCACTCTCTCATTTTGATTTTGTCCATTTTTTCCGACTTGGAGCATGTAATATATGAGTTTGAAGGTTGAAATAAATTCGTTTTGAAACGTTGTTAATCGTTGAACAGTCGGGCCAAATGTTTCCTCAGCTTCTCTTAAACAAAGTAACATTTTCCCTGTCAGTTTCCCACTCGTTGATATTACTATATATGAATATGTTCTACCAAAATTAGACCCTATTAAAGAAAATGTCTGTTTTTCACCTTTATGCGATAGCTGCCTTTGGTTTGGAAGAAAATAATTAAAACCACTTTGATCAGAGTTAAAAATTTGTTGGGGGATAATATTAACAGTAACATTTCCCGTATGCAAAATAAATTCTATGGCACTATCTTGTATGTTCCCCATATTCTGGGTGTATATTTGAGTGATATATTTTGTTACTTTCCGCGCAACTATTTTGTTTTGGCTCTTAAAATTATCTATAAAATAATCGGACCATTTAAAATCCCCAAATCCCAACTCTTGGCATTTCAGGATCGCCCATCTTTTCAAATCTATATCATGAACATGTAAAAAAATTTCCCTAGCTTTTGTAAATCTGGCTAACAGTTCATTTTTTATTATTTTATACTTTTCTATATTTGTGCCCATATTTGATACATATTTTCTAAACCTCGAAATATAAGTAGGGTATTTATTTTACTGTTGGATATCTCCTGTTCGTTTTCTGGATTTTTTTTTTGACAACTGTCAAAATACTGAACAATTGTTTGCATATTTTTTAAACTGAATTTATTTGCCAATTGATCGCTCTTTACAGTACAGTTACAATATTCGTCACCGACTATACTAATATCACTTTCTTTCTTCGTCGATACGGAAATCACAATTGCCTTAAAAATCTAAACTAATATTTTCACTGACAGTGTTACTAAAAATTATGTTTTTGATTTTCGACAATACTTCCCGACTTTCCTCAAATTCTTGTTCAGTTATTAATGACGGAAGCGTGTCGTATTTATTAACGACCAACTTCAAAACAGATTGAATTATGTTCACTATATTTTTCATTTTCTCACAATCGG
>QLNU02015003.1:128935413-128970049 GCA_006491805.2 Dysdera silvatica | reverse complement strand
GATCACCATAACAGTACCCGAAACCAAGCATATTGTAATATAGGGCAATATTTTTAGACTGTAGTGGATTGCGAGCCAAAAGAATGCATTTTATTATCTCATTTAGATGTGGTAATAATAGTATCCATTTGCGTCTATTGCTATTCTATTAGTTTGTTGTTTTTACAAAATTTTTATATTAATGAAAGAAATAAACATCAACAGTTATTATGAGGATGTTGTTTGGGGGGTATTGCAAGGATATACAATATTCCAGAAATTTTTATATAAGTGTTTTGGGTCTGTGTTGCTGTCCATAAGTCTAGTGAAACACAGGAAGTGGAGGGCATGATGGGTTTCATACAACAGTCTACCCACTTTCTCATTTAAATTTTGTCCATTTTCTCCAATTTGGAGAATGTAATATATAAGTTTGGAGGTTGAAATAAATTCTTTTTGACAGTCGGGCCAAATTTCCCCGCAGCTTCTCTTAAACGAAGTAACATTTTCCGTGTCAGTTCCCCATTCATTGGTATTATTGTCATTATTGTATATGAATGTGTTTTACCAAAATCAGACCCTATTAAAGAAAATGTCTGTTTTTCACCTTTATGTGATAGCTGCCTTTGATTTGGAAGAAAATAATTAAAATCA
The DNA here is from genome assembly GCA_006491805.2 of Dysdera silvatica. Taxonomy (NCBI): domain Eukaryota; kingdom Metazoa; phylum Arthropoda; class Arachnida; order Araneae; family Dysderidae; genus Dysdera; species Dysdera silvatica. The sequence goes on along the minus strand of QLNU02015003.1, from coordinate 128,969,416 downwards.
CTTTGATCAGAGTTAAAAATTTATTGGGAGATAATATTAGCAGTAATATTTCTCGTTATCAAAATAAATTCTATGGCACTATCTTCTATATTACCCATATTCTGGGTGTATATTTGAGTGATGTATTTTGTTACTTTCCACTGAACTGTTTTGTTTTGGCTCTTAAAATTATATATAAAATTATCGGAACATTTAAAATCCTCAAATCCTAACTCTTGGGATTTCAGGATCGCCCATCTTTTCAAATTTGTATCATGAACAGGTAAATAATTTTCCCTAGCTTTTGTAAATCTGGCTAACATTTCATTTTTTATTATTTTATACTTTTCTACATTTGTGCCCATATTTGATATATATTTTCTAAACCTCGAAATATAAGTAGGGTATTTTACTGTTGGATATCTCCTGTTTGTTTTCTGGAATTTATTTTTTTGACAACTGTCAAAATACTGAACAATTGTTTGCATATTTTCTAAACTGAATTCATTTGCCAATTGATCGCCCTTTACAGTACAGTTATAATATTCGTCACCGACTATACTAATATCACTTTCTTCGTCGATACGGAAATCACAATTGTCTTCAAAATCTAAACTGATATTTTCACTGACATTGTTATTAAAAATTATGTTTTCGATTTTCGACAATACTTCCCGACTTTCCTCAAGTTCTTGATCAGTTATTAACGACGGAAGCGTGTCGTATTTATTAACGACCAAATTCAAAACGGATTGAATTATGTTCACTATATTTTTCATTTTCTCACAATCGGAAACTCGTACAACTATATTGACGTTACACTTGCGGACGAGTTTATATAGCTAGTGGAATGCGAAACTTAAATGTCCCGCCAACTCTTCAAAATTGTCGCCAAATTCGCCAAATATCTATGCTAAAAGTTCATTTTTCATATTAATTTTTTTTATACTGTTTAAATTAGCTGAGACATAATTTTTTATTTTTATCCGTTAAATACGATGATCCTTCATAATCTTACCGACTTCAAACCTGTTTTTGCTCACATACAGTGCGATTAAAAAATATCAAACCTGGAGTAAAAGTGTCATTTTTGGATTTCAAATATTCATAAAAAATTGTCATATCATTTCATCAGACAAATTATTATATATTCGTGATCAGGAAGTTAAGCACTATCATCTCCCATACGTCTGACCTAAAAGTGCAGTGAATAGTGAAAGGGGTTCCTTTGTAAGTAATACACATTTAAGACATATAAAACAAACCTGAATAATATTTCCACACAAAACGATACATTCCCTTTTTAACCTCATTTGCAATATTTCACCTATTGGAAATCGACACCATGTAAGGCACACACCAAACTTTGGTATTATTAATTCTAACCGTTACTGGGTTTTACCATGCAAGGGTCATGTTGAACAAGGATCTGCAGTTTTCTGAGGCACCCAAACCTCTTATGGCCTAGGGAACCAAACCCTGGACTACAGTGAGCAGTTACTCAGTAAGATTTTTTTGGAGGTGGTGGTGGTGGGGGGGACCATTGGGAGTCAAATCCAGGACAGCTGTGCACTAGGTGAATGTATTACCACTGCACCACCACAAGGCCCTTTCTAACAAAATCTTTAATGTTCAACGTGTAGTTCTCGACTTAAAAAATTCAAGCAACTTTACAAAATTATGATAATAAAAGGATGTAAGATATTACCTTTCTCAGGAATAATATAGTTGCCAATATTACGGTTGACACACAAAGACACCAAGGCAAGATTTTGTGCTTTTTTGTGGGAGATTTTATTATAATAATGAACTGACATCTACGTTTTGATGCTCATACTGGAGTTGTTTTTAGGTATAGGAGAAAAAAAGACATTACATTGTGCCAATCCTGGAGTTGAACCAGGTTCCACCCATTGAGTCCAAGACAGGGACGACATCTCCTTTTCTCCTACACCTAAAAACAGCTCTGAGTTTCAAGATGTAGGTGTCAATTTATTGTCATAATAAAATCTCCAACAAAAAAAAAAATCTTGCCCTGGTGGCATTATGTGTTGACCACAATACTGGCAGTTGTGTTATCCCTGAGCAGGGCAATAATAATATCTTACATCTTTACATATGGAGAAAGAGGATGTTATTTCTGTCCTTGTTGGTCTAGCGGTCAAGGCCCTTTGGGCTCAACGAGGTTGGGGATGGGGGGCCCGATTCGATTCCAGGATGGGGACGATGTCTCTTTTTCTCCTATACCTAAGAGCAACTCTAGTATGAGCTTCAAAACATGGGTAATAATAAAATCCCCACAAAAAGAAAAAAAAAATCCCCTCCCCCTTGCCATTATGTGTCAATTATAATATTGGCAATTGTGTTATCCGTGAGAAGGGCAACATCTTATAACTTTACAAAAGCATAAACTTCAGAGAACTAAAAATTAACGAAGAGGAATTCAAAATTACACTCACAACATGATCAGGCAAGCTAGCACCAGCAACCAGGTTATCGGCTTTAATCAGCTGCTGTTAAAAAAAAAAGTCAAATTAAGTTTAATGGAACGGTAAGCAAAAATCATACTCTTTGAAACTACAAAGTTAAATGGACACCCGAAGAATATCATACACCAGTGATTCTTGAACTGTGTTCCCAGCGAAAAACATTGGCATAAAATATTCAGGAATGGAAAAGTCATGGTTTTTTAACTAAATTTATTAATCTAGTTTATTAGTTCCAAAATGAGGTGTTTTAAAAAAGATCTGGAAATTTGTCGGTATTCTGAATTGAAAGGTATTTTTTATGTGTACTTTTATAAAATCTTTTTTAGACGATGCACTTTTAGGGTAAATTGTGAAGAAGTGCAAATATGGCGGAAGCCACCTGTTATTTGGATTCATGGACTATGATAATTGCCCTCAATGTGTCATCTGTTTCAAGGTGCTTACGAAAGGCTCAATGTTCCCTGCTAATCAGCGCGGCATATTGAAATTGTACATCCTGACTGTAAAGATAAGACGTGTTTCTTTAAAAGACGCAATGATTTATTGGGATAACAGAAATGCATGTATTTTCATTCCAGAACTGTTAACAAAAAAGCGATTGATGCATCGTACTTTGTAAGCTATCATGTAGCACTGGCAGGAAGCTCACAAAATTGCAGAAACTCTTATCAAGCCTGGAGTAATTGATATCGTAAAATTCATGTTAGATGAAAAATCATCGAAACTGGTTTCCTCAGTGCCTCTGTCAAACGATACCATAAGTTAGTGGATTAAAGTTAAGGCAATGAATGTAGAGACTAAGCTGACGTCCCTTCTTAAAACTGTAGAATTTGCCCTTCAAATGGATAAATCCACCGATGTTGCTGGACTGTCAGTGCTGTTCGTCGGGTACAAACACGAAGCATTAGTTAAGGAAGACTGTCTTTTGATTGAATCCCTACTAAGTAATACCACAGGGGCTGAAATATTTGAAATACTGGATGATTTCTTTGCAAAAAATAAAATACCGTGGAAAAATTGCGTCAATATTTGCATGGATGGTGCTAAGCTACGGTGGGAAAAACTGTTGGTGCTATTGCACAAGCTATTGTATTTTACTGGCAGGCATTGGCAGTGAAAAAAAAAACACCAATGACTCTGAAATTTGACCTTTATGAAGCAGTGAAAATAATAAATTCCATTAAATCACAGCCTCTCAACATATAATTGTTTCAAGCAATGTGCAGCGATATGGGTAGCTCCCACAAATATCTGCTTCATACTAAAGTTAGGTGGCTTTCTGGAAGCAAATCATTAATGTTGTTGTTTAAATTGAAAGAAGAAATGACTTTTTCACTTACAGCAGTTTGAATGAGTTGAAAAATAGGCTTACTGTAAAAGAATTGCTATATAGGCTGATATACTTAGCCGACATATTTTCAAAAATCAATGATGTTAATCTTGGTCTCCAAGGAAAGAACATAACGATGTTGCCAATGACAAAATCACAATATTTAAGACGAAGCTGAAGTTTTGGGCACAATTTGCCAAAGACTGCAACCACTACAACATTGTTTCCCGATATTAAAACACTTCTGTGACGATGACATGGAGGTGCTTGCTGCCTGAAAGAGCACGGAGTCAAAATTTCTTGAGAGTATGCGGCGCATACACAGCGTGTACCCTATGGGGACAGCCCTGCTCGTACAGTATAGAATTTGAGTACTTAGAATTGTCCCAAAACGCAATTTCAATATTACTGTTGTGACAACATACCTATGCAAATCAGGGTTTTTGACCACTGGTGTACGCAGAGGAGTGTTGGTGGGGGTTATAAACTCCGAATTGCAATGAAATTTTGCATATTTAACATACAAATATGCGAGTTGTAGCTCTGTAATCCCACCATTGAGCCTATAAGCCCACCTTACGAAATTTCTGCATACACCTATGTTTTCAGCTTATGTTGCAACAAAAACTAAGTATCATAACATAATTGAATGCTAAGCTTGGAATAAGACAGCAGCTTTCATTAATCAAACCAAATATAAAGATCTTTGTGAAAACAAGAAGCAAATACCATTTGTCCCATTAAGAGTGGACGCCACATCCCTTAAATCTACATAAAAGTTTACTTCTCAATATTTTTACATTTATATGTAACATGTATAATCATAATTCCATAAAAATTTCTTAAAATAAAATAAGAATTTTTTTAAAAAAAAAAAAAAAAGCTGTGATCTTTTTTCCAATTCAACTAATCCTTCACAAAAAAGAGTAGGAATTTTGTTAGCGTATTTCCTCCTACCACCGTTTAAGTGTTATTTAAATTTACATACATTTTGGGCTGTTTTATACCCTCTTGTCCATATAAGCAAAAATGTAGACAGCTGACTCACAATCGCCATGCTTCATTTGGAGGTTTTCGCTCTGATTTTTATTATTTGCTGCTGTACCACAACCTTTGAAGTAATTCTATAAATTGGTATAGGTTTTAATTATGAATTAATTAGTGCATTTCTGTTAAGGCAGTTGTCACTTGGTAACAAGGCTCACTGTAAGAAAGTTGTATTATTTTCAATGTCTTACGACATAAGACATCGAAAAATAATACAACTGAACTATGCTATCGTGAAGCACAGCTGCTCCTCCCTTTGTCCCAAAAATAAAATAAGCAAAGTTCAAAACCCCCAACCTCCCTCCTAAGTTGCTTATGTAATAGTTTAACTTGCCCTTGTATAAATAATAAATCGCCAAATTTTTGGAAGGCTTCACGATATGATTTAAATTCTTGAACGGCGTTTAGATTTTCAAAAGGTCTACGAACAAAGAAGTTGAATAAGCACTTCGCCATAGACAATAATACAATAATAATAAAAATAGATTGAAACATTTTCATATTTGTCCTCTTGTCTTTATACATGTTCCATAAATGTATAAGTGGAAACAAAACTAGTCTCATCTCTAACCAATTATCTATGTTCTGTTCATTTTCACAACTTCCAGCTGGCATCCAGTTTAAGACGTTGATGTCTGGTTTTGCCTCACAAAGAAAAGAAGCACTTAGGCCTGTAGTTAGATGCTCGTTACAGGGGCTTAACATTCATTAATATTTTGGATACATTTAATATTAATAAATTTATTAACATAACATAATTGAAAACTTATAAGGGTATATAAAATTTATAATTTCCTTTTATCCTTATTATTAGAGAGCAGAAGATTCAAACCTCTGTAAAAGTAGATATTCATACAAGATTCACTGAAATCTATTTTGAATATATTTTAAGCTCAAAAGAACAATTTTCATTGTTGTGTACAATTTTTATACTTAACAAAATTTAAAATTCTAAAATAATTTATTATGAGAAAATTTTTAGGTGGGGCTGTACCACTCTAGCCTCAGCATGGGTTCACTGGAATATACAAGGCTAAGTAAGCTAGTTTGTGACATCACGAAAGGCGTCCATTCTCCGAACTCCGTGGAAGCGACTGGTCTCGTTTACGTCGGATGTAATTCTTACAATTTTTTTTAAACGATTTACTTCCAACATAAAGCACATACATATTTAGTAGTTTTAATTTTTTAAGTCCCCTCCCCATTAGATTTCCTATATATTTTGTATAGTGTATCGGATTTTTTTTAAAGTGAGTTATTTGATTTAATCGCATTTTTTAAAAAATGAAAATATATTTTTTCAATCTGAATCAGATTCATGTATTAATATTAGAACTTTTGTATGAGAATCTTTATAAACCACAACCCTCTCCACTCAACGATTTTTTTCCCATTTTAATTGAAGCTTTTCTAATAAAACAGGGAACTTTTTTTGAAAACTATCCACATTTTATGCATATTATTATATATTAAATGCATATTTGTTTAAGGGACTTACACCACAAACATCTGGATTTTAAATGTATGCATGAAAGGAAATTTAGATCCTTCTTTAATAATTTATATTATTTACATAAAATCAGCTTAAGGAACGTTTATTTTTCCCACGGAATGCATGGCATACAAAACCCATGTCCTGAAATTTTTTTTGTTGCAAAACAGTTCCGCAAACTGTCAATAAAGAATGTAACACAGATTTGTGCACAGTTATCTGTATTTTAAAAATGTGCATATATATACACGTCTATGAAAAATAAACATTCCGTAAGCTGATTTTAATCATGGTTAATGTAAATTATTAAAGAAGGGTCAAAATTTCCTTTCATGCATACACTTAAAATTGAGATATTTATGACATAAGCTCCTTAAACAAGTATGGATTTAATATATTATAATATGCATAAAATGTGGACAATTTTCAAAAAAAAGTTCTGTTTTATTAGAAAAGCTTCAATTAAAATGAGAAAACATCGTTGGAGGGGGGGTGGGGGTGGTATTTGCTATTTATGAAGATTCTCATATCAAAAGTTCTGATTTTAATACATGAATCTCATTCAGATTGAAAAAATACATTTTCATTTTTTAAAAAATGCGAGAGTAAATCAAATAAATTCGCTTTTAAAAAAGTCCGATATTCTATAGAAAATCTAATGGGGAGAGAGGGTTGTTGGTGATAATACAAAAAAATTAAAGCTACTAAATCTACATGTGCTGTACGTTGGAAGTAAATTGTTAAAAAAAAAATTGAAAGGATTACATCAGCCGTAAACGAAACCAGTCGCTTCCCTGGGGTTCGGAGGATGGACGCCTTTCGTGACGTCACAAACTAGTTTAACTAGCCTTGTATATTCTAGTCAGCCATGGCCCCAGCCTGGGTATGGCTGTGGAAACACCATGTAAGGTAATGTTTATATGTAGGCAAATGTTATATGTAGAGCCTAGATTATATACAATTGCATATTTTACACCTTTTTATCCTGAAAAATACATTTTAGAGAACTATTTAGTTTCTTCATTAAATGTCCAACATGTGACAATTTATTTTGTCCAACATGTGACAATTTATTTTGGTCCAATAATGACAATTTATTTTGTCCAACACGGATAATTTATTTTGGTCCAACATGAAGGCGTAGAAAACTTTGAATATTTTACCAATTTTTACTATCATAGTCTCTATGTCTTATCACAAAAATACTATTTACCTATCATCGCTGATTGGTTGTCATTAATGGAATCTGAGTAAATGAAATTTAACATATTAGTCAGATGTCATATTTCATATTTATATTAAAAATATAGAAAAAAGTTTTTATAGCTTAGAAAATTACATATGGCTAATACTGTCTGTCTCTGGCATAATAAATTTCCAATATCTTATTTGTATAACTTTTTGTGCTTTACTATTTCACATAAATACTTGTACAAATATCCAACACGTGACAGTGGAATGGCCCTATATACAAGGGGGATGCATCAAGGAAAACTTTAAATTGAATAATGTTGTTGGACTATAGTTTCTTGTGGATTCAGTTCTTTTCCTCCCTTTTTTCATAAACCAAGGGGGTGCAAGTGCATCCCTTGCATCCCCCTTGGCACACCCATATTTTTTAGTATGTGTAATCCAAACTTTAGTTATAAGCATAAGAAAGGTAAGTACCTATGTTTATAACTCCATTTTTCTACTTATGAAAGAAACACTATACAAAAATGATACATAAACGTAGAAAAAAGCACAAACTATCCATAACAAATGAGAAGACTAACTGAATTGGTTTATTTCAGAAATTCTTACATGTTACATTTTTATGAAAATGGAAATTTAAAACTGATTCATTAGGTAAACATCACTTGGAAAGGAAATACCCTTAAGTATTATATTTCTGAAGAGGGTATCAGTTTTCTATAATGATATAAATTTAACTGGCCACCTCGTGGAAGTGAGCAATCTGAAAACTATACTGATGAACAATGATTTTTCTTTCTATTTGTAAACTCCTTTGTTCTATTCTTTGAAAATTGAATTGATTCTTTAGTGCCCCTTTATTAAATGAACATATCTAAAGAAATAATATTTTTGCATTTGATACAATTTACACCTTTTATTTTTGACCAAACGAACACTTGTTTTACAAATGCTACAAGCAAAAAGTCTTTAATACAGTTAGTAATAATCTGAGACCATAACTGAGTTCAAACAGCATATTTTCCACAGGAGGAAAGAATCTGGTTGAAAAAATACATTAGTTGGCCATCGTTTAATGTCGAAACCCCAGAAGTTATGGTTAGCTGATTTATGGGGGTTTCTCAGATAATCAATACAATTATCTTGTAGTTAACATGTTTTCAAAATAACAGCGTTGAATGGTGCTTACCGGTTCATGACAACACTAGGAGGAAGAGCAGTGGCGAGATTTGCAGATTCGTCCAACACATCAACTGGAAAAGATTTCGGTAATGTATTGCCAGATAATGGAGGTTGGTAAGGGTCATTTGCAGTTAAAGTTGCAGATGCCATAGGTGGTGCAACACACTCCTTGTGTGTCGCAGTATGTAAACTTATTGGCAAAGAACTCATATTTCTTATTTGATTGTTCATTTGTGACATATTCATGTTTCCAACAAGCAGTTCTGGTTGATTTGTCATATGCATTTGTGGCTGAACTTCTGATGAAGGAGGTGCCAGTGATGAGACGCTATAACATCCAATTGAATTTTTAAACAATGGGCAAAACAATTTGTGCATGAAATTATATTTTTTAATGTAATTTACTTCACATAAATACAAGAAATGTAAAAATGCAATTAGAAATATTTTTTTTTAAATATTAAATTTCATGTAAAAAATGTCTTACATATGCATGAAAAGATCGTTTTTATCATTTTTACATTTGTGTAATGTATTTAGATAACATTTGTAATGTTCATAAATACCATATAATTCTTTTCCATTATTGTGTATATCATAGAACAAAATATGTCAACTTATATATGATCAATAAACAAAAGATAAGACCCATTTACTGGAAATATTCTCATTCTGAAAGTTGTGGAGATCTGGGGAAGAGTGAGCAGTTGTGGTTTGGAAGTAACATTAGGTTTCTGAACCTGTCTCAGACAACTAAGCTCCAAAGCAAAATGATTTGCAGAGTTCTGCAACAAGCCTTCAGATCATCAAGAATGCTGTGCAGTAGGTGTTATGTATATATGTATTATATAAAATTTTAAATTCTATAAAACATAAATTCCTTTTTTTAATAGAAATGCAGAAATTATTCAGCACACTGCCTTTTTTTTTATCTTTTTAAGACAAAAAAATTGATTCACCCTATGGTTCTTCTGCAGTGAAGCTATTTGTTCAGTGAAGTGTGTCACACTTTTTAGACATTCTGCTTTGAGGTAACTAAGTACAGTCTTTGAACACATATTTACAGTCGAGCTTAATACGAGCATGGCTAATACGAGAAAAATATCTGTCCAACTTCAATGTGATTTTTTCCCTTTTTCATACCAATTTTTCTTTTTTTCCAATGAAAACGGAGGAAAATAAAATATCAAGATAAGAGATGCACAAATGAATATGCCAAGCATACAATCAAAATTTACTGATTTTTTCAATAACTATTGAGGTGAAATTAAGCGAAATGAGACCATATGTGTATTTATTTACAGTGTAATAAAAATAGACCCCATATAGGTAAGGTTGAAAATTCTATGTTTATTAAATGATATAAAGTAAATCTTGCAGTAAAATATTACCTAAGTTAATTCTAGTAATTAATTATTATGTGTGTAATTTTAAATTTTTATTCCTTTCACAATTTTTACGAGTAACACCTAATACGAGGAATTTTACATACTATTATCTTCTCGTATTAACGAAGTTTGACTGTACATAGTTTGTGATTGACAGCGAAGGTCATGCTGGGCAAGGATCTACGGTTTTCTGAAGAAGCTAAATACTTTTCACCTTGAGAATCAGACCCTGGAGTGTGGGATTATACTGGAAAGATCCTGAACTGTGGAGGAAAAAAACGGCAAGTGCTAGGTGGCTGTTGGTATCATACCCAGATCATCTAAACAGTAGCCAAATGCAATGACACTAAGCCACTGCAAAATAATCAAAATGTAAACCCAATCCTCTATTGTCAGTCAACACGTTGCCGTAGGATGCCAGTACATGTCTATAAAAGAGACTGTGATGCACGGATTTCAGTTATTAGTTCAAAGTTTTATATCTTAAAAGTGTTTTTCAAATAGTATGGTCTTAAGATATAGCAGTCTTTACCTCTCAAGACTCACTTGTCGTAACATGATACATTAATCAGTTCTTACTTTTACTCTGGAAAATCGAATTCAAATTACAGAAAAAAGGCTCATTGCAATATTCTGCTGCAGAATTCATTTAAACAAAATATATACCGGATTCATTAAGGAATCCCTTTGGAGACTCATTAAATTGGCTGAAAAAAACATTGGAGGTAGGGGAAGAGATTCATAAAATTTATTTATTTATTTACGGAGAGTTAGGGCCGGTGCCAAAAGTGGGGATTGGGTATTCGTTCTGAGCAGCAGATTTTCAGAGGTGGCAAAAGGAGATCGATACAAAAATGAAGTCATTTTGGGACAGCAAAATACATATTTGCTCCAAGCAGCATAATACTAAGTACCGGCCCTGGGGGAGTCATAGAATCCTGTCTTGGCAAGAGGAGGATTTTATTTAAGGATTTGTCAAATAGGCATGGTGTTAATCCCTTCTGGATATGAAAGGCTCTCATGATCATTTCCTTATAAAATTATTAATATGATTGCATTTATCAACTGGTAAAGTTAGACAGATTTTAAGTAGTTTCTGCATTTATGGTTATGTAAAAAAGTTTAATAGTTTATACATATGTAAATATATAGTTAGAGAAAACCATATACATCACAAATTGCTTTTTTCTGCCACCAGCCAACAAGGAATAATATATTTCAGAAATCGTTCAAGATATAATTATTGACTTGTGCACCCTCTTGAAGAAGCAGCTGGTGAATATAAATAATGTAAAACATTACTTTATATTTTAAATAACTGCATGTTTTAACGTTCTTTAATTTTATTTGCTTAATATTTTGTAACTAATAATTATCACTTATATTGAGCATATTATACTATATTTTCGTCTGTGCTTTACATATATGAGGTGCGTTTGTAAAGTAAATACCGTTTTGAAATATTGCCGATGGAGCTTTCCGTCGCCATTCTGCACATGCTCGCAACGTACCTTCATCTGTTGGCTATCAATAAACGCCATTACGAAAGATTTTGCTTGTGTCAACGTTTATTCATATGTGTTTAAAATGGCTCAGTCCATTAAAAATGCTGCCAATTGTGAAATACGTGCTGTCATTCGTTTCTTAAATGCAAGAGGTGTGAAAGCTGACGAAATTCATCGGTAGATTAGTGAAGTGTATGGAGAAAACTCTATGAGCGACGGAATGCTAAGAAAATGGTGTACAGCATTAAAAGATGGCCATACAAACATGCATGATGAGGAACGAAGTGGGTGACCCTCCATTATTACTTATGATCTGGTGCAGAAAGTTGATGAAAAAATTTGAGAAGATAGACGCTATATGATTTTATCATTATCTCATGCCTAGCACCTAGTGACTATCATTTGTTCTTGAACTTAAAGAAGCACCTTGCCGGTCAGCATTACGAGGACGATGCCAAACATCAGTACAGGAATGGTTAAAGAATCAGGCGGCAGATTTCTATGAGGATGGAATTCAGAAGCTGGTCATACGATATGATGAGAGTCTTAATAGAAGTGAAAATTATGTTGAAAGTAGATTAAAGTACAGGCTTTCATGAAAAAATAAAGTTGTTAAAAATATCTTTTTTTTTTATTATTATTTCAAAACGGTACTTACTTTACAAACATGCCTTGTATTTATATATAGCAAGGTTTAGGTTAAACCAACTTTATGAATAAAATTAATCAATTTTAACTTATAAAAATTCATATTTGCATAAAAGTTTGTGGGGTAAAGAACTAATATCTTCAATCTCTGCTGTAACACTGCAATCTGATTGGTCAAGAAACAACTCTTTTATTTTTTAGAGAAAAAAGAGAATTACTACTTAGAGAATAAAAATATTTTAAACATTTAATCTCTCTCTGGTTTTTTTCTAAAAAATTTCAACGTGTATTGAATATACGTTATAATGTTGAAAATGTCTTAATCCTTCCAATCCAATGTTAACTACTAAAAAAATAAAATTTTAATAGCGTTTATATAACTTACATGGATTATCATGTGGTGGCAAATAAATTTTATTGAATGTTAAGAATTTGCAAGTTCATTACAAAGATGTAATATTTCCGGTTACTTTGTATCAGTATGTCTCAAACTATTATTTTTATGGATTCTTTCTCCCATCTCAAGATGCCTCTCTTTTTAAAGTGTTTTTTTTTTCTTTTGCTCAAAAGAGCTACAGCAATATCAACATTACAATTTGATTATTTTATTGTTTATTGATTATTAATTTGTATTAATTACTTTTATGGTTACTGTTTGCATCTACCAATTTGAGTTAGCTTCCCCTGGTTAAGAACCCCTTCCATAGACAGTGAATAAGGTAATACAATCCACTGAAAAGTTGAGTCAGCCAATCAGATTCCAGGATATGGCTGAGTGTATATGAGTATACTCTCTAATTTAACCCATTAATAGAATTGCAAGTAAAAAAACATTTTCTCATACTTTTTTGAATCATTCATTGTGTGTAACAAATAGATAACAATAAATGCATAAAGTCAAATGTTCATCACTAGACAACACACTCTAGACGGGACAACAAAGAACAGCCGTGTCTTACCAAAGTCAAAACTTGTACAAGAAGGGGAGGCTCGCAACTGGATACATGGAAGTTTTATTTATATTTAACCATCTGCAGTCCCGAATGACCAAGCGGACACCGGACCAAAAAATAGCTGAAAAACTCTCTAAGGTCAACATTTGCGCTCATGTTTGAGACTTTCAATTTTCAAGAAAATAATTGGAAAAGTTTTTGAAGGCAGTTATTCTGTGTGGGCTGGAACCCTGTTAAGTAATTTTCGGAGACTAAATACATATATATGTTGGGATTTTATAAAAATAAAGCTATATATATGCAATTAAAAGAAGTTTTCTAACATCTTTCAGTTTTAGAAAAAATGATTTAAGGTGAAAATAAACGTTCTTGCATCACTGTATTATAAAAATGTATTTTAAAAGTCTAAAAATATATTGATTTGGATTAATGAAAGTTAGATTATAAACGTGTTTGCATAAGAAAGGGTATGACCAGTTTATAAATTCGACAAAGGCACACTTAATATGTAATTGTGCTTCCATAGTGCAAATACACTGCCAAATGACTTGGGCAATCAATCCAAAGGGGAGATTACAAAATCTCGCCAAGTTACCTGACATGGTCTTTTAAATATGCATCTCACAGACAATTTACCATGTAAAGGTCATAGGAATAACTTTGCATTAAGAAATCCTTTGGATAGGGTCTTTAAAAGTCAAGAATGAGGCTAAGACTTCTCCCATATTTTAGAGTTTTCGTATGCTAAAAAAAAAATGAAGTTTCAAAATAGAGTTACAAAACTTAAAAACTTTTTTAGGAAGGTTCACACCAAATAACTCTTTTGGCCTTTACTTTTATAATGAATGTAACTTTTCAGTCATCAATAGTTTGGGATAAAAATGACGATGATGAAAATGTAAGTAAAAATAATAACATTTTTAGGCAACTAAGCGGATCATAACATCATAGGGTAAAACCTTCATTGGTTAATAATTAAACCTGCCATTTACTAAGCTACTTTTACTTAAAAGAACAAGGGTGAATGTTATTAAACAATGGGATATACATATCCTGATACAGTCTATTGGTGTATGATATTATAATAATTACAGTTCGGTGGGGGCGAAAAAAAAAAGAGGCAAAATATCATGCCAGTATTAAAGATGTCAACATTAGTTAAATGACATCCCATTGAGGTCATAAATTTATTTTTAACACACAGGTTTCAGCCCATTCAAATTAACTAACGAAAGAGATTATAAAACAAGTTTGGCAAATCAAAGCAAACTTTTTTTTTAAAAGAAAGCCAACAAGCAAGAAGAATAGAATTAAAGTGGTAATGGGAGTTATCAATCACACCATATTCTTTTCATCACATACAGACACATACAAACCGAAAATAAAAAGAAATTGCGATTTTATCGCTAACAGAATAAAATTAAAAATGCAATATTGCCAGACATAATGTCATAACATTTCAGAAAAAGGGTGAATTGGTTGAAAATGACAGCAAAATGTTATATTCAATAACTATATACAAAGAAAAAAACAATATTTGACACACACACCAATATCTTCATTCTCACAACAAGTATTTCATACAGCATTTACATTCATCAAGTTTCAAGGCACACACATAAATAAAAATATTTACTTATGCTTGAATTTTAAAAATAAAAACCACCACCTAATCACCATTTCATTCATTTAATTAACATATATTCCCCTCAAGGGCATTTTGGAAATGTGTAAAATTAAATGGCCGAAATTTTTAATTTCTTATTAGTACATTATTTAAATTCATATTAGTTCCAACTGATTTAAAATTATTAATTAAAAATGCGATTTATAATAAGCAATATATCCCATTCCATATGTTGGAAGACTCGAAAAATGCTTAAAATATATCCCCCCCCCCCATTTAAAAGAGTTTTAAATTAAAATATTTTACGTTATTAAAAATCACAAGTTCACTGACATATAGAAACCACACTCTAGGAAAAATATAACTGATCTTAAATTTTAATGGAGTGTGTGTGGTAATGAGTTTTTAGTTCTATGCTGACAAGTTACCTAAAGGTTATATGCTCTCTGGTTGGATATCATAAAGTGATTATTAACACTACATTTCATAAACATTAGGGTGAGATGTTAAAGGTAATTTTATGATGCGTTTTATATAAAAAAATGAAAAATATTATTTTTATATGAATTTATTTCATGATTTAAATATAAATACTTTATTATTTTCATGTGAAAAATAGACAATAAGGTCATTTTTCAAAAAGTATTCAATAAAATAGAATGAGATTGAAAATCACTATTATAGATAATAATTATATTTACTAAAAGAGTATGAGAGTTACGAATTGCATAGATAAATGGTAAGTCAACTGGGATTTATTATTTTTAGGGTACTTTGTTTGAGAGCATTAAATTAATATACGGAATATTACAGCCAGACTTTCAGGTAGACATGGTGAGTACCCGTTTCAAGTAGCCCGTGACTATGAGCAGAAATAAGGAGCTCAAAAATTAAATTTTCTAAACTCAACAACATTGACAAAAATGTTCTGTAGTGCAAATATACAATACACAGTTACTAAGTTTTATGTCTGTCCTGACAAATTTTTGGTGAATAGGGTCAAGTACATTTGCATGATATTAGGTTACAAATGCTTTTTACATGGGGGTACCTAATAAATTTGTTGACAAATCTCAAGGGGACAGTAGCTGAGAGCCCAAAATTAGTTAATATATAAAATGTTGTTAAAATATTAGTTTGAATATAATGTGAAAATAATTACCACATGATTACCCTCACATACAGGAAGTTAAGAGTATGGTATAATGTCTTTCCAAAAGTATTCCTTCCTTTCTAAAGGAGAAAGGCAGCAGTAATACAGCCTATGCCTTGGGGTAGTAATTTCCTAAACCTGCCATTGTGGAACACAGATTATTGCCAATGGGGATACCGAGTAAATGGGTAGATATACCAAGGAATACTGAGTATAGAGGTAGATGCAATTATTTGTTCTGGCAAAAAAATTATCTTAGTGTCCATGATGCATATCATAGATGTAGATCTTGTACAAATTCTCCTTCTCTTCAGCTTCCTTTTTTATTCCAATTATCTTATTTTAAAATTATTTATAGTACTTTTCAAGTGGTGTATGTGTGGGGGGGATAATGACAGAACTTTTAAAAATGGAATCTGTCTTTTTAATCGTTTATAAATAAAAACTTATTTAACCAGTTATATATATGTGGCACGGTTATATATTGTAAAAAATTGTTGAGTTGCATACATCAAATTAAAACAAATTTTGATTTTACTTGATGGCTCGGTTTTCATACTTTGATGCTGATCATATTGTTGCACTGTTTTATTTATAATCAGAAGTTTTTATAGTAAACACATTTTATCGATTAAATTATGGAAAAATTCGAAACTATAAAGTTAATTCTGATGGAAAAAGTGGGCTTAAAGCATAATCATAGAAATACACTTTAAAAGAAATGCATTGCATAAACGAACATTTTAATAATTTTTGGACATCACATCAAAACTTATGATAAAAATACTTTCATAAAATATCTGTAACGAGAGAAGTTACATTCAAATTTAACAAATTAAAAAATCTTCATTGCATATTGGTAATTTCCTGTAATGGAAATTCATTATCTTATGTGATTTTATAAAAGGTAAAAATATTTAAAACACAAAGTAGGAATTTTGAAAGAAAAAATACAGTTTAGATTGAATGCTGATTGTTACAGATTGATTGCATTTTTGGTTTGATATTTTTCATGAATTTATATATATAAGTGCATGAAAAATCATTGATTTGTTTAAACAATATATTAAACGGGTTTTCCAAGTGTAAAAACAACAAAAATTTATTTTTAAATCAGTTTAAGAGTATAATTTCTTTTATTTTAATTACCTTTTATGTCAATAATTTCAATGTTATTTATGTCAATAGGTGCAATATTTTTTAAATTAGAGGTTTCGCAAGTTCATAAGGGGAGGGGGGAGGGGTTACAGGACTAAAACGCCATGTATTCAAAAGTAGATATGCAAAACTAAACTGTTATGAGGAGTCATAATCCCCATCAACCCCATGCATATGCCAGTGATCAACGGTTTCAACAGTCTTTATATCAATGGCTGCAATAGCTTTATGTCAATGGTCTTTATGCTAATGTTAAGTTCTACATGAAAACCTATTCACAGAATCTAATCTGGTCATTTTTAGAGATATGAATAGTCTATATATATATATATATATTAATGATTTTGATGACTTTTATATTAGTGGGGTTTCAATAGTCCTCACCTTAATATTTTCAATTGCTTTACAAGTCAATGGCGTCACCGGTCATTAAACCGATAGTTTTTCAAAGGTCTTCATATTGATGTTGTAAAATTTATTTGACATATTTATTACACATATACATATATTTATAGAATCAAATTTATTTAGCATTAAAAAATCCCTTTGCTGCATCAAATAACCTTTTACCCAGCTTAATACTTTTATCATGATAATTTTATGATGGATACTTGGCCTCGAAGCAGCAAGGTCATTACTTACCTTTCATCTTCAAACCAAGTCCAGCGCTGTTTCAACAACATACAAATAAACACACTGATGAACACTTCTCTTGTTTAAAAGTTAAATGCATTAATAAAAAAACTACTACATTAAGGCTCTGGAAAACTATTTCGCAAAACACAATGGATACACTGCCATACATATTGCTTACCAAAATATGGAGCAATTCAGAGAAAATACCACATTAATGTGGAGTTAAAGGAATAAGAAACTGGGGTATACCCATGTGGTACCCACCTCTGAAAATTACAGTTTAAAATATTAAGAGGCTCCATGCTGTCACCATCCGTATATGGACTGTCTGCAGTATGATCGGAGCTTTCTAAGCTAGATAAAGGACTATCTACAATAACGTCATGTTCTTTTGTTGTATTTGGAGAACATAAAATGTGGTCAGCAAACATCTTGCTGCTTTCCATCTCCGTTACATCATGAATTACTGGTCCTCTATTTGAAACATTACCTGGTGAAGGGGTCTATAAAATCAAAACACCTGCCATTTAATTATTTGCTCGAATTTGGTGAAAACCACAGTTACTGCTGCACAATTTGTAGATAATAATCCCTAGCACTGATGGAATCAATCGAAAGAATGTTAATCCTAAGAAGGCATCATATTATTCTGCAAGGGGAGTTTATTTTTATAGTTACAGTCCTGAAAACACAGTATTAAAAAAAATTAATATATATAATTTCACAACAGAAAATTGGAAAACAAACATAGAAATTAATGACACCTAGTTGCATTACCCAGTTCCAAATATTTCTTTCCTGAATTATTTATGCACAGTTGCAATTTTTATGAACTATGGCAGTTTATATACATAATGACAATTTTTGAATAGCATCTGAAGTTTTTGGCTGGGGGAGTTCATCTCCAAAACCACCTAAAATACTGCAGAAGACAATGCTGTTCCCTGTCAGTGACTTTTAAACATTGCAACCATAAGGAAGTTGTGTTATTTGGAAGCATGGAGGAAGAGGAAGCAGGTAACTAAGCCCAAACCAGATTCCCTGAACATACCAGAAAATTCCCTAAAAAGTTGCGTAATATTTTTGGTAAAGACACTGATTTCCGAAGGAATATAAAAAATTATAGGAAATAGGACAAAATTTTTGTAATTTTTAAAAAGAAATCCCTGAAGAGGCAAGTTGAAATTCCCGGAATTTGCAAAAATTCTGGAACATAATCACCCATGCCGAAGGAGGGAGTTTGAATAGTGAGGGAAAGTTCAGGACAGCAGCTACCGAAGTTTGCAGCTAGTAATCCTAGGCATGGGGCGAGGAGGTGCCATCTTAATGGATAGGCCAACTGAGCTCTAACCTCCAACAAGTGCTCCAAATTGATAACATTTACTTACACTATTTTTTTTCCTTTAAGTTTGCTTCTATTAACAGATTATCATTTGTTGAAATATATTTTTTTATTGCACAAATTCGGAAACTCCAAAGTAAGTGGAAAACAGTCCGTTCCGATCAATAGGGTACCCAGAATTTTTGCATTACGAGGGCTAAAAATGTAAAAAAAAAATATTTTTTTTAATATAACAGTTGCTAGTTTTAATGTATTTTATATGTAAATTTTCAGGTCAAGGAAGGGTCCAGAACCCATCCCTCACATGGCTGTATCATTAATTCCAATAGGTATATTCTCATGATTTAACAATTATTTTAACTAGCCCCGTGAAATTTGCTAAATGAGGTTAGACTGCAACTACATATTCTCTATATCCATGTACAATTTTACTTTTAAAACACTACATCAGAAAGTGATATGCCTATAATTTCAAGCTGATTGGAACGAAAAGCAATTCCTTGTAGGCTTATAAATTTAAAATCTACTCTGCATGTTTCACAGTAGAAAAAGTTTTTCCACCAATACACGTGACTTTATACATTAATTATACAAAGGACAATTTCCCACACTGTATTTTTACTTAGTGTTAATATATCAGTAATGGTATGGTTTTAAATGCAACTAGGTATCATTTACTGAAGAGCTAATATGTGAAAAAAGTTCAATTTGATTTAGTTTATAATACTATATATAAAAGCATAGAAAAAAAATAAGGACAGAGGAAACATCCACAAACAAAATGGATGAAAGGAAAAAACAGGCTAGAATGTAGTGGGAGTTAGGATGAATTAGCTAATACATACATATATGCATATAAAATACTATCATTACATATATGCATATATAAAATATACATCTTGACCATATATGCGCCATAAAATATACATACATATACATATATGCAATGTACTTGAAGTGAACTCCATTCAGCCACAAGTGATTAAAAATATAATATTTTTATAGGAACAACAATATTCCTTATATGCTCATTTTTACTTTTTTATAAAATATATATTTTTTACTGATGGAAATGAAGGTATTTAAACATAAATATGGGTTTAACGAAAATGTAACAAATCAAACATGCATGTTTAATGGAATGAGTTAGATTTCATGCCTTCTCGAATCCGATATATGCACATTTAAACAGTTTCACACAATCACATAAATGGAAGTCTGTTATACTGATGTAAGTAGTTTATTATATTGATATAATTCGTTGTGTGCTACTTGTAATTATTTCTATCATCACTTACCATTAATGAGAAAATAAAAAACCAATAAATATTCAAGATTAAATAGCTGATTTGAAAACCAAGAGTTTTTTTTAAATAAGTGTAGCAATTCCAAAATTATGGGGGCCGAAGTAGCTTTACAAAAGATTACAGTAGGAGCTCTTTAATCTGGCAACGTTTGGAACCACGACCCTGCTGGATTAGCGATTTTGTCAGATCATCGAACATCAATATGGTTTTAACGGGAATACCAAAGAAAAATTAATACAGTGCAATGATATTTAAAACAAATTGTAATAAGTTGCTGTATAGCAAGAAAAAAATACATATAAGCTTTACTGTTTAAAAAAGTCTCTGATAACATGTTGCCTTTGTGATTCGGATCTTTCCTTCAAAACATCTTCACAGATTATACACAAATTTGAGTTGTGCATAGTAATGGCTTTTGTTGGATTCTGTAAATTTCATAAATGTATTTAAGCATCAGAAGCCTGTTTCCACAAGACTGTAGTTTCATCTGCCATGTCTCTTTCACCCGACCTGGCGGTCAAGGTTAATCAACTCCCTAATCCACCACTCCTCAAAAAAAAAAGCGGCTCAATGGGTGCCAAACCAAAGAATGCTGGATTAAAGAGCTTCTACTGTATTTGATTTTTTAACAAAGAGTATAATGTGCTTTGATATTTAATCTGAGAGGTTCTAGTTGTTTTCTATTCTGAGTTTACATAATCAATAAAAGTCCTATAGCATATTTATATATTTAAATGTCAGTTTTTGTCTTTGGTCTTTTATATTAATATCTTTCCGATTTTTAAATAATTTGAAGCTAGTCTTCAAAATATTCAACATTGCGCATAAGGAAGATGAATGTCAAATTATTCTTAAATCTGTATAAAGCTATGTTGAACAGAAATTTTCAATATTTAAAAAAAAATCCCAATTGAACTTTTTTCACACTTTAGTAATGAAATGCACAAAAATCGGTAAACCAAAATCATCATAAAGTAAAACTGTATTTTGGATAATTACACAATGAGGAAAAGAATACGACTTTCACAAAGGCTGCTCAATAAAAAGTGACATTTTTTTATATGTTTGTAAAGTAAATATAGGACTCTAAAAACATGTGACCTATTGCTGTTTCTTAGGAGCATCCTTTGAGTGGACAGCATATCATGAAACCCAATTTGATATAAAAATGATTGTATAAAGTGTATCAACTCAGTTGCTAATGGATACCTAATTGATGCCAGGTATGAATGACAGTGGTTGTGAATAAATGACAGTTGTTAACGAATACCAAAAAGATACAAATTGTGAATTAACACACAAATGATATCTGTTGTTAAGACCAGAAGGAAACCAATTGCGAATACACAAACAATAACAATTGTGAATTAACACATGAATTATATCAATTGTTAGTGAACACCAGAAAAGTACCAGTTGTGAATGAATACCAAGATACCAATCGTGAATGAACACCTGAACGATATCAGTTGTTAATGAACAAAAGAAAGGTACGAATTGTGAATGAACACTAAAATATCAGTTGCTAGTGAACGTCATAAGGATGTCATTCGTGAGTGAACACCAGTTGCTAATGAACACCAATTGTTAATGAAAACTTTAATTCCACAAATTAATAGACCTTAACCCCTCTGTCCCAACCATAATTTTTGGAAAGATTTGCAAGAAAAGCCCGCTAAATCAAATCAATTGGACAAAGATTTTTACAATCTATTAGCATCAAAACACAAGTCAAAGAAATGAAACCACAAAATATAGAAAAATCTTTAGTTCTAATTCTCACACAAACAGACAACTATAAACATATTTGCTATCACTATAATGCAGAACACATCAGAAAATGCAACAAATAAAGTGATACAGCTTTCAAAGATAGAAGAAAATTAAAACTATACCAAAATAATAATATACTATTCTTGTTACTTAAATAATGGAACGAATTTATACAGTACTGTGGCACGATGTATGACTGTACTATGCATGTTGAAGTCTACATAATTTTCACTATTATTGAACAGCCATTGAATAAATGCTGATGTTTCAAAAACAGAATTATATATGTGAAGTTATTTTATTTCCTTAAAAGGCATTTCAAACAGCTTTGCAATTTTTATCACTGTTATGCTAAAATTATGAAATGGATATTTATAAACAATTATATTTAAAAAGAAAAAGCAGATAGTGGGTGAGTCTTTTAAAGATAAAAGCATCAAAATTAAGGCAAGCAAATAAAAAAAAAAAGGAACATTAAAAGGGTGGAGGAGAGAATTGCTCATATTTAAAGGGTAAGTAAATGTCATTGTCTGAGCGGTAGAAAGTAAAAGTATATAAGTGTTCTGAGTGCTTAAATTAATTCATAATTAACTTCCTACACTTAGAAAATAAAGTAAGTTTAAAATGCATGAACTTTTGGGAAAATACATTATTTATAAATGATGTGTGGGTCAGTTTTTATGTTATTACTTCCACATGCAGATTGTAACTGGGACTTCGGAGTTGTGCTCATTTGTGTAAAGTAACATAAACCTTGCAACCATTTCTCAGGATCAGATACATAACTGGATAACTGATAGATCCAGCAGTCATGTGTTTAAATTCCCCCCACCTAATGATCTAAAACCAGCATGATCAATACCAGATGAAACGGTACTTTGATGGGGTGCTAATGGTGAGCCGCTAAAACTTCAATGACCTGTTCACTAAGAGTCCAAGTGCCCTCTTTAAAGTATCCAAAAAAAAATTAACTTATTCTCATTTTCAAAAGTATTTTATCAACCAGTTCACGTGAACTCGATCCAACTTATCACTGATGTGAACACTTTATCAAAGCTTAGTGCCTTCTAAAAAGTCCCGGATTTGCCACGGTAATGACACGCAAGTTTCTAAATGTTTTTATAGAAAATTGTATTAAACGTTAACAAAAGGAAAGAAAACAATATCTTAAGATAGATATTGTTTGCTTTCCTATATACTGTTGTAATACAGAATAGTAAAAGAAGAAACTAACATTATGCTTCACATGAACTAAAAATTTTGCATACCTCACCAAAAACAAAAGGAATACAAAAGGGGAAACATTCTTTGTATAATTTCATAGCTTAGTACTTCAGCTTTTCACACACCACGACTCACTGGCTACCCTAAAAACCTTAACTTGCTTACATGTCAACGTGATTTAAGAACCAAACACCTTTTATGCTAACACGCCAATGTGATTTAAGAACCAAACACCTTTTATGCTAACATGCCAATGTGATTTAAAAACCAAACACCTTTTATGCTAACATGAAACACAAAGACCAGATCAAACCATTTCTATTCCAAATGATTTACAACGAATTCATTCATCCTACCATAATATTACTCAAGAAGTACACAATTATCACTTTCTTTCACACATAATTGGCACAATGGCATCCACAATTTTTTTTTTCCCTACAATTGATGAGAATGGTAGAAAATATAGTACGATTTACCAAGGTCACATGCAGGTCATGCTCATGTTAATTTACAGCTACAATGGTAACACACACACACACACACACACACACACACACACACACATTGACTCATTTAATCATCTAAAAAATTTTTCATCTCATATTCAATGAATAACAAACCAGTCATTGAACTCAATGTAACACCGGTCGCATAAATACCAAACCTAATTACAATTTTCTTTTTCCGACTTCATAATATCGTGAATACCACATATTATGCCACATACCATAATCGCCAATACTGGCAGATCCAGTGGGGAGGGGGCACATTTACAACTTTAGTCCCCTAAATATACGCATGGTTTATACCAGATAAAAGGACACCAATAGAATGCTAACTTCATTGATAGTTCCTCTCCCCTCCCCAGAACGTTCTGGATCTGCATACTGATCACAACATATCTATCATACCATAATCATGCATGCAAGAAATTTTTAATATTTTGCTTCTTTTGCAATTACCAGTTCATGTACTTGAACATTATTATTCCAATATCTTCATTAGTTTGTCACATAATATTGGAAAAACAAAATGCAGTATATGGCCTAGCAGTTTTCTTTATGCAGTGACTATTCATTCTTATTTTCACTATTAAAATCTAAAATTTTCTCGAATTTTACGCTGTCATCATTACTTGACTCATGGTATGACCTAAAATTTTTAATTCTAATTTCCATAAAAATAAAAGGAATACTTACAATAACTAATATGTTTTGTTCAGCATCAGTCATTAATCGTTTAAAAGCAAAAATTACTTTCAACATTTTTATGATTTCTAACATTGCTTTTACACAGTCAAACACACTAAAAAGCATCTTCACATATGTGCCTATAATATAAATTTTGGGACATTGATAATAGATTAAAAGCTAAATTATAAACTAATTATTTCATATCAAGCCTTAATTAGTTAGCTCAAAAATTAACAGCAAGTGTGAAGTTGAAATTTAGAAATTAACTTTAATAAAAATTAAATACAAAATAAAATATCACACAGGTGGCCCAATCAAAAAACAGACACATACTCATAATTATAAATATTAATTTAGATAGAAATGCATGAGTTTTTTTTATTATTTTTTCTTATTTCTGCCGAATTTGTTTTAAATTTCAGATTAAAGTGTATTAAAAATTTAAGGTGATTGTAATAAACTGGATGGATCCATGGCCTCAAACAGCTGCCCTTATATCAAAGATTGAAGATTTCCTTTAACAACCAGTATTCAGTGCCTCAAACCTGTTCTAAAGTGCAAGAAAGCTTATCTATCATTGACATTTGGTGAAGCATTAAAAAGTCCAGCTGAAGAGACTACATCATTGCTGAAGTGACTTTTTTCCAATAACCAATTCAATACTTGTGTAAAGGAAACATCACTTGTAACGGAATTTATGTCAATGTTTTATCGCTTAGAAATTCCTATACTCTCTTCTTCCCATAATTAATGATACTTTTCTACTTGGATTATAAATTTATTACGTTCTATCTCAGATCCACATCAACGTTTTTGACTTTTTTATGTTCCCCTAAAATTGGCCCATTTAATAAACCAGACACACATGCTAGTGAGGATACGGCTGAAGTTTGCATTCGGTAAATCTACAAAATAATTCAGAACTCCCAAGTGTACACTCAAAAGTGAGTTGAAGAAACGTAAGTCTAGCCAGGCATCTGACCACTCAGACCAAGAACTGGTGGTGAGAAAGTGCTAGATCAACATAACATCACTAAGATATATCACGGAACTTGAACATCACAGTTACGGTCCAGGAAAAGTTTAGGTTGTCAGAACCCAGCTTTATCACACATTGCAAAAGTTACTCCCTTGCTAAAGGGCAGGGAGAGAAATGATTTCACTGGATGATGGATGCAATCACCTTGGCTGGTAACCCTCTACAGCGTCTTTTTTCGCAGGAGAAAAGACTTCCAGCAAGTGAACAGTGTGCGTCTGAAAGTCCCTTACTAAAGGTGGTGTAACGACCTTTCCCAAAAATTGGTCAAGACAAGGACGCCTTAATATGCAAGTAAAATAATTTCCTTTCCTTCAATTTTCTTTAATTTAAATTAATACACAGTGCCTTCGGCATAATGATTTATTATGTTTTAAAGTCGTATTAAAAATTCCCGGGAAGAAGTGAAAATCCCAGCTTAAACTTAGACTGAAAGATGTTAAGTCAAGTTGATAATTTTGTAAGGGAGGAATTGTTAAATTTAGAAATGTCCTGGTTCTTGTAAGAATATCCCATAAGTATAGGTGTTCTATCCTATATACTAAAATTCAGTTGGAAATTTAATAAAATTGGAAGGTAATATTGTGTAACTGTGAAATATTTGCTTTAGAAATTTTGTTTATAATTTTATTTATTTAACAAAAGTATCCTTGGATGATTGAAACTATGTTTATCTTATATCATAAGAAATTTGTTCATTGCATTAAAAGTTCCATCATTAAATAATCATACTGAATTGATTTTTGTCTGCTTGTATTTCGTTGGTACGAATGAGTTTTAATTGTTTACATTTTGCTTGGTATTCTCATAAAGTAACAATAACAACCACTATTTCAGATCATTGACCTATCCCTTCAAAATGGATTTTTCATTAATAATTCTTGTTTTGTGCAGAATGACCATGGTTGTCTGGTATACATGGAAAAAAACAACAACGAACCAACATAATTAATAGTTTTTGAACTCATTGCAATTTAAACACACTCTTTCTATTACTTAAGGGTATTAAACTCAAGACATAATTAATTACTATAAATCTAGAAGAAAAATTCAATAACCAAAAGTTGAATGTAACAAACTAGTTTTTTTTATGTTCAACATGTGAATGTTAAGACCTACTAAAAATCTGTCTACACCCTGCGTGATCTATTACTTAAAGTTAAGGATCGCGTCCCTGAGGAGGAAAAATCTGGTGCTATTTACCAAATACCGTGTGGAGACTGTGACAAGGTGTATGTTGGACAGACGGGAAGATCGATACGTCTACGAGGGAAGGAGCATATGCGTGCGGTAGCTAGGGGAGACGATTCAAACCAGTTGGCTGAACATGTCTTCAGGGAGGGTCACGAACCAGATTGGCATTCGATGAAAATATTACATCAGAATGTGACGAATCTGGGGAGTAGACTTTTTCTGGAATCATGGGAAACCTACGGTTTGAGGAGTCGTGCAATAAACATCGCAAAACCTCTACCAGAACCTTACAGGATTTTTGCAAAACCTCGAGTTGGGGGTGTTCATCTGACATGGTCGGGTGCGGGGGCTTTCCCGTCGAGGGTTTCCCCAGCTGGAACTGCTCCGCACCAGATGACGTCAGATGGGGATTCCCAACATGCGGGTATATAAGCTTAGGACTTTCACGAACTCTTCATTCTGCCTTCACTTGACAAAGGGAGCAGTTGGCTCCCGAAACGTCGTGTTTTTAAACCTTACGCCAGTGTCGAAATAACTGTTTGTTATGGAATCTCCTGGTGAAACTCTGTATTATTTAAATATATTAAGACGACCTCGTTTTGGCTAATTTTGGGGAGAGATCGTTACACCATCTTTACTAAGGGAATTTCGGACAAACACTGGTCACTTGCTCAAAGTTTTTCTCCTGCAAAAAGAGACTCCGTATAGGGTTGCCAGACTAGGTGATTGCATCATCCAGTGAAATCACTTCTCTCCCTGCCCTTTAGCAACGAAGTAGTAATTTTTTTTGCTGCGTGGATGTACGATAAAGCTGGGTTCTGGTAACCTGAACTACTCCTGGACTGTAACTATGATGTTCAAGTGCCGTCATAAATTCTAGTAATATTACACTGATCTAGCGCTTTCTCACCACCAGTTCTTGGTCTGAGTGGTCAGATGCCTGGCTAGACTTACGTTTCTTCAACTCACTTTTGAGTGTACACTTGGGAGTTCTGAATTATTTTGTAGATTTACCAGATGTAAACTTTAGCCATATCCTCACTAACATGTGTGTCTGGTTTATTAAATAGCCCAATTTTAGGGGAACATAAAAAGTCAAAAAGGGGAGGTGGATTTGAGATAGAATGTAATAAATTTATAAGCCAAGTAGAAAAGTATCGTTAATTATGGGAAGAAGAGAGTATAGGAATTTCTAAGCGTTAAACATTGACATAAATTCTGTTAAAAGTGATGTTTCCTTTACACAAGTATTGAATTGGTTATTAGAAAAAGTCACTTCAGGGATGATGTAGTCTCTTCAGCTGGACTTTTTAATGCTTTATCAAATGTCAATAATAGATAAGCTTTCTTGCACTTTAGAACAGGTTTATGAAGTGTTGAATACTGGTTGTTAAAGGAAATTTTCAATCTTTCATATAAAGGCAGCTGTTTGAGGCCATGGATCCATCCAGTTTTTTTATCAAATTATTTTTATCAAAAAGTTTTTTATTACAATCTTCTTAAATTTTTAATACACTTTAATCTGAAATTTAAAACAAATTCGGCAAAAGCGAGAAAAATAATAACAAAACTAATACATTTCTATGCAGATTAATATTTATAATCATGAGTATATCTTTTTTGATTGGGCCGCCTGTGTGTTATTTTTTATTAATTTCTAAATTTCAACCTCACACAAGCATTAATAAAAACCTGGAAATACAATTTTAGACACCTATTTTTCCAACCGTCTATAAAAAGAAACGTCTATACAATAATTTTCATGAGAAAACTAATGTAGTAAGGATACACTGTACTCTGTTTTAAGTGTTAATAGGAGTTCGGTTAAAAAAAAATGTGGTCAAAGGGGGGAAAAAAAATTGCAAAGCAAGTCAAAAAGTCATACAGAAGAACGTTGGTGGTGAGCAAATGTTGTATTTGAAGCTTACCAGGGGCGAACTCAAGTTTGAGTCTTCGTGCTCCACATAGTAAGGAGGCTCAACACGTCTGACTTTCTCTTTGATCTCTCCCTCGTCGATCATAAGTGGCTGTTGTCTTCGTTTAATAGCTAATCTGTGGCTGGACTGTACCATATTCATAAATAAAGGAACGACCTGAAAAAAAATATTACTTAGATAAATCAGCCATTTATATTTAAGTATCAGTTAAATATTCAGACAACGTTCAAGATTCCTGTTAGTAATTCACATGAACTTACTGATAACACGATGTAAGCATAAACAAAGGGAAGCACTCATAATTAGTTAAAATAAAGAACTTCTAATTTCAGTTAAAGTTAATATACCAGAAGATCATATCTTTGTTTCACATTTGCAGAAGTCATTAACTAATTTATCACGAATGATTTTCATAATCTCTTCCAATTCTGTAGCTAAAATCATTAAACTGGAACTAATTACCATGAGTAGTCCCTTCACCACCTCTAAAACGAAAAAAAAAATCATTTGATAGAGGTAGTGGTGATCTGTAATGTGAGGGAAAAAACTATGAAGCTACTTCTGAATATACTATTGATAGTTTTCATAAATATTTTGTAAGAAGTTGAATCACTCAGAAGTTAAAAAAAGTTTGTCACAGGAAGCTGCTTTTCATACAGGTCAACATTTAGAAAAGTCTAACATATATCCATTTTCAACGTTTTACATTGCAGGAATGCAACTCCTTTTTGAAGCTTATGTGTTACTTCCATAATACATTGACTCTCTAAGAAACGCTGATTGAACTCATTTGTAATTAAAATCCAGTATATTAAATAGATGGACTGAGTTTTTTTTTCAGTTTAGGGGAGGGGTCTATGATATCTGCTAGATGTGACGTTGCATTCCTTTGTATTTTTATTGCAGCCTCCATTATATGCTTGCACTATTAAATAGTGATTATGTCTTTTCTCGCTACTGTTTACTCTGACTCTTCTGCTTCAGATAAAGTACTCCACTGCTATCAAATCTACGTCCTGAAATTGAAGCTACTGAGAAAGGGAATATGTTACACCCAGTATGAGCTCCATCGTACAAAGAAAAAAGGTATTGTTGTTGCACTTGGGCTTCGATACTACTTTCAACTTCATTTTTATACCCTCATTGAGCATATCTAAAATGGTTCTGAAACCTTTATAAAATCTTGCTGACTACCCTAAACCAATTAAATCACCATGTAAGGTCTAATTGTTAAGCTTAAGAGGGGTTGCTTCAGTTTCTTTTGAACCTCTAGAAATAATTCCCACCAAATATCGTCTCTGTTTTGAATCTTTATGGAAATGGAATATTATAATATTAAAAGCCAGAGAGGGAGGGGGAGTAATTATCCTACCCTGCCTTCCCTAAATGGCATCCTCCTTTCTTGTAAATTTTAATATAATAACCACACAAGTTGAAATTGCAAATAGTATAATTTGGTTGGCTGATTTTTCTTTTTTTTGGCTGGTTGTATTTTTATGGCACAAGGTTTTTATATATATATAAGGACAGCAAAAGCCATTCTAAGCTGGACATTATATACTGTTTTGTGGTGGTGATTTAGTGGCAATGTTTTTGACTACCATGAGAATAAACTGGACTTAATTCTAGCAGCTACCCAATGCTTGCTCTCCCAGCCCCAACAAATTCAGTTTGATTCCTCAGACAAAAGAGAATCAGATTCCTTGGAAAATTATAGGTGCTGACATTAGCATGATCGTAGTAGTTCATAGAACATACAAATAGGCATATCTGCACATACCATTCAGTTGTATGAAAGCATATAGCATTAAAACTACCATTATCTGACTTCCTTTCTTCTACCCAAAACTCTTTGTTACCTATGTCTGTTTTTGTGGCTATTGGTTTGTTTTTTTTTGCTTAGTAAAGGCCTAAATATCAGCACCCATATGGGAGGTAGAGTGGGGATTGAGCCCCCCTAGCCGTTTAAAAATTTGGATTTGCCTGAACTTACTATGCATTTACTTTTTAAAGTTTTAGTCATCTTACTTTAAAATACGGTACATTTTAGTTGATTATTAATTACTGGTATCAATCATTTTGTGAACGTTCTACATTCACAAAAATTCTCGACAGCTTTGTGGAGGTGATTTTCTCAGCCCCCCTTCACAAAAAAACAAAGTAATCTTATGTGCACCTAAAATTACCAAGGAAACTTCAGTTCAAATGTTTGTGAAATGTTTTAAATAACACCAAAATACACAATCGGGAAATTATTTTTAAAACAACAAAATTTCCTTTCTCTTAAATGTTTACCTATTATAAAAATTGTTTTTAATTAATATTGCAATTGGCACTGTATAACTTGAATTTTTGATCATTAAGAAAATTTGATTTATTGAAGTAGGCTCAGTCCCAATTGCTTTAGATGATAACAGATCCAGTGGCGTTGACTTTGTGGATTTGGGACCATTTTTGAACCCTCAATAATTTTGTTGTGGGTTCCTCGAACCCCTAATATTTTTGCTCGTGGGGAAAATACATATATGGAAATACATGCACGAAGTTTTTCGTCATCAAGTCTTCAATATTTTCATTATTTATATCCTGTTCCCTGAACCTTTCATTAAAGAAAATTCTTCATTTTGTCTGGGTTCATAGAAAATACAAAAGTTTAGTCTGTAGCTCTACACACAGAGACGAGAATCTTTAGATGTCATAATGATAAAGGCGAAAATATGTTATCCAATAAGTTGACCCACCTATCTTTCAACAGCTGGGGATCCACATTTTTCTTAACTTTTTACTTTGTTCTGCCACCCAAACACCCCTGGGGAATCAAGCTTTTATTTCAGTGATGATCTTTTTAACATTAGAGCCACGGCTGCGGTCATTTTGACCGCCCTTGAATATTCTTTAAAAAACTATACATAAATACAATTTTGTTTTTGTTTCAACAATATTAACGTATTTAAGTTAAATCCCAATAATATTCATTTAATATTTTCAATAATTAGGTTAATTTTTACAATTAAATAAAAATTTTAGCACATGTTTTCTTTCTGGACAACTATAATTTATGGAGAAAAAATTGTCCTTTAAAATCAAAGTCAACTAAAAATAATCTTAAGTCAGCTGCGGATCCAGGGGGGCAGTGACCGATCGCTGATCCCTCCCACACTTGAGATGGGATTATATTATGAAAAAATAAAAGGATTTTTAAATTTACAGTTACATTAAAAAAAATGTAGAAGTAAAATTTCAGCTATTATCAATTTTTAGTTACGTAAACCGGGACAGAAATTAAAATTAATGCCAAAATGATAAGCAAACAAAAGCTATGTACAATTTTTCAAGGTTGTTATTTGACATCGATTACAATCATCGATACATACAGTAGTAACTGGACAGACCAAATAATGCTAGAAAAGCTACCCAACTGGACGTACGCCCAAGCGAGTTGATGTTATTTTGTATGCAATATTATTGGATTTTGTAACTTGAATAGAAATATTTTAAGACAAAAAAAATTATTAATTGATTATCCTTTAGGATTAGGTATTCAGTTTTATCTTATGAAATACAAAAATAAGAAAAATATCTTTTAAACATTCAGAAATCTATCAGCTATATTCTATATTGATAACATAAGCATATGGATTGCTATACGTTGTTAAAATTCAGTTACTATAAAAAGCAAATGGTTTGTAAATATGCTAAACGTTGATTTTATAATTATGATAACTTTATATATTAATTATATAAACATGCTAATAAGTATTATAATCTAGAGAAAAAATATTTTTCTATAATTAACTATAATTTGCTTCATTTTAACATTTCAGGTGTCTTATTGTACCAGATAATCTGATAATGAAATTTAAATTACATTTAAATTTGAAAAATGTGCCAGTCAATCAATTTAAAATTTTCAGAACCCCAATAATTTTTTAAGTCGAAGTCTATGAATAGATCCATTGGGAAGATGAACTCTTCGTAGGGGAAGAGTTTATTAACAAGAACTTTTTGAAAACGAAAGTTTGAGTCCCTATTGGATTTGAGAGTTTTAAAACTAAGGTTTCACTAGATTCATAGTAGATCTGAATATATGTGATTATGATCGATGCAACCACAGATACAACAGCTTGGAAGCTAACTGTTTAATCTTTTCTAACTTGTAGTTCAGAAGTCACATTAAGCTATGTGTTTTGTCTCAAATAACTGGTCATGTAATCTTTGATCCCACAAATACACGTAACAGAAATTTTAATAACAGTAAAAAATAGCTGAACTTATTACTATGTTACACAAACAGCTATATGCAGGGCTTAACAACTCACAGTGCACCATACATAATCAGAACTCGCCTACCTCAAAATGAAAAGCTTGGAATCTAACACGGAAAGAATTTCTACTGGCCACCTGAAAAAATCTAGTATACAGTGGCAACTAGATTTGTCAAGCCCTGGTTATAAATATGTATATATATTAAAAAAGAATTGTTATAAAATGAAGGTTTTCCTACAATTCCTTAAAATAATAAACGAAACAAAAGCCAGCTAACCAAAATAAGTTTTTTTAATAATTGCATACCTGTTGCAGCATTGCTTGCTGCTTTATGTAACGCCCATTTAAAAGTGTCAACTGTTGCCACAGTAGTTTGTTTTCTCGCCGCAGATTCTTCATTTCATCCTCTGAATTTTGTTGTTTTCCTTGAAGATTCTTGATGTTCGAAATGAGCTCTTTTACATACTCTGGTTTAACTTTTGTATCTTCAGATGATCGATTGGACGGAATCTAAATAAAACGAAGTACCTTATCGTAAAACCTACACATCCACTAAATTATTCTAGAAAGAAATTGAGAGGGAAAACCTAGATAATACATAATTTGCAAATAGTCACACAAAGTACATGTGGTAACTTGCCATAAATTAAGTAATTCCAGCCGTCAATTGAAGCACCTGTAATATCTGAAGAGCATGTGTCGATCTGAAAATGTGATGCATTTGTCACTTTATTTTCTTGTGTATTATCAGTGTTTATTGTTTTATAAATCAAATACTAAGGGAGGGGGAAGCTTTTTATAATTAAGCTTTTGAATGCAAAAGTGTTGCAAGTTAAATATCTTAATTTGTGAATAAGAAAGTTTGCCATTTGGTTAGTTTCTTATTAACAATGGTGACATAAATAAAAAAATTACTGAAGCTACACGAACACCTCTCATGCACAAAA
>QLNU02015003.1:128919890-128935313 GCA_006491805.2 Dysdera silvatica | reverse complement strand
CTGGCCATGTTGTTATGCTTGAAGTACATGGGAAGAAGCTCTTTTGCAAATCTGATCTCATCATAAATAATGAAGCTGCTTCCATTCTAAAAAAAACAAAAAGGGGAAAACATGAATAATGTGGTTGAAGTAGAGATTGAAGGCGGGTGAAAGGGGGTACCCCTCCCACAAGAATACCAAATTTACACTTATGATAGGTATAGGCGTATGTACATAGAAAGTTTACGAAGAAGGTAGGGTTACAGGTTTATATGAGAGGGTCAGGGCTGTAGCCAGGATGAAGGGGCAAGGTAAAGGGAATATGGGGCACACAGCAGCTGGGGACTCCCACGACTATAAAATAATAGACAGTAGGAGTACAGAAGTTAAATATTATGTCACTATAAATCCAAATAAATTTGACTATTTTGTATTAATTTATTAAATGTTCAGGAAAAAAAGAACGATCATAAGCACATAGGCGTAGCTGTGACACTTTTCTCTGGGGTGGTAATTTGAGAGATATTTTACGCGAAAATAACACAAAATTAATTGGTTTAACCTATATAATTTTATTTCCAAGCATGGATGTAGGTAGGTGGGAGGGAGCCGATGTGTCCCATCTTCCCGATGCTCCCACCGGGGCGAAAGCCTCAGGTGAAAAATTTCAATATGGGACTAATGAAAGGGAGTACTTTCCGAGTTCCGGATGGTGCAATATTTAACTTGCCCCAGGCGTTAGCAACCCACGCTACGCCGTTAGAAGCTAAACTTGTTTCTTCAGCAAGATTATTATATTACAGTTGACTGTCACATAACGATTCTTGATATAACGAGAAGCTGCAATATAGAGATTGGGGGATGACCCCCCTACACAATTACCCTATAAGGGCATAGCATGGAGGTAGGAATATGCATTTTTATGTCCATATACAGGGGTAAAAATCGAAAGAAAGTTCGGGACAATAATCATTTGATATAAAGTTCCTGCAGCAAAGGTCTCAAGGTCGCGATAATGCGAGTCTATACTGTATAATTGAATTTTACATTTTTAAAACCAGTTTTAAAAGACCTTTCCTTTTTTTCCCTTTAGGGCAGAGGAGAACCGGTTGTCAAATAGCCTTGAGGTTAAAGGGGTTTTCTACACCTGAGTCAAACCTCCACACCGGACACCTCCAAAAAGCGGACACTTTTCCCCCAATTCCCAATTCTTGTCACGCTCACCAACCGTGGTCCACGGACCACTGGTGGTTCGTGAGAGAATTTTGGTGGTCCGCAGAAAAATCTGGACATTATTTGCATTTTTAATGTTTTATTAATAATAAAACAAAAATAATATTAAATAAAATTAAACACATTATCAATGCTTTAGGAGTTCTGAAGAAAGGAAAGCCAGAAACGCTTCGAAATAGCTATAAACCATCGTATTTAACTGTGATAGTGTGGCAATTTTATTTATATTGCGCAGTGTGTCGTTTCATCTTTACTAAAACTAATATTCTAAGAAATTCTCATATTCTGAATGACAATTTTTGCCTTTATATTGCACTAAATTCACGAAATGTGGTCCGCGGGATTTAAAATTATGAATTTAGTGGTTCGTGAGGTTGCCGATCGCTGCTCCAACCATAAACGTAGAGTCCTCAAAATTATTTGTTGTGGGGAGCGGCGCAAGCACATATTGTGTACATTTATACATTACAGTATATGTAAAATTGCAATTTATTTCAAATTATTGGTAGAGGAGCTCGGGCTATGGGCCTATAACTAGCGTCTATAAACAGGCACTCTAATTTGGGGATAGATGTTCCGATGAAGCTTCCGAACAGTGACATCGTTTTCAGAGCATGCAGTCAGATGGTTGGGAAGATATCACGGGTGCCATTATCTGGGGGTGGAGGCAGAGGGACCCGCCCCCAATGTTGTCATTAGGGTTCCATACCCCCCTTCAATTTCAGTACCCGCTAAGGTATATTCCCAATATTTTATGCCGTCGCCGATGGATGATATTCTTATTGGCATTTTAGAATAGAATTCAATGAGTCCTAAGTTGATTTTTTTTTTTAAATCACTGTTGCACTGCAAATCAATAAAACTATCTTTACTGCCCCTATGCGCTGGAAAATTAAAGTAAAACACGATTGAGGGAAGATTACGAGTTATTTTAGTTTTAAGCTATTTATTATGAAATGTGAAAATGCGAACAGAATAATGAAATACATAAATTTAAGACTCAGAGGGAGAAAGGGATGTTATTTTTGTATGAAACAATTTGTATTTTTTCATCAGCCAAAGAGCCACAAAAAACAAGTCGGCGGGCCGCGGTTTGAAGACCACTGCCATGCTATGATATAATCAGATGTTTTGCCGAGAAGAAAGATAGACATCATGCTTTCCATTTAAATACCAGTATTCGATGTGCTTTTATTTTTTTGTTAAAATTAAAATTTATTTCAATAAAATTGAATTTGATTTATTATATATCAAAAAGAAATAATACTTCAATATAAGTTAATATTGTTTGTGTTTCAATTTATGTGTTTTCAATATGTTATTGCCAATACAAAGTTTTTGGCGTATATTGGATGCAATAATTTTTATGTTCTACCACTCATTGGAGGGGGCGGACGGGTAGGAAGGCGGCAAGTAGCGTTGGGGCGGCAAAAACCTTAGGCGGGATCTTCAACCGCGGTCTGCCGACATGTTGCCATCTCATGAAAAATACAGATTATTTACACAAAATAATCCTTCGCCCTCAGATCAAATATGTATTTTTATTCTGTTGGCATTATTATATTTCGTATGTCAAGCATGCGGTCAATGTATTGTGGGTTTCCGTTATATAGATTATTAGGATATAGTTTGATTCATTTGCGGTGCAGAAATGATTTTAAAAAAATTCAATTTAGGACTCGTCACATTCTTTTCTAAATATGCTGATAAGAACACCTTCCCGACCATCTGAGTGTTCTGAAAATGTCACTGTTGTAGAACACTTACATCTGCGCATAGGCTGATTGTTTGGCTTTTTTATGGCGCAAGAGCATCTGGGCTATACTGCGCTACTGACGTAGAAAGTTCATAAGGGGAGCTACAGGCTTAAAATGATTTGTAATGTAATGCTGTAAATATGTATTTGCAATGTTTTATTTTCCTGTAGTCTTTGTACTGAAGTCAGTTGAGAAAATTAAAGCACGATTATCGTTTCTTCTTAAATTCATGTATAGCCACCTTTTTCAGGTACAAGGAAAAGGTAGGAGCCTTTCATGCCATTTTCATTAACCAGCAATCAAAACAATTTATAATTTTAATTTACCCGATTTGACGGTGCACTTTGTTTATAAATTTTAGCTGTTATCAGTAGCTGATTACGAATCAGGGGCCCCGAGACGCAAACTAAGTTTGGGGGCCCCACTTACTAGTAAGGGGTTCCCCAACTTTTTTTTTTTTTTGCATGAAAGAAAGGTTCAAAATTGTAAAATGTCTTCCCCTGAGGGAAGATGCGAGAGGGAGGAGAATCCCTTCCCTGCATTTGGCATAACATGCCGCATTTTGAGGGCCCCACATGACATGGGGGCTTCAATCTTTCTATCAGATTTTCGTATTTTTCTCAAAATAAGCTTTTAAAATATGCGATATTATAACTATTACTGAAACAATATTTTTTAAACCTTAGGTTGTGTTTATTCTTGTTCATATAAATGACCATCATGATGCAAAGAATAAGTGCGAAATGCGTTAAAGTCGAATAACTCTTAAAAGTTTAGTAGGGGTCACCATTATATAGTTTGCTAAAATCAACTGGAAATATCTCAATTGAAGACAGCAATAATAATCAAAGTAGTTCTTGTCAGGCCTGATTGAAGCTATGGAATTGAGACACACTGCTGGATCTAAATCCCACATCAAAACCAGTAATGCACAGCTGCAAGAGGAAGTAAATCTGAGCAATTGAACTGTGTTCGGCTTCTTGCTTAACGGGAATAACATCGTCAACGCCTGAAAATGAACAAAATAATGAGAAATTAAATTTCGATATTGGTCTTCTAAAATCATACTTCACTACCGACAAAATAGAAGACGCTGTTTGAGAAGGGCCAGAGCCATATCAGCGATTTTTCCTCCTGACCATGACGGAATGAAATTTCCGGTTTATGTGCTAAATTGTCGTTTAAGGAACGATGAAGTAGTTCCTCGGGACTGGTTAGTTTGAAATGAAACCAAACAAGCTTTATTTTGCTTTCCATGTCGTCTATTTTGCAAATTATCTGAACTGCAGCGATCTGTTTTTGCTGCAGAAATTGGCTGGGGACCTTCCAAAAGCTATAGAAAGTTATATGACAGAATACCTGAGCATGAAAGCAGCAACAATCACAAAGCGTGTTGTATAATGGCGAAATTTACAGAGCAATTTAAACAAAAACACGACAGTGAATTGCTTGTTATTGCACAAAATAAAAAGTGAAATGCAAGTATGGAAAGACTTACTAGGGCGATTTCTGCACGTAATTTTGTTTCTTTCCGAAAGTGGATTAGCTTTCAAGAGGAGTAACAACTTGATTGATGATCGAAGAAATGGAAATTTCTTCGGGATGCTGTAAATCATGTCATTATGATCCTCTCTTTGACGAACACTTGAGAAAAGTGAAGAAATCACAAATTCAAGGCAAAAGAATGCAGGTTCATTATTTGTCAGCCGAAATTCAAAATGAATTTATTTCATGCTGTGCTGAAAAAGTCCTTAACTGCATTTTAAAGGAAAGAGAAGTTGCAAAATACTTTTCTATAATTGTAGACGCAACGCCAGGTTCCACCCATATGGAGCAAATGACATTCATTTTGCGTCGTGCTCTTACAGAGGAACGAGTGAATATGAAATATTTGAAAAATTTATAGAATTTGTAGATTGCAATAAGAAAACAGATGTTATTGTAAGTTTGGTTCTTCAAACACTTAAAAATCGCAATATCCCAATAAGTGAGTGCCGTGCAGAAGGATACGACAATGGCTCTAACGTGAGTGGTACATACAAGGACGTTCAAGCTCGAATTTTGGAAATGAACCCCTTGGGCATTTTTTCTCCTTGTGCTTGTCACTTTCTGAATCTCTGTGGTGTTCATGTGGCAGAATATTGTCCCAAAGTAATAACATTTTTTGATGTTGTACAGAAACTGTATAACATATTTAGTAGCAGTCCTCAGAGATGGCAAATTTTACACACGCACACACAAAAGAAGCGAGCAGTCCATGTTTATGTCCAACACACGTTGGTGTGCTCGAACTGAAAGTGTGAAATCATTTGCACAAAAGCTTCCTTCAATAAAGGAGTCAATCGACATGGTGCTAGAATTTAATCCAACTGCAGATACTCAAACAGATTTAAATGGTATAAAGACATATGGAATCATTTGAACGCTTCGTGATGGCAACAGTTTGCTTCAAAATTTTGTCATCCATAAACTACCGAAGCACAGTTTTACAAGCTCGAAATTCCATCATCGATAATGAAGTAACAAATCTTGCTAGTCTCTTTATAGATTTGAAAAAGATTAGAAGTAGTTGGGAGGCAATCCTAAATGAATATAAGCTTGTATCTGTAAATTTAAATATGCAAGCTGAATTTTCAGATCGACAAGCTGAATTTTCAGATCGAAAGAAAGAGGAAAAAAAGTGCTGAAGAATCAAACAATGACACCAACCGAAGTATTCAAGTTCGATGTGTTTAATGTTCTTTTAGACAGTGTTATTGGTGGCATTACAACTCGATTTGATGCAGCGTAAAAAATATTTTATTCACTGTGCTGTGGTTATTTCATAACTTAAATGAAATACAAATTCGAGAAAATGCAAGAAAACTATAAAAAAATATAAAGATGTCAGCGAGCAGCTCTCTGACGAATTAATATATCTGAAATCGATATATGATGCAAACATACAGGAAAAAAAATCTTTTACCTATACGGTTGCTCAACAAAATAAACCATCTGAATCTTAAACCACTATTTCCTAACATAGTTATTGCTTTGAAGTAGTTTTGTACAATTCCCATGACCGTGGCTCAAGCAGAACGATCTTTTAGTTGTCTATCAAGGATAAAAAGTGTGTTACGGTCAACTATGGGTCAAAGCCGAATTTCGTCTTTAGGCTTATTATCAATTGAGGCTAAGCTAGCCAGACATTGTGATTTTTTCCAAATAACAGATACACTTGCAAGTCGTAAGGCTCGCAAAGCGCCTTTGTGAATTAACTTAAATCCGAGACTCTTTAAATTCTGCTGTCGTCCTTTCTTGTTAAACAACTCTTATTTTCTATTTACCAAATAGTGCATCGTTCTAATTCAATTTTCTCATTATATTGCAGGAAAAGTGAAAAACTATTTCCATCGATACGTACGTGTTTGTTTTTTCATGGGGTCCGGAATTATTGTTGTTCCGGGGTTGTCCCTGAGTACGCCAATACGTCTCCAAAAATGAAGTGCATAAATGAAAAATTAAGACCGGAACAACTGATTTCTACCTTGGAAACACTCTTAGTGCCGCAATATCAAAAATAAGACCTGATATTGATAGGATTGTTAAAAATAAGTAGTGCCTAAAATCTCGCTAAAAGGTTTGATTTCGCTTTCCATATTCATAACTAAAAGTATTGTAAATGTATTTTGCTTCCATACGTATTTTACATTGTAATGTAGGGTGAGTGGGGGGGGGGGAGATGAGCACAGTGACGTCATTTCCCATGTACGCAATGCAAAGAACTGATGTTGGTATAATAGTGATGTACTTCAGTTCATGAGTTCGTTTCCGGGAGGAAAAGGTATTTCAACTTCAACTGTCAGGAGAGAAGTATTTTGTAGCTGTTCTAAAAATCAGCGTAAAGAAATGTTTTTTGTAATTTTTATGCTTACTTCGGTAAGCTTTATTTCATGTAATTATTCCGAAAGCGACATGAAACGTTTAGGGGAGATTAATATGGCGAGGCGTGTAAGTTAATTTGTGGTACAAAAAATGAGCGATGTGTCACAAACTTTTTATGGCACGTCACCACAACTGTTAATTTCATATTATGGGTAAGACGAGCACAAAATTTGTATGTAAGATGGGCTCCCGAAGTAATATGTTGTTGGCATATTATTTTAAAAACCTTTAGTGTGTTGGCTTAAAGCTATATTGTCAGGGATGGATGCATGTTTAGGAGGGGGGCGGGGATGTGAGAGAGGGTAAAAATCTGTCTGCGACTGAGATATTGAAAACTTTGAAAAATTAATTGTTAATATTTGTTTAGCGGTTTTTATGGCAAGAGTGCAATACATGGTTCCACAAAACTTGTGATGGAGCCAAAGGATTTAAAAACTTCGTTCCAAGTATGCGAAGAATTTTAATGTCAACTGGTATGCCTATCTTATAGTTACGTGGGGTCCATCTTACCCATACATGGGCATTTTGCAATGCTTTCTTTCTTTCTTTTGTTTTGTTTTGTTTTTTCATAAAAATGGCTCGGCAGTTTAACATACACTGAAAAGTCTAAGTTTCAGTATCAATAAAGGTTCATTCTACAATATCACATACTGTTTGTACAAATTTATTCAATATATCAAGCTGCAGATAAGATACAAATAACTATACCCATCTCCCCTCCTCTATATTTAGTCCCAGAGAATGGATCCAGAAGAATTTTTGGGTGAGTACACAAGGGTATAATATATCAGAGACCTAAAGGCAATAATAGCTGATCCAGTGGGGCAGGGGCTTACCATCTGAGTGTGTTCGTTTCAATCCTAATAGCCTTGTTAGTGAGTGTGGCCCGCGGGCCTGCAAGAATAAGTAAAATTGGCCCTTCGACTAAAAAAGGTTGAAGACCCCTGCCTTAGGGCGTTAGAAATAGCCTAGGGGAGGCGAAATACCTGTGGCATGCTGGCGGACAACCACCCAGAACCGTCACTGAGTGTAAGTATAGAAAAAATCATGAATGATGAGAACTATGGACAGCGGTAGGGGAGCTACGGGGGTGGGCAAGGGGGCGGTCGCTCCGGGCGCCACAATTAGCCTTTAAAAAAACAATTTGTTTTGTTTTCTTATCCCATTCTAGGGTTTTTATGGTTTTTCCAACTTGCACCTTAAGTTCGGGGGGAGGAGGGCGGCAAAATATCTAGCTACGCCACTGATGGACAGGTCTAAATTTAGAATGGTTGGGCGCCCTGTGTACTAGAGAAGAGAAGGGCTGAGCCCGTTTCGGGGGGGACGGACTCTCCACTATATTGAAATTCTCTCGAAAATACAGCTTCGCACGTTGTTTTCAGGAGTCTAAAGCAATATAACGAGAAAATTCGAAGGTATAATTCAGTAGCGGGGTAGGTTGATTGCATGTGCTATATATATATTTTTATTTTTTTCTTATGGAACTTTCAGGGTAATTTTTTCCTTTGGTAAGCATTTTATCACTACATTTTTATTAATTTTAATTTTTGCACTATTTTGTGGTTTTAGTAGTTACGATCAATGTGACAACGAAGTACAAAGGTTAACCAGGGCTTACCATAACTAGTAAAATTTGACACTGGTCGGAATATACGAAATACAAATGAAGAAGGTAAAAGATATTTACCGTCTGCAAAAATATTCGCAACGTTTCGAGAACTACTGTTCCCTTCATCAAGCGAAAGTGTCAAGGAAGTGTAGGTGTTCGGTATTTATACCCCAACTTTGGTTTTCCCCAAAGCTATCCCGCACTCGGAGGTTTTTCCCCCTGCCTGAATCTGGATTTTCTAAGAACTGTTCCCCACTTGGTAATCCCTCCCCCCACCTCCGTCTGAAACTGGTTTTCCCCCATCTCCTAGCAAAAATGCGGTAAGGTTCAGGCATCGATTTTGCGATGTTCATCGCCTTACTTCGCATTCGAAAAGTCTCCCAAGACTCCAGAAAAAGTCTACAATAGCGAGAAGTTACATTTTTATGAAGAACTTTTGTACTTTTCCAATCAGGAACATGACCTTTCTCCCAGGCATGTTCTGCCAGAAGATTAGTCATCTCACCTTTCTCCACAGCACGATGATGTTCTTTTTTACGAGTACAAACAGTTCTTCCCGTCTCGCCAGTGTATACTTTTTCGCAGTCTTTGCAGGGTATCTGGTAAATTGTTCCAGTCAATTCATCCATTGGAACTCGATCTTTCACTCTCACCAACAGGTCACGTAAAGTCGATGTAGGTTTATAGTAAGTCTGCTGACATCAAGATCGACGGAACTTTACTGTAAATTGTGGGGGGGGGGATGTCATATTTTAAAAATTTGCACCCGAAAGGCGCATTTTCCTAGATGAACATAGTTTGCGTCGTAATGATGTTAAACATCGAGATCTAACTCAGATAATAGCAAACTAATAAGCGAATAAAGCACTCCAGGAAAACATTTTCAATTGTTTTCTATTGTATTGTTCAAGTCCTTTTTCGACGTTTTATGTGGTTATACATCAGCATATGCGCGTCTAGGAAAACTTGCCTTATAAGCACTTGTCTGCATAACGTGCTCCAGGCCCGAGTATGATACTGGTCGTCAACCTACGAATCAGTACCGTAGCAATTCAAAAATTATTGGGGGAGCTTGAGTAACTTTAAAGGAAATTATGTGATGCGACGTTAAAGCAAATATGATTTGATATCGAAGTGGGGAGGGGGGGGATAAGCCCCCACCATTTTCCGTCACTGATCCGGATTGAAGAAGGCACTTAAAGAACAAGACACATTAAGAGGAATCAAATTTATTCTAAATTTTGAATTAGAAATATAAAGGCATCGTTTCAGAAAATCCGAAAAGTTCTCAGAAATGTCAATGTTTCGTTAAATATACAACGGGGCTCAGTATAGCCTAGATGCTCTTGCGCCATAAAAAATCCAAACAAACAAAATACACAACGGCGTTTTTAAATGTCCACATGCGTCTGGATTTACAAATGGGCAAGTGTCCAGGGCGCAAAATTTTA
The DNA here is from genome assembly GCA_006491805.2 of Dysdera silvatica. Classification (NCBI taxonomy): domain Eukaryota; kingdom Metazoa; phylum Arthropoda; class Arachnida; order Araneae; family Dysderidae; genus Dysdera; species Dysdera silvatica. The sequence continues at coordinate 128,925,360 of QLNU02015003.1, read as the reverse complement.
AAAGACAGGAAAAAAAAAAAAATCACTCAATCATCACACGATTCCATCCAATCGTTCTCTCTTGGAAGGTTCCTCCACAAACATAGGTAAAAAAATTTCGGCGTCAAATAAATTCACATTTTATTTATTTATTTTTTGTATCTTATAATAATGCACATAAGGTAATTATAACTGCTCCCCTCCCCCTAATATTCCTCGATTTTCGTCGCATTTAATGCGCCGGGTCAATAGAATTCGGGTCGGCAGGGCCGCAAAAAATTGTGGACAGGGCGGCTTTCACTCTAAATCCTGGCTTGTGTCTACATCACAAATATCCCAAAACAAATAAAGTGAAACTTCCAAAAAATTAAAATGGCGTGCCTGCATCTTACGTTTAACCAGCTAACAGGGGCGCAGGGTGAACTCACCCGACACCTGATTTATGAAAAGAATCGTCCACCCTTACTTTTGAAACTGGCCAAACTTTAAAACTCTTTACTGTTGCCCTCATAGTCACAATCTTTTGGGGTAGGGTTCCCTTTAAAATTGGATGTTTTTAATGAAATAATGCTATATAATTAGATGGGGTGTAAAGCACCCCGCGCGCGGGTTAAAGGCTTATACAAATAATCAATTTACTTTTTCTTTAAACGAATAAGAACAAGTTTTAAAAACTCGTGGAGTCCAGTCAACCCTGAAATGGCATGTCTTAAAAAAAGCCGAGAGTCTAGCTCTGAAGTCGCTAAATTGGCAATATCGGGCTAAGCGTCGAAAAAAAATTGTGCGCTCGTTATTTCACATCCGACCTGGCAGCCCGAGTAACGAAAAAAATAAATGAATAAAGAGATAAGAGTGGATTGCGAAATCCCAGACACGTGTATCACGTGTCCAGCAGCGTGCTTGCTTGCTTCTTGTTTACGAAGGTCTGTACAGAAAATCGGGCGGTTGTCTTCCGTACCGCTACCTTCTTTCACAGTGACGCAAGATCACGTGATAATACCCCCCCCCCCGTTTCCTCCATTTTGGGGTCACCGAAATTTAGTCGCGTTGTCGTCAACGCGTATTTGGAAAATTTTCGCGGACACGTTTTCCAGTGCCAATGCTTGTGATCTATCTTTTCGAAACATACATTCAAGTCCTGAGGCGTCCACTAATCAGGGTTTTTGCTGTATATCATTATTGCATAAAACAATGGCGGAAGTAAGTCGCTCTTTCCCTTCCTTGCAGCACTTGCGCGAGTGTAGACGTCACAAATCTACACAGAAACGTTTATAAGATGTTTGTTTGGAGGTTTTATGGCGCAAGAGCATCTGGGCTACACTGCGCCAAGTTTATAAGAATATGGAGGTAATGCACAGCAAGACGAACCTCCGTTTACCGAAACAGGGCTGGAGATAAGGGGGTGGTCCCGTGCTAAATTTTATTATAACATACATAATTCGCCATTAAACATAATTACTTTGGAGGCCCGGTTCGCTTAACTATCTAGCGGCCCTGATTTGGGGGGGGGGTGTAAAATACATTAGGACCCACTTATAACGAGCTCGCATTTAACGAGTTTCTGGATATAGCGGGAAAAACATGGATTTTGATCGATATAATGATTAAGCGCCATACAATTTAACCGCCTTTAGCAAAGAAGTCTTATTTGGACCCGGATTTAACGAACAAGTAAAAAAAGGAAACAATTTTTTGTTAAAATTCCGTCGTTATAATCAGTGCTCGTTATAACCTGTTTCCACCCGCAGCATTTTTATGGATTTGAGAAGAGAGACTCCCCCAACCCCTCCTCCAAGGGGCGGACACAGACTTTTATTTTGTGTAGTCCAGGACAGAATGGACCATGATCTTGGAATAATACCCTTCATTTATCACGAAAGCTGGAATTTTTGCAGCGAAAAAACGTTTTGGAAGGAGTCATAACTCCTGCGACCGTACCCCGTATCCGCCCTTGCCCCCTCTTTCCGTGGACTCGTAAATCTTGCTCCAAGCCTTGCATCGGAGTTAAAAAAAATATTCCATGTAATGAACGACGATTCAAATCACGGAGTTCGCTACAACTTCGATACGTGGAAGTTCTAGTATTGGCTCGAGCCCCACCGGCCCGTATGACACTACGTCTATGATTCAGACTGTATAGATTCGTAATGATTAGACAAAGCCTCAATCTGACTACCCAGTTAAGCCAACGATACCAAATTTTCTTATTAAATTATATTCTTTGAATAACTATAACATTGTAATTACATTTAATTTTTAATTGAAACAAAAAAGTACGAAATTTACTCCCAACAATATTTAAGAAACTTTAAGAAACTCGTCTATTACAATATTAACGATAGATTGCATTTTACAGTGCAATTGCAACAAAGATTATGCTGTGATGAACAGTTTTCCGAGACACCTGACAACTTCTGTCGCTTAGGAAACGAAACCCGGGACTACGTTGGACAGGAAAAAAACAACACCGGAAAGCGTTCTACGGTTCCATTGCAGTTGATTGGTTGGTTGGTTATATTTTTATGGCGCAAGGATAACCATTGGAGTCGAACTTGGAACCATGCTCGTGTACGTGGGGGATCTTGGGGACCGGGCCCTCCCACAAACTAAATTTTTAATGGGACTTGGCTACGGCCTTGCATGCTGTGATTGTATCGATACATGCTGAAAAAAATTTTAACCCACCCCCCTAATGAAATCCTGGCCACGGTCTTGGTCGGAACAACAGCAAAAACAATTCACAAAATACGGAACAGTTAGTAATTTTCAAAATCCATAACTAGACGACTCCAAACATTTAGATATAAATCAAATCACGTTTTATAATATCACCATATTTTTTAAACCACGCAATATCTCTTAAAATATACGCTCATGACGCACGTTTAAAGTTAATTTACAGACGAAGATCTGAATCTGCTTGGTGTGGAACACACAAAAATATATGTGCTTTTTCCCTTTTTGTAGACGATGTGACATCGCGCATAAATAACGTGCATCAAACAATGGCACACAGATATTCCCATGCTTTCTTTACCTCATTAGCCAAGGTAAAGCGATATCCACAACGAAAGAACCTTGACGATGCCATACAACATTGCAAAATCTTTGCATCCAAACAAAGAACCGCGAGGAAGTAAACACAATAATAAATGTATGGGGAAAAACGTACAAAAATATGTCAATCACTTATAAATAGGTGAAATAACGGGAAAGTCTTTCTAACGACGTTACTCCCACTCATTAGGAATTGAAGTGGACTCGTCTTTTTGCGAACCTCCGATTTACGAACTCTTGTGCTGGTCCTGGAAAGTATCCTATAGAACTAAAGCTAATTACCATGTCCGAACTTTCAATTTATGAACTTTTTTTGGGATCCTACCATTGGCGAATTTAGAAATCTTTCAATTTGTTTCCGCTTCTTATTTTTAGCTGACTTTTCATTTCATTTTCCATGATACTATCTCGGCTCAAAGGCAGCCCCCCCCCCCTAGAATATCGCTAAACATAAACTATTCCTAAAAAACTTCTTTACTGGTAGAAAAAGCTACGTTGAGACGCTAGTGTAACGCTATGCATTCATTGGCGCCGACAGCTCGCAAAGTACATTGGGGGACAACATGCCAGTAGAAGGCATTTTGTTTGAAATTGAATGGGGATTTGGAACCCTAACACCAACATTGGGGGGGACAGGTCCCTCCTGTCCCCACGCTAACGGCGCTAGTGGAGGGAAGCGAAGTATCGTAGTTGGCCAAAGCCCACTAGATTGCAGAATATGAGTTTCCCCATTAACGAAAGCAAATGATTCTGAACTTGCGACGTGCGTTCGTGAGATTGGCAAAAGGAAAAATAAAGGATTGAGCAATCGAAATTTGCATTATATAAACAATAAAAATAAAGTTAGGTGCCAAAAATAACGACAAGGTCTAAAATCTTGGTCGTCAAAACAAAATTTATAGGTGCAAAATATGACTAATGACCACTAATTTCGAGCCGTGGTCAAAAGAAGAGTAAAGCTCTGTGCCACTCCAACATGAAAGACATGGCTTCTATGCAAAATTGAGATTGGCCACCTGAAGCTTCCTTGTGAAATGCTCTTTCTTCTGATCTACTTCTTCAGGTGCATGCGATTCTCACTATTGCGAAATGTGCCTTGTTGATAGCCCTACCATCACGTGGCAGTTCGTTGACCCATCTGGGGCGATGGATGTGCCGAGGGGAAAGTCGAGAGGTCAGGTCCGAAGAAGAATCGAAAGTACCGATAACTCATAAACAGGCGATATCTTTGTTATGATTACTTCACAATCTCTATATATTTAAGAGTATCTAATCAACAATACAGTCATTACAAACATCACATCATGTGCATTGGAATTTCATGGAAAAACAACAAAAAAAAAGATGCATATAGACGTTATGCGGGATACATAAAGTTATATGAGCCCGTAATTTTGATGAAAGTGTGCAAAACAATTCACGTTAAATGATTCTAATGGTTCACTAACCTATGAACGATTCTAATCATTCACTGACCTATGAACGATTCTAACCATTCACTGACCTATGAACGATTCCAAGCATTCACTGAACGTTATTGCTCACCTCCTTATAGTTGGGTGGAATCATCCATTGATTTTATCATAGAATGATTTTGAACATCTGTAACTCATCATTCTCCTGGGTGTAGTAGTTATAGGTAGTGCAATAGGCAGGCACTCTCTTCGGAGTTCTAGTCTCGAGCTCCAAAAGGCGGTCCATAACTTGCATGTGAACATAACGATACGTTCTCTAAATTTCATTTTTTGGCCAAAAGATGTGACTAAGTCGTCCTTGAATTTCCGAGTTGGTTGTCGTATTGTCATCGTATTACTACCAAAGGAGAAATTACGTCCGAAAGAAACACTGGTGACCTCCGAACTGCAACAACAGGCTTTAATACTTATTGTTAGTGCCGAACAAAGACGTTGTTCCGCATAGTATAACCTCAGCTTTTCGTTTTGTGAAAATGATTGCTATTATACACCAATTATAAGGCTGAAAATGACACGCTTTGCTTGCGGACGTCAATTTTTTCCCGGTTTACAGATTGTAAATTGGATCCAATTTGTCACGATAGGCAGCTAAATTTACTCCCGGAATGAATTTATTGTAGTTGGGCACATTCGCTCAGTAATTTGTTTAATGAATGGTTTCGCACACCTCAATTTACTCTATTACAAAGACTAGTGCGCCATTAATCAGAGTTTGACTCTTAACGGGGAACTGGTGGTGGTGAACGCTTTCCGACTATCTGCTCACTGCAGTCACTCTGCTGGACGCCCACGTGCAAAAATAAATAAATAATAATGTTGCCGCCCTTATTAATTCAATATTTTATTTAATATATAAAAATTTTATGCGTTTTTTAAATGGTTATCATGAAATGAAATATTTTTAAAATTTTTTCTTTTCATGAAAGTAGAAACAAAAGACGCATAATATTGTCATTGAT